>CM062296.1:610924856-611483308 GCA_031216915.1 Pictodentalium vernedei
CCCACCCTCCGGGACACAATTTGGAATGAAACCCGAACTATGTGTAGTCTTCCAGACACAGTTATGAATGAAACCCTAATTATACCCTTCTGGACACAGATAGGAATAAAAGCTGAACTATATCTCTGCCCTGTGGGACACAGTTTGCAATAAAACACTAACTGTATCCAGACCCTCCCAGGCACAAAAATTAAAGCTGAATTATATCCACAGGCCTCCAGATGAGGCTGGTAGTGAAACTTAAGTACAAATAGGAAAGGATGCCTTGCAATATCCCCCTCCAGGATAAAGTAAGGAATTTAACCCTAACAGTGTCCAACCTTCAAGATACAGTTAGGAATGAGACCTTACTATATCCTTACCCTCCCCACCACAGCTTGGAATGAAAACCCTTACTCTACCCCCCCCCCCCCCCCCACCTGTTTTGCCCATAGATAGAACTAAAAGCCTAACTTATTGCCAACTATTCTGGACAAAGGGGGAATTAAATCATAAACTAACTCCCAACCTCTGACTCAGGAATAAAAGCCTCACTATTTGTCCAATATCATGCCAGTTCTGAATAAAAGCCCAATTATATATCCACCCCTCGGGAATAAAGTTAGAACTGAAACCCTAAGTATATTCACACCCTCCTGAACACTTCTAATTGTAAAACCTCATGTACAGTTAGGATTAAAAGTGAAGCAGTATCCCCACCCTCATGGACAGAACTTGGAATGACAAACTAACAACAATCGTACTTACCTGGAAGCATTTAGGATCAAAAGCTGAACTACGTCCCTACCCTCCGTGTCACAGTTTGGTATGAAACTGTATCTGTACTCTCCCAGACACAGGAATGAAATCCTACATATCCATATCCTTCTGGATGCACTTAGAAATAAAACCTGCACTACATCCCTACCCTCTGGGACACAGTTTGGAAGAAAACACTAACTGTATCCAGTCCCTCCCAGACAGAAAAATAAAAGCTGAAATATTTTCACATGCTTCTAGACAAGGCTAGTAGTGAAACTTAAGTACAAATAGGAAAGGATGCCTTGCAATATCCCCCTCCAGGATACAGTAAGGAATTTAACCCTAACAGTGTCCAACCTTCAAGAGACAGTTAGGAATGAGACCTTACTATATCCTTACCCTCCCCAACACAGCTTGGAATGAAACCCTTACTCTACCGCCACTGTTTTGCACATAGATAGAACTAAAAGTTTAACTAATTGCCAACTATTGCGGACAAAGGTGGGAATTAAATCATAAACTAACTCCCAACCTCTGACTCAGGAATAAAAGCCTCACTATATGTCCAAATATCATGACAGTTCTGAATAAAGCCCCAATTATATATCCACCCTCTGGAATAAAGTTAGAACTGAAACCCCTAACTATATTCGCACCTTCCTGAACACTTCTATTGTGAAACCTCAAGTACAGTTAGGATGAAAAGTGAAGCAATATCCCCACCCTCATGAATAGACTTGGAATGACCAACTATCTTTATTCATATTTATCTGGAAGCATTTAGGATCAAAAGCTGAACTATATCCCTACCCTCCAGGTCACAGTTTGGAATGAAACCCCATCTGTACTCTTCCAGACACAGTTAGGAATGAAATGCTACTTATACATATCCTTCTGGATGCACTTAGAAATAAAATCTGAACTATATCCCTACCCTCTGGGCCACAGTTTGGAAGAAAACACTAACTGTATCCAGGCCCTCCCAGACACAAAAATAAAAGCTGAACTATATCCCCATGCCTCTAGACACAGCTGGTAGTGAAACTCCATGTATACATAGTATTAAAAGCTGTGCAGTATTGTAACCTTCCTGGACACAGGGATGAGAACATAACTGTAATCATAGTTTTCTAGACGTAGTGCAGAAGAAAACTTGTCTATATCCCACCCTCTGGCACACACTTTGAATGAAATCCTCACTCTGTGTTTACTGGTCACAGGTATAACATTCTAGCAATATCCATACCCTTCTGGATATAGTTAGTATTAAAAGATGAACTATATCCCCCACGTTTCGGGACGTAGTTTGCAATAAAATGCTAACTATATCTGTACCCTCCCAGACACGCAAATAAAAGCAGAACTATATCCCCACCCTCATGGACACATCTAGTAGTGAAACCAAGTACAGTTTGGCTTAAAAGCCAAGTAAGATCCCCAGCAGAGTGGACGCAGTGGGGGAATGCCAGCCTAATTACAGTCATACTTTTTTGACACAGGTAAGAACAAAAGCTGAACTATATGACCACACACCACTACACAGTTTGGAATGAAACTCTAACTATCCGTACTTTTCCAGACAGTTTGGAATGAAATCCTAACTATATCCGTAAGCTCCAACGAGCAGATGGGTTAGAAATCCTAACTATATTCCCCACCTCTTATACAGTTATGAGTGAAACCCTATGTCCCCCTCCCTCTTGTACAAAGTTCATAATTATACCCTCTAACCCCCACCCTTCCACTCACAGGAAGGAATCCTTAACTATATCCCCACCTTTTCTGACACAGTAAAGGAGACCTTGCTATATGTCCCTCTAGGATATAGTAAGGAATTGTACCCTAACTGTGTGCACCCTACATGACACAGTTAGGAAAGCGACCTTCCTATATCCTTACCCTCCCAATCTGAGATAGGAATTAAACCCTTACTCTATTCCCACTGCTCTATACACAGATATAACTAAAAGCCTACCTAGTCGCCAACTATTCTGAACAAAATTGGGACTTCAATCACAAACCAACTCTCAACCTCTGCCTGACAGGAATAAAACCTTGCTGCTCTATGCCCTTTATCTCGCCAGTTCTGAATAAAAGCCTAATTATATCTCCGCTCTTGGAATAAAGTTAGGACTGAAACCCTATCTTTATTCCCACCTTCTTAGATATAGTTAGGAATAATAGCCGAGCAATATCCCCATCCCTTCTAGACACAGCTAGGAGTGAAACCTCAAGTACAGTTAAGATAAAATGCCCATCAACATCCCCATGCTCCTGGACACAGTTGGGATTGACAACCTAATGATAATCATACTTTCCTGGATGCAGTTGGGATCCAAAGGTGAACTATATACCCACCCTCCGGACACAATTTGGAATGAAACCCTAACTATGTGTAGTCTTCGAGACACAGTTATGAATGAAACCCTAATTATACCCTTCTGAACACAGATAGGAATAAAAGCTGAACTATATCTCTGCCCTCTGGGACACAGTTTGCAATAAAACACTAACTGTATCCAGACCCTCCCAGGCACAAAAATTAAAGCTGAATTATATCCACAGGCCTCCAGATGAGGCTGGTAGTGAAACTTAAGTACAAATAGGAAAGGATGCCTTGCAATATCCCCCTCCAGGATAAAGTAAGGAATTTAACCCTAACAGTGTCCAACCTTCAAGATACAGTTAGGAATGAGACCTTACTATATCCTTACCCTCCCCAACACAGCTTGGAATGAAACCCTTACTCTACCCCCCCCCCCCCACCCTGTTTTGCCCATAGATAGAACTAAAAGCCTAACTAATTGCCAACTATTCTGGACAAAGGTGGGAATTAAATCATAAACTAACTCCCAACCTCTGACTCAGGAATAAAAGCCTCACTATTTGTCCAATATCATGCCAGTTCTGAATGAAAGCCCAATTATATATCCACCCTCGGGAATAAAGTTAGAACTGAAACCCTAAGTATATTCACACCCTCCTGAACACTTCTAATTGTAAAACCTCATGTACAGTTAGGATTAAAAGTGAAGCAGTATCCCCACCCTCATGGACAGAACTTGGAATGACAAACTAACAACAATCGTAATTTCCTGGAAGCATTTAGGATCAAAAGCTGAACTACATCCCTACCCTCCGTGTCACAGTTTGGTATGAAACCGTATCTGTACTCTCCCAGACACAGGAATGAAATCCTACATATCCATATCCTTCTGGATGCACTTAGAAATAAAACCTGCACTACATCCCTACCCTCTGGGACACAGTTTGGAAGAAAACACCAACTGTATCCAGTCCCTCCCAGACAGAAAAATAAAAGCTGAAATATTTTCACATGCTTCTAGACAAGGCTAGTAGTGAAACTTAAGTACAAATAGGAAAGGATGCCTTGCAATATCCCCCTCCAGGATACAGTAAGGAATTTAACCCTAACAGTGTCCAACCTTCAAGAGACAGTTAGGAATGAGACCTTACTATATCCTTACCCTCCCCAACACAGCTTGGAATGAAACCCTTACTCTACCGCCACTGTTTTGCACGTAGATAGAACTAAAAGCTTAACTAATTTCCAACTATTGCGGACAAAGGTGGGAATTAAATCATAAACTAACTCCCAACCTCTGACTCAGGAATAAAAGCCTCACTATATGTCCAAATATCATGACAGTTCTGAATAAAGCCCCAATTATATATCCACCCTCCGGAATAAAGTTAGAACTGAAACCCCTAACTATATTCGCACCTTCCTGAACACTTCTAATTGTGAAACCTCAAGTACAGTTAGGATGAAAAGTGAAGCAATATCCCCACCCTCATGAATAGAACTTGGAATGACAAACTATCTTTATTCATACTTATCTGGAAGCATTTAGGATCAAAAGCTGAACTATATCCCTACCCTCCAGGTCACAGTTTGGAATGAAACCCTATCTGTACTCTTCCAGACACAGTTAGGAATGAAATCCTACTTATACATATCCTTCTGGATGCACTTAGAAATAAAATCTGAACTATATCCCTACCCTCTGGGCCACAGTTTGGAAGAAAACACTAACTGTATCCAGGCCCTCCCAGACACAAAAATAAAAGCTGAACTATATCCCCATGCCTCTAGACACAGCTGGTAGTGAAACTCCATGTATACATAGTATTAAAAGCTGTGCAGTATTGTAACCTTCCTGGACCCAGGGATGAGAACATAACTGTAATCATAGTTTTCTAGACGTAGTGCAGAAGAAAACTTGTCTATATCCCACCCTCTGGCACACACTTTGGAATGAAATCCTCACTCTGTGTTTACTGGTCACAGGTATAACATTCTAGCAATATCCATACCCTTCTGGATATAGTTAGTATTAAAAGATGAACTATATCCCCCACGTTTCGGGACGTAGTTTGCAATAAAATGCTAACTATATCCGTACCCTCCCAGACACGCAAATAAAAGCAGAACTATATCCCCACCCTCATGGACACATCTAGTAGTGAAACCAAGTACAGTTTGGCTTAAAAGCCAAGTAAGATCCCCAGCATCATGGACGCACTGGGGGAATGCCAGCCTAATTACAATCATACTTTTTTCACACAGTTAAGAACAAAAGCTGAACTATATGACCACACACCACTACACAGTTTGGAATGAAACTCTAACTATCCGTACTTTTCCAGACAGTTTGGAATGAAATCCTAACTATATCCGTAAGCTCCAACGAGCAGATGGGTTAGAAATCCTAACTATATTCCCTACCTCTTATACAGTTATGAGTGAAACCCTATGTCCCCTCCCTCTTGTACAAAGTTCATAATTATACCCTCTAACCCCCACCCTTCCACTCACAGGAAGGAGTCCTTAACTATATCCCCACCTTCTCTGACACAGTAAAGGAGATCTTGCTATATGTCCCTCTAGGATATAGTAAGGAATTGTACCCTAACTGTGTGCACCCTACATGACACAGTTAGGAAAGCGACCTTCCTATATCCTTACCCTCCCAATCTGAGATAGGAATTAAACCCTTACTCTATTCCCACTGCTCTACACACAGATATGACTAAAAGCCTACCTAGTCGTCAACTATTCTGAACAAAATTGGGACTTCAATCACAAACCAACTCTCAACCTCTGCCTGACAGGAATAAAACCTTGCTGCTCTATGCCCTATATCTCGTCAGTTCTGAATGAAAGCCTAATTATATCTCCACTCTTGGGAATAAAGTTAGGACTGAAACCCTAACTGTATTCCCACCTTCTTAGATATAGTTAGGAATAATAGCCGAGCAATATCCCCATCCCTTCTAGACACAGCTAGGAGTGAAACCTCAAGTACAGTTAAGATAAAATGCCCATCAACATCCCCATGCTCCTGGACACAGTTGGGATTGACAACCTAATTATAATCATACTTTCCTGGATGCAGTTGGGATCCAAAGGTGAACTATATACCCACCCTCCGGGACACAACTTGGAATGAAACCCTAACTATGTGTAGTCTTCCAGACACAGTTATGAATGAAACCCTAATTATACCCTTCTGGACACAGATAGGAATAAAAGCTGAACTATATCCCTGCCCTCTGGGACACTGTTTGCAATAAAACGCTAACCCATCTAGACCCTCCCAGGCACAAAAATTAAAGCTGAATTATATCCACAGGCCTCTAGATGAGGCTGGTAGTGAAACTTAAGTACAAATAGGAAAGGATGCCTTGCAATATCCCCCTCCAGGATAAAGTAAGGAATTTAACCCTAACAGTGTCCAACCTTCAAGATACAGTTAGGAATGAGACCTTACTATATCCTTACCCTCTCCAACACAGCTTGGAATGAAACCCTTACTCTACCCCCCCCCCCCCTGTTTTGCCCATAGATAGAACTAAAACCCTAACTAATTGCCAACTATTCTGGACAAAGGTGGGAATTAAATTATAAACTAACTCCCAACCTCTGACTCAGGAATAAAAGCCTCACTATTTGTCCAATATCATGCCAGTTCTGAATAAAAACCCAATTATATATCCACCCTCGGGAATAAAGTTAGAACTGAAACCCTAAGTATATTCGCACCCTCCTGAACACTTCTAATTGTGAAACCTCAAGTACAGTTAGGATTAAAAGTGAAGCAGTATCCCCACCCTCATGGACAGAACTTGGAATGACAAACTAACAACAATCGTACTTTCCTGGAAGCATTTAGGATCAAAAGCTGAACTACATCCCTACCTTCCGTGTCTCAGTTTGGTATGAAACTGTATCTGTACTCTCCCAGACACAGGAATGAAATCCTACTTATCCATATCCTTCTGGATGCACTTAGAAATAAAACCTGAACTATATCCCTACCCTCTGGGACACAGTTTGGAAGAAAACACTAACTGTATCCTGTCCCTCCCAGACAGAAAAATAAAAGCTGAAATATTTTCATATGCTTCTAGACAAGGCTAGTAGTGAAACTTAAGTACAAATAGGAAAGGATGCCTTGCAATATCCCCCTCCAGGATACACTAAGGAATTTAACCCTAACAGTGTCCAACCTTCAAGAGACAGTTAGGAATGAGACCTTACTATATCCTTACCCTCCCCAACACAGCTTGGAATGAAACCCTTACTCTACCCCCACTGTTTTGCACATAGATAGAACTAAAAGCTTAATTAATTGCCAACTATTGCGGACAAAGGTGGGAATTAAATCGTAAACTAACTCCCAACCTCTGACTCAGGAATAAAAGCCTCACTATATGTCCAATATCATGACAGTTCTGAATAAAGCCCCAATTATATATCCACCCTCCGGAAAAAAGTTCGAACTGAAACCCCTAACTATATTCGCACCTTCCTGAACACTTCTAATTGTGAAACCTCAAGTACAGTTAGGATGAAAAGTGAAGCAATATCCCCCACCCTCATGAATAGAACTTGGAATGACAAACTATCTTTATTCATACTTATCTGGAAGCATTTAGGATCAAAAGCTGAACTATATCCCTACCCTCCAGGTCACAGTTTGGAATGAAACCCTATCTGTACTCTTCCAGACACAGTTAGGAATGAAATCCTACTTATACATATCCTTCTGGATGCACTTAGAAATAAAATCTGAACTATATCCCTACCCTCTGGGCCACAGTTTGGAAGAAAACACTAACTGTATCCAGGCCCTCCGAGACACAAAAATAAAAGCTGAACTATATCCCCATGCCTCTAGACACAGCTGGTAGTGAAACTCCATGTATACATAGTATTAAAAGCTGTGCAGTATTGTAACCTTCCTGGACACAGGGATGAGAACATAACTGTAATCATAGTTTTCTAGACGTAGTGCAGAAGAAAACTTGTCTATATCCCACCCTCTGGCACACACTTTGGAATGAAATCCTCACTCTGTGTTTACTGGTCACAGGTATAACATCCTAGCAATATCCATACCCTTCTGGATATAGTTAGTATTAAAAGATGAACTATATCCCCCACGTTTCGGGACGTAGTTTGCAATAAAATGCTAACTATATCCGTACCCTCCCAGACACGCAAATAAAAGCAGAACTATATCCCCACTCTCATGGACACATCTAGTAGTGAAACCAAGTACAGTTTGGCTTAAAAGCCAAGTAAGATCCCCAGCATCATGGATGCAGTGGGGGAATGCCAGCCTAATTACAATCATACTTTTTTGACACAGTTAAGAACAAAAGCTGAACTATATGACCACACACCACTACACAGTTTGGAATGAAACTCTAACTATCCGTACTTTTCCAGACAGTTTGGAATGAAATCCTAACTATATCCGTAAGCTCCAACAAGCAGATGGGTAAGAAATCCTAACTATATTCCCTACCTCTTGTACAGTTATGAGTGAAACCCTATGTCCCCTCCCTCTTGTACAAAGTTCGTAATTATACCCTCTAACCCCCACCCTTCCACTCACAGGAAGGAATCCTTAACTATATCCCCACCTTCTCTGACACAGTAAAGGAGACCTTGCTATACGTCCCTCTAGGATATAGTAAGGAATTGTACCCTAACTGTGTGCACCCTACATGACACAGTTAGGAAAGCGACCTTCCTATATCCTTACCCTCCCAATCTGAGATAGGAATTAAACCCTTACTCTATTCCCACTGCTCTATACACAGATATGACTAAAAGCCTACCTAGTCGCCAACTATTCTGAACAAAATTGGGACTTCAATCACAAACCAACTCTCAACCTCTGCCTGACAGGAATAAAACCTTGCTGCTCTATGCCCTTTATCTCGCCAATTCTGAATGAAAGCCTAATTATATCTCCGCTCTTGGGAATAAAGTTAGGACTGAACCCCTATCTGTATTCCCACCTTCTTAGATATAGTTAGGAATAATAGCCGAGCAATATCCCCATCCCTTCTAGACACAGCTAGGAGTGAACCCTCAAGTACAGTTAAGATAAAATGCCCATCAACATCCCCATGCTCCTGGACACAGTTGGGATTGACAACCTAATGATAATCATACTTTCCTGGATGCAGTTGGGATCCAAAGGTGAACTATACACCCACCCTCCGGGACACAATTTGGAATGAAACCCTAACTATGTGTAGTCTTCGAGACACAGTTATGAATGAAACCCTAATTATACCCTTCTGGACACAGATAGGAATAAAAGCTGAACTATATCTCTGCCCTCTGGGACACAGTTTGCAATAAAACACTAACTGTATCCAGACCCTCCCAGGCACAAAAATTAAAGCTGAATTATATCCACAGGCCTCCAGATGAGGCTGGTAGTGAAACTTAAGTACAAATAGGAAAGGATGCCTTGCAATATCCCCCTCCAGGATAAAGTAAGGAATTTAACCCTAACAGTGTCCAACCTTCAAGATACAGTTAGGAATGAGACCTTACTATATCCTTACCCTCCCCAACACAGCTTGGAATGAAACCCTTACTCTACCCCCCCCCCCCCACCCTGTTTTGCCCATAGATAGAACTAAAAGCCTAACTAATTGCCAACTATTCTGGACAAAGGTGGGAATTAAATCATAAACTAACTCCCAACCTCTGACTCAGGAATAAAAGCCTCACTATTTGTCCAATATCATGCCAGTTCTGAATAAAAGCCCAATTATATATCCACCCTCGGGAATAAAGTTAGAACTGAAACCCTAAGTATATTCGCACCCTCCTGAACACATCTAATTGTGAAACCTCAAGTACAGTTAGGATTAAAAGTGAAGCAGTATCCCCACCCTCATGGACAGAACTTGGAATGACAAACTAACAACAATCGTACTTTCCTGGAAGCATTTAGCATCAAAAGCTGAACTACATCCCTACCCTCCGTGTCTCAGTTTGGTATGAAACCGTATCTGTACTCTCCCAGACACAGGAATGAAATCTTACTTATCCATATCCTTCTGGATGCACTTAGAAATAAAACCTGAACTATATCCCTACCCTCTGGGACACAGTTTGGAAGAAAACACTAACTGTATCCTGTCCCTCCCAGACAGAAAAATAAAAGCTGAAATATTTTCATATGCTTCTAGACAAGGCTAGTAGTGAAACTTAAGTACAAATAGGAAAGGATGCCTTGCAATATCCCCCTCCAGGATTCAGTAAGGAATTTAACCCTTGCAGTGTCCAACCTTCACGAGACAGTTAGGAATGAGACCTTACTATATCCTTACCCTCCCCAACACAGCTTGGAATGAAACCCTTACTCTACCCCCACTGTTTTGCACATAGATAGAACTAAAAGCTTAATTAATTGCCAACTATTGCGGACAAAGGTGGGAATTAAATCATAAACTAACTCCCAACCTCTGACTCAGGAATAAAAGCCTCACTATATGTCCAATATCATGACAGTTCTGAATAAAGCCCCAATTATATATCCACCCTCCGGAATAAAGTTCGAACTGAAACCCCTAACTATATTCGCACCTTCCTGAACACTTCTAATTGTGAAACCTCAAGTACAGTTAGGATGAAAAGTGAAGCAATATCCCCCACCCTCATGAATAGAACTTGGAATGACAAACTATCTTTATTCATACTTATCTGGAAGCATTTAGGATCAAAAGCTGAACTATATCCCTACCCTCCAGGTCAGAGTTTGGAATGAAACCATATCTGTACTCTTCCAGACACAGTTAGGAATTAAATCCTACTTATACATATCCTTCTGGATGCACTTAGAAATAAAATCTGAACTATATCCCTACCCTCTGGGCCACAGTTTGGAAGAAAACACTAACTGTATCCAGGCCCTCCCAGACACAAAAATAAAAGCTGAACTATATCCCCATGCCTCTAGACACAGCTGGTAGTGAAACTCCATGTATACATAGTATTAAAAGCTGTGCAGTATTGTAACCTTCCTGGACACAGGGATGAGAACATAACTGTAATCATAGTTTTCTAGACGTAGTGCAGAAGAAAACTTGTCTATATCCCACCCTCTGGCACACACTTTGGAATGGAATCCTCACTCTGTGTTTACTGGTCACAGGTATAACATCCTAGCAATATCCATACCCTTCTGGATATAGTTAGTATTAAAAGATGAACTATATCCCCCACGTTTCGGGACGTAGTTTGCAATAAAATGCTAACTATATCCGTACCCTCCCAGACACGCAAATAAAAGCAGAACTATATCCCCACTCTCATGGACACATCTAGTAGTGAAACCAAGTACAGTTTGGCTTAAAAGCCAAGTAAGATCCCCAGCATCATGGACGAAGTGGGGGAATGCCAGCCTAATTACAATCATACTTTTTTGACACAGTTAAGAACAAAAGCTGAACTATATGACCACACACCACTACACAGTTTGGAATGAAACTCTAACTATCCGTACTTTTCCAGACAGTTTGGAATGAAATCCTAACTATATCCGTAAGCTCCAACAAGCAGATGGGTAAGAAATCCTAACTATATTCCCTACCTCTTGTACAGTTATGAGTGAAACCCTATGTCCCCTCCCTCTTGTACAAAGTTCGTAATTATACCCTCTAACCCCCACCCTTCCACTCACAGGAAGGAATCCTTAACTATATCCCCACCTTCTCTGACACAGTAAAGGAGACCTTGCTATACGTCCCTCTAGGATATAGTAAGGAATTGTACCCTAACTGTGTGCACCCTACATGACACAGTTAGGAAAGCGACCTTCCTATATCCTTACCCTCCCAATCTGAGATAGGAATTAAACCCTTACTCTATTCCCACTGCTCTATACACAGATATGACTAAAAGCCTACCTAGTCGCCAACTATTCTGAACAAAATTGGGACTTCAATCACAAACCAACTCTCAACCTCTGCCTGACAGGAATAAAACCTTGCTGCTCTATGCCCTTTATCTCGCCAATTCTGAATGAAAGCCTAATTATATCTCCGCTCTTGGGAATAAAGTTAGGACTGAACCCCTATCTGTATTCCCACCTTCTTAGATATAGTTAGGAATAATAGCCGAGCAATATCCCCATCCCTTCTAGACACAGCTAGGAGTGAAACCTCAAGTACAGTTAAGATAAAATGCCCATCAACATCCCCATGCTCCTGGACACAGTTGGGATTGACAACCTAATGATAATCATACTTTCCTGGATGCAGTTGGGATCCAAAGGTGAACTATACACCCACCCTCCGGGACACAATTTGGAATGAAACCCTAACTATGTGTAGTCTTCCAGACACAGTTATGAATGAAACCCTAATTATACCCTTCTGGACACAGATAGGAATAAAAGCTGAACTATATCTCTGCCCTCTGGGACGCAGTTTGCAATAAAACACTAACTGTATCCAGACCCTCCCAGGCACAAAAATTAAAGCTGAATTATATCCACAGGCCTCCAGATGAGGCTGGTAGTGAAACTTAAGTACAAATAGGAAAGGATGCCTTGCAATATCCCCCTCCAGGATAAAGTAAGGAATTTAACCCTAACAGTGTCCAACCTTCAAGATACAGTTAGGAATGAGACCTTACTATATCCTTACCCTCCCCAACACAGCTTGGAATGAAACCCTTACTCTACCCCCCCCCCCCCCCACCTTGTTTTGCCCATAGATAGAACTAAAAGCCTAACTAATTGCCAACTATTCTGGACAGAGGTGGGAATTAAATCATAAACTAACTCCCAACCTCTGACTCAGGAATAAAAGCCTCACTATTTGTCCAATATCATGCCAGTTCTGAATAAAAGCCCAATTATATATCCACCCTCGGGAATAAAGTTAGAACTGAAACCCTAAGTATATTCACACCCTCCTGATCACTTCTAATTGTAAAACCTCATGTACAGTTAGGATTAAAAGTGAAGCAGTATCCCCACCCTCATGGACAGAACTTGGAATGACAAACTAACAACAATCGTACTTACCTGGAAGCATTTAGGATCAAAAGCTGAACTACATCCCTACCCTCCGTGTCACAGTTTGGTATGAAACTGTATCTGCACTCTCCCAGACACAGGAATGAAATCCTACATATCCATATCCTTCTGGATGCACTTAGAAATAAAACCTGCACTATATCCCTACCCTCTGGGACACAGTTTGGAAGAAAACACTAACTGTATCCAGTCCCTCCCAGACAGAAAAATAAAAGCTGAAATATTTTCACATGCTTCTAGACAAGGCTAGTAGTGAAACTTAAGTACAAATAGGAAAGGATGCCTTGCAATATCCCCCTCCAGGATACAGTAAGGAATTTAACCCTAACAGTGTCCAACCTTCAAGAGACAGTTAGGAATGAGACCTTACTATATCCTTACCCTCCCCAACACAGCTTGGAATGAAACCCTTACTCTACCGCCACTGTTTTGCACATAGATAGAACTAAAAGCTTAATTAATTGCCAACTATTGCGGACAAAGGTGGGAATTAAATCATAAACTAACTCCCAACCTCTGACTCAGGAATAAAAGCCTCACTATATGTCCAATATCATGACAGTTCTGAATAAAGCCCCAATTATATATCCACCCTCCGGAATAAAGTTAGAACTGAAACCCCTAACTATATTCGCACCTTCCTGAACACTTCTAATTGTGAAACCTCAAGTACAGTTAGGATGAAAAGTGAAGCAATATCCCCACCCTCATGAATAGAACTTGGAATGACAAACTATCTTTATTCATACTTATCTGGAAGCATTTAGGATCAAAAGCTGAACTATATCCCTACCCTCCAGGTCACAGTTTGGAATGAAACCCTATCTGTACTCTTCCAGACACAGTTAGGAATGAAATCCTACTTATACATATCCTTCTGGATGCACGTAGAAATAAAATCTGAACTATATCCCTACCCTCTGGGCCACAGTTTGGAAGAAAACACTAACTGTATCCAGGCCCTCCCAGACACAAAAATAAAAGCTGAACTATATCCCCATGCCTCTAGACACAGCTGGTAGTGAAACTCCATGTATACATAGTATTAAAACCTGTGCAGTATTGTAACCTTCGTGGACACAGGGATGAGAACATAACTGTAATCATAGTTTTCTAGACGTAGTGCAGAAGAAAACTTGTCTATATCCCACCCTCTGGCACACACTTTGGAATGAAATCCTCACTCTGTGTTTACTGGTCACAGGTATAACATCCTAGCAATATCCATAACCTTCTGGATATAGTTAGTATTAAAAGATGAACTATATCCCCCCACGTTTCAGGACGTAGTTTGCAATAAAATGCTAACTATATCCGTACCCTCCCAGACACGCAAATAAAAGCAGAACTATATCCACACCCTCATGGACACATCTAGTAGTGAAACAAAGTACAGATTGGCTTAAAAGCCAAGTAAGATCCCCAGCATCATGGACGCAGTGGGGGAATGCCAGCCTAATTACAATCATACTTTTTTGACACAGTTAAGAACAAAAGCTGAACTATATGACCACACACCACTACACAGTTTGGAATGAAACTCTAACTATCCGTACTTTTCCAGACAGTTAGGAATGAAATCCTAACTATATCCGTAAGCTCCAACAAGCAGATGGGTAAGAAATCCTAACTATATTCCCTACCTCTTATACAGTTTTGAGTGAAACCCTATGTCCCCTCCCTCTTGTACAAAGTTCGTAATTATACCCTCTAACCCCCACCCTTCCACTCACAGGAAGGAGTCCTTAACTATATCCCCACCTTCTCTGACACAGTAAAGGAGACCTTGCTATATGTCCCTCTAGGATATAGTAAGGAATTGTACCCTAACTGTGTGCACCCTACATGACACAGTTAAGAAAGTGACCTTCCTATATCCTTACCCTCCCAATGTGAGATAGGAATTAAACCCTTACTCTATTCCCACTACTCTACACACAGATATGACTAAAAGCCTACCTAGTCGCCAACTATTCTGAACAAAATTGGGACTTCAATCACAAACCAACTCTCAACCTCTGCCTGACAGGAATAAAACCTTGCTGCTCTATGCCCTATATCTCGCCAGTTCTGAATGAAAGCCTAATTATATCTCCGCTCTTGGGAATAAAGTTAGGACTGAAACCCTATCTGTATTCCCACCTTCTTAGATATAGTTAGGAATAATATCCGAGCAATATCCCCATCCCTTCTAGACACAGCTAGGAGTGAAACCTCAAGTACAGTTAAGATAAAATGCCCATCAACATCCCCATGCTCCTGGACACAGTTGGGATTGACAACCTAATGATAATCATACTTTCCTGGATGCAGTTGGGATCCAAAGGTGAACTATATACCCACCCTCCGGGACACAATTTGGAATGAAACCCGAACTATGTGTAGTCTTCCAGACACAGTTATGAATGAAACCCTAATTATACCCTTCTGGACACAGATAGGAATAAAAGCTGAACTATATCTCTGCCCTGTGGGACACAGTTTGCAATAAAACACTAACTGTATCCAGACCCTCCCAGGCACAAAAATTAAAGCTGAATTATATCCACAGGCCTCCAGATGAGGCTGGTAGTGAAACTTAAGTACAAATAGGAAAGGATGCCTTGCAATATCCCCCTCCAGGATAAAGTAAGGAATTTAACCCTAACAGTGTCCAACCTTCAAGATACAGTTAGGAATGAGACCTTACTATATCCTTACCCTCCCCACCACAGCTTGGAATGAAACCCTTACTCTACCCCCCCCCCCCCCCCCCACCCTGTTTTGCCCATAGATAGAACTAAAAGCCTAACTAATTGCCAACTATTCTGGACAAAGGTGGGAATTAAATCATAAACTAACTCCCAACCTCTGACTCAGGAATAAAAGCCTCACTATTTGTCCAATATCATGCCAGTTCTGAATAAAAGCCCAATTATATATCCACCCTCGGGAATAAAGTTAGAACTGAAACCCTAAGTATATTCACACCCTCCTGAACACTTCTAATTGTAAAACCTCATGTACAGTTAGGATTAAAAGTGAAGCAGTATCCCCACCCTCATGGACAGAACTTGGAATGACAAACTAACAACAATCGTACTTACCTGGAAGCATTTAGGATCAAAAGCTGAACTACATCCCTACCCTCCGTGTCACAGTTTGGTATGAAACTGTATCTGTACTCTCCCAGACACAGGAATGAAATCCTACATATCCATATCCTTCTGGATGCACTTAGAAATAAAACCTGCACTACATCCCTACCCTCTGGGACACAGTTTGGAAGAAAACACTAACTGTATCCAGTCCCTCCCAGACAGAAAAATAAAAGCTGAAATATTTTCACATGCTTCTAGACAAGGCTAGTAGTGAAACTTAAGTACAAATAGGAAAGGATGCCTTGCAATATCCCCCTCCAGGATACAGTAAGGAATTTAACCCTAACAGTGTCCAACCTTCAAGAGACAGTTAGGAATGAGACCTTACTATATCCTTACCCTCCCCAACACAGCTTGGAATGAAACCCTTACTCTACCGCCACTGTTTTGCACATAGATAGAACTAAAAGTTTAACTAATTGCCAACTATTGCGGACAAAGGTGGGAATTAAATCATAAACTAACTCCCAACCTCTGACTCAGGAATAAAAGCCTCACTATATGTCCAAATATCATGACAGTTCTGAATAAAGCCCCAATTATATATCCACCCTCTGGAATAAAGTTAGAACTGAAACCCCTAACTATATTCGCACCTTCCTGAACACTTCTAATTGTGAAACCTCAAGTACAGTTAGGATGAAAAGTGAAGCAATATCCCCACCCTCATGAATAGAACTTGGAATGACCAACTATCTTTATTCATATTTATCTGGAAGCATTTAGGATCAAAAGCTGAACTATATCCCTACCCTCCAGGTCACAGTTTGGAATGAAACCCCATCTGTACTCTTCCAGACACAGTTAGGAATGAAATGCTACTTATACATATCCTTCTGGATGCACTTAGAAATAAAATCTGAACTATATCCCTACCCTCTGGGCCACAGTTTGGAAGAAAACACTAACTGTATCCAGGCCCTCCCAGACACAAAAATAAAAGCTGAACTATATCCCCATGCCTCTAGACACAGCTGGTAGTGAAACTCCATGTATACATAGTATTAAAAACTGTGCAGTATTGTAACCTTCCTGGACACAGGGATGAGAACATAACTGTAATCATAGTTTTCTAGACGTAGTGCAGAAGAAAACTTGTCTATATCCCACCCTCTGGCACACACTTTGGAATGAAATCCTCACTCTGTGTTTACTGGTCACAGGTATAACATTCTAGCAATATCCATACCCTTCTGGATATAGTTAGTATTAAAAGATGAACTATATCCCCCACGTTTCGGGACGTAGTTTGCAATAAAATGCTAACTATATCTGTACCCTCCCAGACACGCAAATAAAAGCAGAACTATATCCCCACCCTCATGGACACATCTAGTAGTGAAACCAAGTACAGTTTGGCTTAAAAGCCAAGTAAGATCCCCAGCATCATGGACGCAGTGGGGGAATGCCAGCCTAATTACAGTCATACTTTTTTGACACAGGTAAGAACAAAAGCTGAACTATATGACCACACACCACTACACAGTTTGGAATGAAACTCTAACTATCCGTACTTTTCCAGACAGTTTGGAATGAAATCCTAACTATATCCGTAAGCTCCAACGAGCAGATGGGTTAGAAATCCTAACTATATTCCCCACCTCTTATACAGTTATGAGTGAAACCCTATGTCCCCTCCCTCTTGTGCAAAGTTCATAATTATACCCTCTAACCCCCACCCTTCCACTCACAGGAAGGAATCCTTAACTATATCCCCACCTTTTCTGACACAGTAAAGGAGACCTTGCTATATGTCCCTCTAGGATATAGTAAGGAATTGTACCCTAACTGTGTGCACCCTACATGACACAGTTAGGAAAGCGACCTTCCTATATCCTTACCCTCCCAATCTGAGATAGGAATTAAACCCTTACTCTATTCCCACTGCTCTATACACAGATATAACTAAAAGCCTACCTAGTCGCCAACTATTCTGAACAAAATTGGGACTTCAATCACAAACCAACTCTCAACCTCTGCCTGACAGGAATAAAACCTTGCTGCTCTATGCCCTTTATCTCGCCAGTTCTGAATAAAAGCCTAATTATATCTCCGCTCTTGGGAATAAAGTTAGGACTGAAACCCTATCTTTATTCCCACCTTCTTAGATATAGTTAGGAATAATAGCCGAGCAATATCCCCATCCCTTCTAGACACAGCTAGGAGTGAAACCTCAAGTACAGTTAAGATAAAATGCCCATCAACATCCCCATGCTCCTGGACACAGTTGGGATTGACAACCTAATGATAATCATACTTTCCTGGATGCAGTTGGGATCCAAAGGTGAACTATATACCCACCCTCCGGGACACAATTTGGAATGAAACCCTAACTATGTGTAGTCTTCCAGACACAGTTATGAATGAAACCCTAATTATACCCTTCTGAACACAGATAGGAATAAAAGCTGAACTATATCTCTGCCCTCTGGGACACAGTTTGCAATAAAACACTAACTGTATCCAGACCCTCCCAGGCACAAAAATTAAAGCTGAATTATATCCACAGGCCTCCAGATGAGGCTGGTAGTGAAACTTAAGTACAAATAGGAAAGGATGCCTTGCAATATCCCCCTCCAGGATAAAGTAAGGAATTTAACCCTAACAGTGTCCAACCTTCAAGATACAGTTAGGAATGAGACCTTACTATATCCTTACCCTCCCCAACACAGCTTGGAATGAAACCCTTACTCTACCCCCCCCCCCCCCCCACCCTGTTTTGCCCATAGATAGAACTAAAAGCCTAACTAATTGCCAACTATTCTGGACAAAGGTGGGAATTAAATCATAAACTAACTCCCAACCTCTGACTCAGGAATAAAAGCCTCACTATTTGTCCAATATCATGCCAGTTCTGAATGAAAGCCCAATTATATATCCACCCTCGGGAATAAAGTTAGAACTGAAACCCTAAGTATATTCACACCCTCCTGAACACTTCTAATTGTAAAACCTCATGTACAGTTAGGATTAAAAGTGAAGCAGTATCCCCACCCTCATGGACAGAACTTGGAATGACAAACTAACAACAATCGTAATTTCCTGGAAGCATTTAGGATCAAAAGCTGAACTACATCCCTACCCTCCGTGTCACAGTTTGGTATGAAACCGTATCTGTACTCTCCCAGACACAGGAATGAAATCCTACATATCCATATCCTTCTGGATGCACTTAGAAATAAAACCTGCACTACATCCCTACCCTCTGGGACACAGTTTGGAAGAAAACACCAACTGTATCCAGTCCCTCCCAGACAGAAAAATAAAAGCTGAAATATTTTCACATGCTTCTAGACAAGGCTAGTAGTGAAACTTAAGTACAAATAGGAAAGGATGCCTTGCAATATCCCCCTCCAGGATACAGTAAGGAATTTAACCCTAACAGTGTCCAACCTTCAAGAGACAGTTAGGAATGAGACCTTACTATATCCTTACCCTCCCCAACACAGCTTGGAATGAAACCCTTACTCTACCGCCACTGTTTTGCACGTAGATAGAACTAAAAGCTTAACTAATTTCCAACTATTGCGGACAGAGGTGGGAATTAAATCATAAACTAACTCCCAACCTCTGACTCAGGAATAAAAGCCTCACTATATGTCCAAATATCATGACAGTTCTGAATAAAGCCCCAATTATATATCCACCCTCCGGAATAAAGTTAGAACTGAAACCCCTAACTATATTCGCACCTTCCTGAACACTTCTAATTGTGAAACCTCAAGTACAGTTAGGATGAAAAGTGAAGCAATATCCCCACCCTCATGAATAGAACTTGGAATGACAAACTATCTTTATTCATACTTATCTGGAAGCATTTAGGATCAAAAGCTGAACTATATCCCTACCCTCCAGGTCACAGTTTGGAATGAAACCCTATCTGTACTCTTCCAGACACAGTTAGGAATGAAATCCTACTTATACATATCCTTCTGGATGCACTTAGAAATAAAATCTGAACTATATCCCTACCCTCTGGGCCACAGTTTGGAAGAAAACACTAACTGTATCCAGGCCCTCCCAGACACAAAAATAAAAGCTGAACTATATCCCCATGCCTCTAGACACAGCTGGTAGTGAAACTCCATGTATACATAGTATTAAAAGCTGTGCAGTATTGTAACCTTCCTGGACCCAGGGATGAGAACATAACTGTAATCATAGTTTTCTAGACGTAGTGCAGAAGAAAACTTGTCTATATCCCACCCTCTGGCACACACTTTGGAATGAAATCCTCACTCTGTGTTTACTGGTCACAGGTATAACATTCTAGCAATATCCATACCCTTCTGGATATAGTTAGTATTAAAAGATGAACTATATCCCCCACGTTTCGGGACGTAGTTTGCAATAAAATGCTAACTATATCCGTACCCTCCAAGACACGCAAATAAAAGCAGAACTATATCCCCACCCTCATGGACACATCTAGTAGTGAAACCAAGTACAGTTTGGCTTAAAAGCCAAGTAAGATCCCCAGCATCATGGACGCACTGGGGGAATGCCAGCCTAATTACAATCATACTTTTTTCACACAGTTAAGAACAAAAGCTGAACTATATGACCACACACCACTACACAGTTTGGAATGAAACTCTAACTATCCGTACTTTTCCAGACAGTTTGGAATGAAATCCTAACTATATCCGTAAGCTCCAACGAGCAGATGGGTTAGAAATCCTAACTATATTCCCTACCTCTTATACAGTTATGAGTGAAACCCTATGTCCCCTCCCTCTTGTACAAAGTTCATAATTATACCCTCTAACCCCCACCCTTCCACTCACAGGAAGGAGTCCTTAACTATATCCCCACCTTCTCTGACACAGTAAAGGAGATCTTGCTATATGTCCCTCTAGGATATAGTAAGGAATTGTACCCTAACTGTGTGCACCCTACATGACACAGTTAGGAAAGCGACCTTCCTATATCCTTACCCTCCCAATCTGAGATAGGAATTAAACCCTTACTCTATTCCCACTGCTCTACACACAGATATGACTAAAAGCCTACCTAGTCGTCAACTATTCTGAACAAAATTGGGACTTCAATCACAAACCAACTCTCAACCTCTGCCTGACAGGAATAAAACCTTGCTGCTCTATGCCCTATATCTCGTCAGTTCTGAATGAAAGCCTAATTATATCTCCACTCTTGGGAATAAAGTTAGGACTGAAACCCTAACTGTATTCCCACCTTCTTAGATATAGTTAGGAATAATAGCCGAGCAATATCCCCATCCCTTCTAGACACAGCTAGGAGTGAAACCTCAAGTACAGTTAAGATAAAATGCCCATCAACATCCCCATGCTCCTGGACACAGTTGGGATTGACAACCTAATTATAATCATACTTTCCTGGATGCAGTTGGGATCCAAAGGTGAACTATATACCCACCCTCCGGGACACAACTTGGAATGAAACCCTAACTATGTGTAGTCTTCCAGACACAGTTATGAATGAAACCCTAATTATACCCTTCTGGACACAGATAGGAATAAAAGCTGAACTATATCCCTGCCCTCTGGGACACTGTTTGCAATAAAACGCTAACCCATCTAGACCCTCCCAGGCACAAAAATTAAAGCTGAATTATATCCACAGGCCTCTAGATGAGGCTGGTAGTGAAACTTAAGTACAAATAGGAAAGGATGCCTTGCAATATCCCCCTCCAGGATAAAGTAAGGAATTTAACCCTAACAGTGTCCAACCTTCAAGATACAGTTAGGAATGAGACCTTACTATATCCTTACCCTCTCCAACACAGATTGGAATGAAACCCTTACTCTACCCCCCCCCCCCTGTTTTGCCCATAGATAGAACTAAAAGCCTAACTAATTGCCAACTATTCTGGACAAAGGTGGGAATTAAATTATAAACTAACTCCCAACCTCTGACTCAGGAATAAAAGCCTCACTATTTGTCCAATATCATGCCAGTTCTGAATAAAAACCCAATTATATATCCACCCTCGGGAATAAAGTTAGAACTGAAACCCTAAGTATATTCGCACCCTCCTGAACACTTCTAATTGTGAAACCTCAAGTACAGTTAGGATTAAAAGTGAAGCAGTATCCCCACCCTCATGGACAGAACTTGGAATGACAAACTAACAACAATCGTACTTTCCTGGAAGCATTTAGGATCAAAAGCTGAACTACATCCCTACCTTCCGTGTCTCAGTTTGGTATGAAACTGTATCTGTACTCTCCCAGACACAGGAATGAAATCCTACTTATCCATATCCTTCTGGATGCACTTAGAAATAAAACCTGAACTATATCCCTACCCTCTGGGACACAGTTTGGAAGAAAACACTAACTGTATCCTGTCCCTCCCAGACAGAAAAATAAAAGCTGAAATATTTTCATATGCTTCTAGACAAGGCTAGTAGTGAAACTTAAGTACAAATAGGAAAGGATGCCTTGCAATATCCCCCTCCAGGATACAGTAAGGAATTTAACCCTAACAGTGTCCAACCTTCAAGAGACAGTTAGGAATGAGACCTTACTATATCCTTACCCTCCCCAACACAGCTTGGAATGAAACCCTTACTCTACCCCCACTGTTTTGCACATAGATAGAACTAAAAGCTTAATTAATTGCCAACTATTGCGGACAAAGGTGGGAATTAAATCGTAAACTAACTCCCAACCTCTGACTCAGGAATAAAAGCCTCACTATATGTCCAATATCATGACAGTTCTGAATAAAGCCCCAATTATATATCCACCCTCCGGAAAAAAGTTCGAACTGAAACCCCTAACTATATTCGCACCTTCCTGAACACTTCTAATTGTGAAACCTCAAGTACAGTTAGGATGAAAAGTGAAGCAATATCCCCCACCCTCATGAATAGAACTTGGAATGACAAACTATCTTTATTCATACTTATCTGGAAGCATTTAGGATCAAAAGCTGAACTATATCCCTACCCTCCAGGTCACAGTTTGGAATGAAACCCTATCTGTACTCTTCCAGACACAGTTAGGAATGAAATCCTACTTATACATATCCTTCTGGATGCACTTAGAAATAAAATCTGAACTATATCCCTACCCTCTGGGCCACAGTTTGGAAGAAAACACTAACTGTATCCAGGCCCTCCGAGACACAAAAATAAAAGCTGAACTATATCCCCATGCCTCTAGACACAGCTGGTAGTGAAACTCCATGTATACATAGTATTAAAAGCTGTGCAGTATTGTAACCTTCCTGGACACAGGGATGAGAACATAACTGTAATCATAGTTTTCTAGACGTAGTGCAGAAGAAAACTTGTCTATATCCCACCCTCTGGCACACACTTTGGAATGAAATCCTCACTCTGTGTTTACTGGTCACAGGTATAACATCCTAGCAATATCCATACCCTTCTGGATATAGTTAGTATTAAAAGATGAACTATATCCCCCACGTTTCGGGACGTAGTTTGCAATAAAATGCTAACTATATCCGTACCCTCCCAGACACGCAAATAAAAGCAGAACTATATCCCCACTCTCATGGACACATCTAGTAGTGAAACCAAGTACAGTTTGGCTTAAAAGCCAAGTAAGATCCCCAGCATCATGGATGCAGTGGGGGAATGCCAGCCTAATTACAATCATACTTTTTTGACACAGTTAAGAACAAAAGCTGAACTATATGACCACACACCACTACACAGTTTGGAATGAAACTCTAACTATCCGTACTTTTCCAGACAGTTTGGAATGAAATCCTAACTATATCCGTAAGCTCCAACAAGCAGATGGGTAAGAAATCCTAACTATATTCCCTACCTCTTGTACAGTTATGAGTGAAACCCTATGTCCCCTCCCTCTTGTACAAAGTTCGTAATTATACCCTCTAACCCCCACCCTTCCACTCACAGGAAGGAATCCTTAACTATATCCCCACCTTCTCTGACACAGTAAAGGAGACCTTGCTATACGTCCCTCTAGGATATAGTAAGGAATTGTACCCTAACTGTGTGCACCCTACATGACACAGTTAGGAAAGCGACCTTCCTATATCCTTACCCTCCCAATCTGAGATAGGAATTAAACCCTTACTCTATTCCCACTGCTCTATACACAGATATGACTAAAAGCCTACCTAGTCGCCAACTATTCTGAACAAAATTGGGACTTCAATCACAAACCAACTCTCAACCTCTGCCTGACAGGAATAAAACCTTGCTGCTCTATGCCCTTTATCTCGCCAATTCTGAATGAAAGCCTAATTATATCTCCGCTCTTGGGAATAAAGTTAGGACTGAACCCCTATCTGTATTCCCACCTTCTTAGATATAGTTAGGAATAATAGCCGAGCAATATCCCCATCCCTTCTAGACACAGCTAGGAGTGAACCCTCAAGTACAGTTAAGATAAAATGCCCATCAACATCCCCATGCTCCTGGACACAGTTGGGATTGACAACCTAATGATAATCATACTTTCCTGGATGCAGTTGGGATCCAAAGGTGAACTATACACCCACCCTCCGGGACACAATTTGGAATGAAACCCTAACTATGTGTAGTCTTCGAGACACAGTTATGAATGAAACCCTAATTATACCCTTCTGGACACAGATAGGAATAAAAGCTGAACTATATCTCTGCCCTCTGGGACACAGTTTGCAATAAAACACTAACTGTATCCAGACCCTCCCAGGCACAAAAATTAAAGCTGAATTATATCCACAGGCCTCCAGATGAGGCTGGTAGTGAAACTTAAGTACAAATAGGAAAGGATGCCTTGCAATATCCCCCTCCAGGATAAAGTAAGGAATTTAACCCTAACAGTGTCCAACCTTCAAGATACAGTTAGGAATGAGACCTTACTATATCCTTACCCTCCCCAACACAGCTTGGAATGAAACCCTTACTCTACCCCCCCCCCCCACCCTGTTTTGCCCATAGATAGAACTAAAAGCCTAACTAATTGCCAACTATTCTGGACAAAGGTGGGAATTAAATCATAAACTAACTCCCAACCTCTGACTCAGGAATAAAAGCCTCACTATTTGTCCAATATCATGCCAGTTCTGAATAAAAGCCCAATTATATATCCACCCTCGGGAATAAAGTTAGAACTGAAACCCTAAGTATATTCGCACCCTCCTGAACACATCTAATTGTGAAACCTCAAGTACAGTTAGGATTAAAAGTGAAGCAGTATCCCCACCCTCATGGACAGAACTTGGAATGACAAACTAACAACAATCGTACTTTCCTGGAAGCATTTAGCATCAAAAGCTGAACTACATCCCTACCCTCCGTGTCTCAGTTTGGTATGAAACCGTATCTGTACTCTCCCAGACACAGGAATGAAATCTTACTTATCCATATCCTTCTGGATGCACTTAGAAATAAAACCTGAACTATATCCCTACCCTCTGGGACACAGTTTGGAAGAAAACACTAACTGTATCCTGTCCCTCCCAGACAGAAAAATAAAAGCTGAAATATTTTCATATGCTTCTAGACAAGGCTAGTAGTGAAACTTAAGTACAAATAGGAAAGGATGCCTTGCAATATCCCCCTCCAGGATTCAGTAAGGAATTTAACCCTTGCAGTGTCCAACCTTCACGAGACAGTTAGGAATGAGACCTTACTATATCCTTACCCTCCCCAACACAGCTTGGAATGAAACCCTTACTCTACCCCCACTGTTTTGCACATAGATAGAACTAAAAGCTTAATTAATTGCCAACTATTGCGGACAAAGGTGGGAATTAAATCATAAACTAACTCCCAACCTCTGACTCAGGAATAAAAGCCTCACTATATGTCCAATATCATGACAGTTCTGAATAAAGCCCCAATTATATATCCACCCTCCGGAATAAAGTTCGAACTGAAACCCCTAACTATATTCGCACCTTCCTGAACACTTCTAATTGTGAAACCTCAAGTACAGTTAGGATGAAAAGTGAAGCAATATCCCCCACCCTCATGAATAGAACTTGGAATGACAAACTATCTTTATTCATACTTATCTGGAAGCATTTAGGATCAAAAGCTGAACTATATCCCTACCCTCCAGGTCAGAGTTTGGAATGAAACCATATCTGTACTCTTCCAGACACAGTTAGGAATTAAATCCTACTTATACATATCCTTCTGGATGCACTTAGAAATAAAATCTGAACTATATCCCTACCCTCTGGGCCACAGTTTGGAAGAAAACACTAACTGTATCCAGGCCCTCCCAGACACAAAAATAAAAGCTGAACTATATCCCCATGCCTCTAGACACAGCTGGTAGTGAAACTCCATGTATACATAGTATTAAAAGCTGTGCAGTATTGTAACCTTCCTGGACACAGGGATGAGAACATAACTGTAATCATAGTTTTCTAGACGTAGTGCAGAAGAAAACTTGTCTATATCCCACCCTCTGGCACACACTTTGGAATGGAATCCTCACTCTGTGTTTACTGGTCACAGGTATAACATCCTAGCAATATCCATACCCTTCTGGATATAGTTAGTATTAAAAGATGAACTATATCCCCCACGTTTCGGGACGTAGTTTGCAATAAAATGCTAACTATATCCGTACCCTCCCAGACACGCAAATAAAAGCAGAACTATATCCCCACTCTCATGGACACATCTAGTAGTGAAACCAAGTACAGTTTGGCTTAAAAGCCAAGTAAGATCCCCAGCATCATGGACGAAGTGGGGGAATGCCAGCCTAATTACAATCATACTTTTTTGACACAGTTAAGAACAAAAGCTGAACTATATGACCACACACCACTACACAGTTTGGAATGAAACTCTAACTATCCGTACTTTTCCAGACAGTTTGGAATGAAATCCTAACTATATCCGTAAGCTCCAACAAGCAGATGGGTAAGAAATCCTAACTATATTCCCTACCTCTTGTACAGTTATGAGTGAAACCCTATGTCCCCTCCCTCTTGTACAAAGTTCGTAATTATACCCTCTAACCCCTACCCTTCCACTCACAGGAAGGAATCCTTAACTATATCCCCACCTTCTCTGACACAGTAAAGGAGACCTTGCTATACGTCCCTCTAGGATATAGTAAGGAATTGTACCCTAACTGTGTGCACCCTACATGACACAGTTAGGAAAGCGACCTTCCTATATCCTTACCCTCCCAATCTGAGATAGGAATTAAACCCTTACTCTATTCCCACTGCTCTATACACAGATATGACTAAAAGCCTACCTAGTCGCCAACTATTCTGAACAAAATTGGGACTTCAATCACAAACCAACTCTCAACCTCTGCCTGACAGGAATAAAACCTTGCTGCTCTATGCCCTTTATCTCGCCAATTCTGAATGAAAGCCTAATTATATCTCCGCTCTTGGGAATAAAGTTAGGACTGAACCCCTATCTGTATTCCCACCTTCTTAGATATAGTTAGGAATAATAGCCGAGCAATATCCCCATCCCTTCTAGACACAGCTAGGAGTGAAACCTCAAGTACAGTTAAGATAAAATGCCCATCAACATCCCCATGCTCCTGGACACAGTTGGGATTGACAACCTAATGATAATCATACTTTCCTGGATGCAGTTGGGATCCAAAGGTGAACTATACACCCACCCTCCGAGACACAATTTGGAATGAAACCCTAACTATGTGTAGTCTTCGAGACACAGTTATGAATGAAACCCTAATTATACCCTTCTGGACACAGATAGGAATAAAAGCTGAACTATATCTCTGCCCTCTGGGACACAGTTTGCAATAAAACACTAACTGTATCCAGACCCTCCCAGGCACAAAAATTAAAGCTGAATTATATCCACAGGCCTCCAGATGAGGCTGGTAGTGAAACTTAAGTACAAATAGGAAAGGATGCCTTGCAATATCCCCCTCCAGGATAAAGTAAGGAATTTAACCCTAACAGTGTCCAACCTTCAAGATACAGTTAGGAATGAGACCTTACTATATCCTTACCCCTCCCCAACACAGCTTGGAATGAAACCCTTACTCTACCCCCCCCCCCACCCTGTTTTGCCCATAGATAGAACTAAAAGCCTAATTAATTGCCAACTATTCTGGACAAAGGTGGGAATTAAATCATAAACTAACTCCCAACCTCTGACTCAGGAATAAAAGCCTCACTATTTGTCCAATATCATGCCAGTTCTGAATAAAAGCCCAACTATATATCCACCCTCGGGAATAAAGTTAGAACTGAAACCCTAAGTATATTCGCACCCTCCTGAACACATCTAATTGTGAAACCTCAAGTACAGTTAGGATTAAAAGTGAAGCAGTATCCCCACCCTCATGGACAGAACTTGGAATGACAAACTAACAACAATCGTACTTTCCTGGAAGCATTTAGCATCAAAAGCTGAACTACATCCCTACCCTCCGTGTCACAGTTTGGTATGAAACCGTATCTGTACTCTCCCAGACACAGGAATGAAATCTTACTTATCCATATCCTTCTGGATGCACTTAGAAATAAAACCTGAACTATATCCCTACCCTCTGGGACACAGTTTGGAAGAAAACACTAACTGTATCCTGTCCCTCCCAGACAGAAAAATAAAAGCTGAAATATTTTCATATGCTTCTAGACAAGGCTAGTAGTGAAACTTAAGTACAAATAGGAAAGGATGCCTTGCAATATCCCCCTCCAGGATACAGTAAGGAATTTAACCCTAACAGTGTCCAACCTTCAAGAGACAGTTAGGAATGAGACCTTACTATATCCTTACCCTCCCCAACACAGCTTGGAATGAAACCCTTACTCTACCCCCACTGTTTTGCACATAGATAGAACTAAAAGCTTAATTAATTGCCAACTATTGCGGACAAAGGTGGGAATTAAATCATAAACTAACTCCCAACCTCTGACTCAGGAATAAAAGCCTCACTATATGTCCAATATCATGACAGTTCTGAATAAAGCCCCAATTATATATCCACCCTCCGGAATAAAGTTCGAACTGAAACCCCTAACTATATTCGCACCTTCCTGAACACTTCTAATTGTGAAACCTCAAGTACAGTTAGGATGAAAAGTGAAGCAATATCCCCCACCCTCATGAATAGAACTTGGAATGACAAACTATCTTTATTCATACTTATCTGGAAGCATTTAGGATCAAAAGCTGAACTATATCCCTACCCTCCAGGTCAGAGTTTGGAATGAAACCATATCTGTACTCTTCCAGACACAGTTAGGAATTAAATCCTACTTATACATATCCTTCTGGATGCACTTAGAAATAAAATCTGAACTATATCCCTACCCTCTGGGCCACAGTTTGGAAGAAAACACTAACTGTATCCAGGCCCTCCCAGACACAAAAATAAAAGCTGAACTATATCCCCATGCCTCTAGACACAGCTGGTAGTGAAACTCCATGTATACATAGTATTAAAAGCTGTGCAGTATTGTAACCTTCCTGGACACAGGGATGAGAACATAACTGTAATCATAGTTTTCTAGACGTAGTGCAGAAGAAAACTTGTCTATATCCCACCCTCTGGCACACACTTTGGAATGGAATCCTCACTCTGTGTTTACTGGTCACAGGTATAACATCCTAGCAATATCCATACCCTTCTGGATATAGTTAGTATTAAAAGATGAACTATATCCCCCACGTTTCGGGACGTAGTTTGCAATAAAATGCTAACTATATCCGTACCCTCCCAGACACGCAAATAAAAGCAGAACTATATCCCCACCCTCATGGACACATCTAGTAGTGAAACCAAGTACAGTTTGGCTTAAAAGCCAAGTAAGATCCCCAGCATCATGGACGCAGTGGGGGAATGCCAGCCTAATTACAATCATACTATTTTGACACAGTTAAGAACAAAAGCTGAACTATATGACCACACACCACTACACAGTTTGGAATGAAACTCTAACTATCCGTACTTTTCCAGACAGTTTGGAATGAAATCCTAACTATATCCGTAAGCTCCAACAAGCAGATGGGTAAGAAATCCTAACTATATTCCCTACCTCTTGTACAGTTATGAGTGAAACCCTATGTCCCCTCCCTCTTGTACAAAGTTCGTAATTATACCCTCTAACCCCCACCCTTCCACTCACAGGTAGGAGTCCTTAACTATATCCCCACCTTCTCTGACACAGTAAAGGAGACCTTGCTATACGTCCCTCTAGGATATAGTAAGGAATTGTACCCTAACTGTGTGCACCCTACATGACACAGTTAGGAAAGCGACCTTCCTATATCCTTACCCTCCCAATCAGAGATAGGAATTAAACCCTTACTCTATTCCCACTGCTCTATACACAGATATGACTAAAAGCCTACCTGGTCGCCAACTATTCTGAACAAAATTGGGACTTCAATCACAAACCAACTCTCAACCTCTGCCTGACAGGAATAAAACCTTGCTGCTCTATGCCCTTTATCTCGCCAATTCTGAACGAAAGCCTAATTATATCTCCGCTCTTGGGAATAAAGTTAGGACTGAACCCCTATCTGTATTCCCACCTTCTTAGATATAGTTAGGAATAATAGCCGAGCAATATCCCCATCCCTTCTAGACACAGCTAGGAGTGAAACCTCAAGTACAGTTAAGATAAAATGCCCATCAACATCCCCATGCTCCTGGACACAGTTGGGATTGACAACCTAATGATAATCATACTTTCCTGGATGCAGTTGGGATCCAAAGGTGAACTATACACCCACCCTCCGGGACACAATTTGGAATGAAACCCTAACTATGTGTAGTCTTCCAGACACAGTTATGAATGAAACCCTAATTATACCCTTCTGGACACAGGAATAAAAGCTGAACTATATCTCTGCCCTCTGGGACACAGTTTGCAATAAAACACTAACTGTATCCAGACCCTCCCAGGCACAAAAATTAAAGCTGAATTATATCCACAGGCCTCCAGATGAGGCTGGTAGTGAAACTTAAGTACAAATAGGAAAGGATGCCTTGCAATATCCCCCTCCAGGATAAAGTAAGGAATTTAACCCTAACAGTGTCCAACCTTCAAGATACAGTTAGGAATGAGACCTTACTATATCCTTACCCTCCCCAACACAGCTTGGAATGAAACCCTTACTCTACCCCCCCCCCCCCCCCCCCCACCCTGTTTTGCCCATAGATAGAACTAAAAGCCTAACTAATTGCCAACTATTCTGGACAAAGGTGGGAATTAAATCATAAACTAACTCCCAACCTCTGACTCAGGAATAAAAGCCTCACTATTTGTCCAATATCATGCCAGTTCTGAATAAAAGCCCAATTATATATCCACCCTCGGGAATAAAGTTAGAACTGAAACCCTAAGTATATTCGCACCCTCCTGAACACATCTAATTGTGAAACCTCAAGTACAGTTAGGATTAAAAGTGAAGCAGTATCCCCACCCTCATGGACAGAACTTGGAATGACAAACTAACAACAATCGTACTTTCCTGGAAGCATTTAGCATCAAAAGCTGAACTACATCCCTACCCTCCGTGTCACAGTTTGGTATGAAACCGTATCTGTACTCTCCCAGACACAGGAATGAAATCTTACTTATCCATATCCTTCTGGATGCACTTAGAAATAAAACCTGAACTATATCCCTACCCTCTGGGACACAGTTTGGAAGAAAACACTAACTGTATCCTGTCCCTCCCAGACAGAAAAATAAAAGCTGAAATATTTTCATATGCTTCTAGACAAGGCTAGTAGTGAAACTTAAGTACAAATAGGAAAGGATGCCTTGCAATATCCCCCTCCAGGATTCAGTAAGGAATTTAACCCTAGCAGTGTCCAACCTTCAAGAGACAGTTAGGAATGAGACCTTACTATATCCTTACCCTCCCCAACACAGCTTGGAATGAAACCCTTACTCTACCCCCACTGTTTTGCACATAGATAGAACTAAAAGCTTAATTAATTGCCAACTATTGCGGACAAAGGTGGGAATTAAATCATAAACTAACTCCCAACCTCTGACTCAGGAATAAAAGCCTCACTATATGTCCAATATCATGACAGTTCTGAATAAAGCCCCAATTATATATCCACCCTCCGGAATAAAGTTCGAACTGAAACCCCTAACTATATTCGCACCTTCCTGAACACTTCTAATTGTGAAACCTCAAGTACAGTTAGGATGAAAAGTGAAGCAATATCCCCCACCCTCATGAATAGAACTTGGAATGACAAACTATCTTTATTCATACTTATCTGGAAGCATTTAGGATCAAAAGCTGAACTATATCCCTACCCTCCAGGTCAGAGTTTGGAATGAAACCATATCTGTACTCTTCCAGACACAGTTAGGAATGAAATCCTACTTATACATATCCTTCTGGATGCACTTAGAAATAAAATCTGAACTATATCCCTACCCTCTGGGCCACAGTTTGGAAGAAAACACTAACTGTATCCAGGCCCTCCCAGACACAAAAATAAAAGCTGAACTATATCCCCATGCCTCTAGACACAGCTGGTAGTGAAACTCCATGTATACATAGTATTAAAAGCTGTGCAGTATTGTAACCTTCCTGGACACAGGGATGAGAACATAACTGTAATCATAGTTTTCTAGACGTAGTGCAGAAGAAAACTTTGTCTATATCCCACCCTCTGGCACACACTTTGGAATGGAATCCTCACTCTGTGTTTACTGGTCACAGGTATAACATCCTAGCAATATCCATACCCTTCTGGATATAGTTAGTATTAAAAGATGAACTATATCCCCCACGTTTCGGGACGTAGTTTGCAATAAAATGCTAACTATATCCGTACCCTCCCAGACACGCAAATAAAAGCAGAACTATATCCCCACCCTCATGGACACATCTAGTAGTGAAACCAAGTACAGTTTGGCTTAAAAGCCAAGTAAGATCCCCAGCATCATGGACGCAGTGGGGGAATGCCAGCCTAATTACAATCATACTTTTTTGACACAGTTAAGAACAAAAGCTGAGCTATATGACCACACACCACTACACAGTTTGGAATGAAACTCTAACTATCCGTACTTTTCCAGACAGTTTGGAATGAAATCCTAACTATATCCGTAAGCTCCAACAAGCAGATGGGTAAGAAATCCTAACTATATTCCCTACCTCTTGTACAGTTATGAGTGAAACCCTATGTCCCCTCCCTCTTGTACAAAGTTCGTAATTATACCCTCTAACCCCCACCCTTCCACTCACAGGAAGGAGTCCTTAACTATATCCCCACCTTCTCTGACACAGTAAAGGAGACCTTGCTATACGTCCCTCTAGGATATAGTAAGGAATTGTACCCTAACTGTGTGCACCCTACATGACACAGTTAGGAAAGCGACCTTCCTATATCCTTACCCTCCCAATCTGAGATAGGAATTAAACCCTTACTCTATTCCCACTGCTCTATACACAGATATGACTAAAAGCCTACCTGGTCGCCAACTATTCTGAACAAAATTGGGACTTCAATCACAAACCAACTCTCAACCTCTGCCTGACAGGAATAAAACCTTGCTGCTCTATGCCCTTTATCTCGCCAATTCTGAACGAAAGCCTAATTATATCTCCGCTCTTGGGAATAAAGTTAGGACTGAACCCCTATCTGTATTCCCACCTTCTTAGATATAGTTAGGAATAATAGCCGAGCAATATCCCCATCCCTTCTAGACACAGCTAGGAGTGAAACCTCAAGTACAGTTAAGATAAAATGCCCATCAACATCCCCATGCTCCTGGACACAGTTGGGATTGACAACCTAATGATAATCATACTTTCCTGGATGCAGTTGGGATCCAAAGGTGAACTATATACCCACCCTCCGGGACACAATTTGGAATGAAACCCTAACTATGTGTAGTCTTCCAGACACAGTTATGAATGAAACCCTAATTATACCCTTCTGGACACAGATAGGAATAAAAGCTGAACTATATCTCTGCCCTCTGGGACACAGTTTGCAATAAAACACTAACTGTATCCAAACCCTCCCAGGCACAAAAATTAAAGCTGAATTATATCCACAGGCCTCCAGATGAGGCTGGTAGTGAAACTTAAGTACAAATAGGAAAGGATGCCTTGCAATATCCCCCTCCAGGATAAAGTAAGGAATTTAACCCTAACAGTGTCCAACCTTCAAGATACAGTTAGGAATGAGACCTTACTATATCCTTACCCTCCCCAACACAGCTTGGAATGAAACCCTTACTCTACCCCCCCCCCCCACCCTGTTTTGCCCATAGATAGAACTAAAAGCCTAACTAATTGCCAACTATTCTGGACAAAGGTGGGAATTAAATCGTAAACTAACTCCCAACCTCTGACTCAGGAATAAAAGCCTCACTATTTGTCCAATATCATGCCAGTTCTGAATAAAAGCCCAACTATATATCCACCCTCGGGAATAAAGTTAGAACTGAAACCCTAAGTATATTCGCACCCTCCTGAACACATCTAATTGTGAAACCTCAAGTACAGTTAGGATTAAAAGTGAAGCAGTATCCCCACCCTCATGGACAGAACTTGGAATGACAAACTAACAACAATCGTACTTTCCTGGAAGCATTTAGCATGAAAAGCTGAACTACATCCCTACCCTCCGTGTCACAGTTTGGTATGAAACCGTATCTGTACTCTCCCAGACACAGGAATGAAATCTTACTTATCCATATCCTTCTGGATGCACTTAGAAATAAAACCTGAACTATATCCCTACCCTCTGGGACACAGTTTGGAAGAAAACACTAACTGTATCCTGTCCCTCCCAGACAGAAAAATAAAAGCTGAAATATTTTCATATGCTTCTAGACAAGGCTAGTAGTGAAACTTAAGTACAAATAGGAAAGGATGCCTTGCAATATCCCCCTCCAGGATACAGTAAGGAATTTAACCCTAACAGTGTCCAACCTTCAAGAGACAGTTAGGAATGAGACCTTACTATATCCTTACCCTCCCCAACACAGCTTGGAATGAAACCCTTACTCTACCCCCACTGTTTTGCACATAGATAGAACTAAAAGCTTAATTAATTGCCAACTATTGCGGACAAAGGTGGGAATTAAATCATAAACTAACTCCCAACCTCTGACTCAGGAATAAAAGCCTCACTATATGTCCAATATCATGACAGTTCTGAATAAAGCCCCAATTATATATCCACCCTCCGGAATAAAGTTCGAACTGAAACCCCTAACTATATTCGCACCTTCCTGAACACTTCTAATTGTGAAACCTCAAGTACAGTTAGGATGAAAAGTGAAGCAATATCCCCCACCCTCATGAATAGAACTTGGAATGACAAACTATCTTTATTCATACTTATCTGGAAGCATTTAGGATCAAAAGCTGAACTATATCCCTACCCTCCAGGTCACAGTTTGGACTGAAACCATATCTGTACTCTTCCAGACACAGTTAGGAATTAAATCCTACTTATACATATCCTTCTGGATGCACTTAGAAATAAAATCTGAACTATATCCCTACCCTCTGGGCCACAGTTTGGAAGAAAACACTAACTGTATCCAGGCCCTCCCAGACACAAAAATAAAAGCTGAACTATATCCCCATGCCTCTAGACACAGCTGGTAGTGAAACTCCATGTATACATAGTATTAAAAGCTGTGCAGTATTGTAACCTTCCTGGACACAGGGATGAGAACATAACTGTAATCATAGTTTTCTAGACGTAGTGCAGAAGAAAACTTGTCTATATCCCACCCTCTGGCACACACTTTGGAATGGAATCCTCACTCTGTGTTTACTGGTCACAGGTATAACATCCTAGCAATATCCATACCCTTCTGGATATAGTTAGTATTAAAAGATGAACTATATCCCCCACGTTTCGGGACGTAGTTTGCAATAAAATGCTAACTATATCCGTACCCTCCCAGACACGCAAATAAAAGCAGAACTATATCCCCACCCTCATGGACACATCTAGTAGTGAAACCAAGTACAGTTTGGCTTAAAAGCCAAGTAAGATCCCCAGCATCATGGACGCAGTGGGGGAATGCCAGCCTAATTACAATCATACTATTTTGACACAGTTAAGAACAAAAGCTGAACTATATGACCACACACCACTACACAGTTTGGAATGAAACTCTAACTATCCGTACTTTTCCAGACAGTTTGGAATGAAATCCTAACTATATCCGTAAGCTCCAACAAGCAGATGGGTAAGAAATCCTAACTATATTCCCTACCTCTTGTACAGTTATGAGTGAAACCCTATGTCCCCTCCCTCTTGTACAAAGTTCGTAATTATACCCTCTAACCCCCACCCTTCCACTCACAGGGAGGAGTCCTTAACTATATCCCCACCTTCTCTGACACAGTAAAGGAGACCTTGCTATACGTCCCTCTAGGATATAGTAAGGAATTGTACCCTAACTGTGTGCACCCTACATGACACAGTTAGGAAAGCGACCTTCCTATATCCTTACCCTCCCAATCTGAGATAGGAATTAAACCCTTACTCTATTCCCACTGCTCTATACACAGATATGACTAAAAGCCTACCTGGTCGCCAACTATTCTGAACAAAATTGGGACTTCAATCACAAACCAACTCTCAACCTCTGCCTGACAGGAATAAAACCTTGCTGCTCTATGCCCTTTATCTCGCCAATTCTGAACGAAAGCCTAATTATATCTCCGCTCTTGGGAATAAAGTTAGGACTGAACCCCTATCTGTATTCCCACCTTCTTAGATATAGTTAGGAATAATAGCCGAGCAATATCCCCATCCCTTCTAGACACAGCTAGGAGTGAAACCTCAAGTACAGTTAAGATAAAATGCCCATCAACATCCCCATGCTCCTGGACACAGTTGGGATTGACAACCTAATGATAATCATACTTTCCTGGATGCAGTTGGGATCCAAAGGTGAACTATACACCCACCCTCCGGGACACAATTTGGAATGAAACCCTAACTATGTGTAGTCTTCCAGACACAGTTATGAATGAAACCCTAATTATACCCTTCTGGACACAGATAGGAATAAAAGCTGAACTATATCTCTGCCCTCTGGGACACAGTTTGCAATAAAACACTAACTGTATCCAGACCCTCCCAGGCACAAAAATTAAAGCTGAATTATATCCACAGGCCTCCAGATGAGGCTGGTAGTGAAACTTAAGTACAAATAGGAAAGGATGCCTTGCAATATCCCCCTCCAGGATAAAGTAAGGAATTTAACCCTAACAGTGTCCAACCTTCAAGATACAGTTAGGAATGAGACCTTACTATATCCTTACCCTCCCCAACACAGCTTGGAATGAAACCCTTACTCTACCCCCCCCCCCCACCCTGTTTTGCCCATAGATAGAACTAAAAGCCTAATTAATTGCCAACTATTCTGGACAAAGGTGGGAATTAAATCATAAACTAACTCCCAACCTCTGACTCAGGAATAAAAGCCTCACTATTTGTCCAATATCATGCCAGTTCTGAATAAAAGCCCAACTATATATCCACCCTCGGGAATAAAGTTAGAACTGAAACCCTAAGTATATTCGCACCCTCCTGAACACATCTAATTGTGAAACCTCAAGTACAGTTAGGATTAAAAGTGAAGCAGTATCCCCACCCTCATGGACAGAACTTGGAATGACAAACTAACAACAATCGTACTTTCCTGGAAGCATTTAGCATGAAAAGCTGAACTACATCCCTACCCTCCGTGTCACAGTTTGGTATGAAACCGTATCTGTACTCTCCCAGACACAGGAATGAAATCTTACTTATCCATATCCTTCTGGATGCACTTAGAAATAAAACCTGAACTATATCCCTACCCTCTGGGACACAGTTTGGAAGAAAACACTAACTGTATCCTGTCCCTCCCAGACAGAAAAATAAAAGCTGAAATATTTTCATATGCTTCTAGACAAGGCTAGTAGTGAAACTTAAGTACAAATAGGAAAGGATGCCTTGCAATATCCCCCTCCAGGATACAGTAAGGAATTTAACCCTAACAGTGTCCAACCTTCAAGAGACAGTTAGGAATGAGACCTTACTATATCCTTACCCTCCCCAACACAGCTTGGAATGAAACCCTTACCCTACCCCCACTGTTTTGCACATAGATAGAACTAAAAGCTTAATTAATTGCCAACTATTGCGGACAAAGGTGGGAATTAAATCATAAACTAACTCCCAACCTCTGACTCAGGAATAAAAGCCTCACTATATGTCCAATATCATGACAGTTCTGAATAAAGCCCCAATTATATATCCACCCTCCGGAATAATGTTCGAACTGAAACCCCTAACTATATTCGCACCTTCCTGAACACTTCTAATTGTGAAACCTCAAGTACAGTTAGGATGAAAAGTGAAGCAATATCCCCCACCCTCATGAATAGAACTTGGAATGACAAACTATCTTTATTCATACTTATCTGGAAGCATTTAGGATCAAAAGCTGAACTATATCCCTACCCTCCAGGTCACAGTTTGGAATGAAACCATATCTGTACTCTTCCAGACACAGTTAGGAATTAAATCCTACTTATACATATCCTTCTGGATGCACTTAGAAATAAAATCTGAACTATATCCCTACCCTCTGGGCCACAGTTTGGAAGAAAACACTAACTGTATCCAGGCCCTCCCAGACACAAAAATAAAAGCTGAACTATATCCCCATGCCTCTAGACACAGCTGGTAGTGAAACTCCATGTATACATAGTATTAAAAGCTGTGCAGTATTGTAACCTTCCTGGACACAGGGATGAGAACATAACTGTAATCATAGTTTTCTAGACGTAGTGCAGAAGAAAACTTGTCTATATCCCACCCTCTGGCACACACTTTGGAATGGAATCCTCACTCTGTGTTTACTGGTCACAGGTATAACATCCTAGCAATATCCATACCCTTCTGGATATAGTTAGTATTAAAAGATGAACTATATCCCCCACGTTTCGGGACGTAGTTTGCAATAAAATGCTAACTATATCCGTACCCTCCCAGACACGCAAATAAAAGCAGAACTATATCCCCACCCTCATGGACACATCTAGTAGTGAAACCAAGTACAGTTTGGCTTAAAAGCCAAGTAAGATCCCCAGCATCATGGACGCAGTGGGGGAATGCCAGCCTAATTACAATCATACTATTTTGACACAGTTAAGAACAAAAGCTGAACTATATGACCACACACCACTACACAGTTTGGAATGAAACTCTAACTATCCGTACTTTTCCAGACAGTTTGGAATGAAATCCTAACTATATCCGTAAGCTCCAACAAGCAGATGGGTAAGAAATCCTAACTATATTCCCTACCTCTTGTACAGTTATGAGTGAAACCCTATGTCCCCTCCCTCTTGTACAAAGTTCGTAATTATACCCTCTAACCCCCACCCTTCCACTCACAGGGAGGAGTCCTTAACTATATCCCCACCTTCTCTGACACAGTAAAGGAGACCTTGCTATACGTCCCTCTAGGATATAGTAAGGAATTGTACCCTAACTGTGTGCACCCTACATGACACAGTTAGGAAAGCGACCTTCCTATATCCTTACCCTCCCAATCTGAGATAGGAATTAAACCCTTACTCTATTCCCACTGCTCTATACACAGATATGACTAAAAGCCTACCTGGTCGCCAACTATTCTGAACAAAATTGGGACTTCAATCACAAACCAACTCTCAACCTCTGCCTGACAGGAATAAAACCTTGCTGCTCTATGCCCTTTATCTCGCCAATTCTGAACGAAAGCCTAATTATATCTCCGCTCTTGGGAATAAAGTTAGGACTGAACCCCTATCTGTATTCCCACCTTCTTAGATATAGTTAGGAATAATAGCCGAGCAATATCCCCATCCCTTCTAGACACAGCTAGGAGTGAAACCTCAAGTACAGTTAAGATAAAATGCCCATCAACATCCCCATGCTCCTGGACACAGTTGGGATTGACAACCTAATGATAATCATACTTTCCTGGATGCAGTTGGGATCCAAAGGTGAACTATACACCCACCCTCCGGGACACAATTTGGAATGAAACCCTAACTATGTGTAGTCTTCCAGACACAGTTATGAATGAAACCCTAATTATACCCTTCTGGACACAGATAGGAATAAAAGCTGAACTATATCTCTGCCCTCTGGGACACAGTTTGCAATAAAACACTAACTGTATCCAGACCCTCCCAGGCACAAAAATTAAAGCTGAATTATATCCACAGGCCTCCAGATGAGGCTGGTAGTGAAACTTAAGTACAAATAGGAAAGGATGCCTTGCAATATCCCCCTCCAGGATAAAGTAAGGAATTTAACCCTAACAGTGTCCAACCTTCAAGATACAGTTAGGAATGAGACCTTACTATATCCTTACCCTCCCCAACACAGCTTGGAATGAAACCCTTACTCTACCCCCCCCCCCCCACCCTGTTTTGCCCATAGATAGAACTAAAAGCCTAATTAATTGCCAACTATTCTGGACAAAGGTGGGAATTAAATCATAAACTAACTCCCAACCTCTGACTCAGGAATAAAAGCCTCACTATTTGTCCAATATCATGCCAGTTCTGAATAAAAGCCCAACTATATATCCACCCTCGGGAATAAAGTTAGAACTGAAACCCTAAGTATATTCGCACCCTCCTGAACACATCTAATTGTGAAACCTCAAGTACAGTTAGGATTAAAAGTGAAGCAGTATCCCCACCCTCATGGACAGAACTTGGAATGACAAACTAACAACAATCGTACTTTCCTGGAAGCATTTAGCATGAAAAGCTGAACTACATCCCTACCCTCCGTGTCACAGTTTGGTATGAAACCGTATCTGTACTCTCCCAGACACAGGAATGAAATCTTACTTATCCATATCCTTCTGGATGCACTTAGAAATAAAACCTGAACTATATCCCTACCCTCTGGGACACAGTTTGGAAGAAAACACTAACTGTATCCTGTCCCTCCCAGACAGAAAAATAAAAGCTGAAATATTTTCATATGCTTCTAGACAAGGCTAGTAGTGAAACTTAAGTACAAATAGGAAAGGATGCCTTGCAATATCCCCCTCCAGGATACAGTAAGGAATTTAACCCTAACAGTGTCCAACCTTCAAGAGACAGTTAGGAATGAGACCTTACTATATCCTTACCCTCCCCAACACAGCTTGGAATGAAACCCTTACCCTACCCCCACTGTTTTGCACATAGATAGAACTAAAAGCTTAATTAATTGCCAACTATTGCGGACAAAGGTGGGAATTAAATCATAAACTAACTCCCAACCTCTGACTCAGGAATAAAAGCCTCACTATATGTCCAATATCATGACAGTTCTGAATAAAGCCCCAATTATATATCCACCCTCCGGAATAATGTTCGAACTGAAACCCCTAACTATATTCGCACCTTCCTGAACACTTCTAATTGTGAAACCTCAAGTACAGTTAGGATGAAAAGTGAAGCAATATCCCCCACCCTCATGAATAGAACTTGGAATGACAAACTATCTTTATTCATACTTATCTGGAAGCATTTAGGATCAAAAGCTGAACTATATCCCTACCCTCCAGGTCACAGTTTGGAATGAAACCATATCTGTACTCTTCCAGACACAGTTAGGAATTAAATCCTACTTATACATATCCTTCTGGATGCACTTAGAAATAAAATCTGAACTATATCCCTACCCTCTGGGCCACAGTTTGGAAGAAAACACTAACTGTATCCAGGCCCTCCCAGACACAAAAATAAAAGCTGAACTATATCCCCATGCCTCTAGACACAGCTGGTAGTGAAACTCCATGTATACATAGTATTAAAAGCTGTGCAGTATTGTAACCTTCCTGGACACAGGGATGAGAACATAACTGTAATCATAGTTTTCTAGACGTAGTGCAGAAGAAAACTTGTCTATATCCCACCCTCTGGCACACACTTTGGAATGGAATCCTCACTCTGTGTTTACTGGTCACAGGTATAACATCCTAGCAATATCCATACCCTTCTGGATATAGTTAGTATTAAAAGATGAACTATATCCCCCACGTTTCGGGACGTAGTTTGCAATAAAATGCTAACTATATCCGTACCCTCCCAGACACGCAAATAAAAGCAGAACTATATCCCCACCCTCATGGACACATCTAGTAGTGAAACCAAGTACAGTTTGGCTTAAAAGCCAAGTAAGATCCCCAGCATCATGGACGCAGTGGGGGAATGCCAGCCTAATTACAATCATACTATTTTGACACAGTTAAGAACAAAAGCTGAACTATATGACCACACACCACTACACAGTTTGGAATGAAACTCTAACTATCCGTACTTTTCCAGACAGTTTGGAATGAAATCCTAACTATATCCGTAAGCTCCAACAAGCAGATGGGTAAGAAATCCTAACTATATTCCCTACCTCTTGTACAGTTATGAGTGAAACCCTATGTCCCCTCCCTCTTGTACAAAGTTCGTAATTATACCCTCTAACCCCCACCCTTCCACTCACAGGGAGGAGTCCTTAACTATATCCCCACCTTCTCTGACACAGTAAAGGAGACCTTGCTATACGTCCCTCTAGGATATAGTAAGGAATTGTACCCTAACTGTGTGCACCCTACATGACACAGTTAGGAAAGCGACCTTCCTATATCCTTACCCTCCCAATCTGAGATAGGAATTAAACCCTTACTCTATTCCCACTGCTCTATACACAGATATGACTAAAAGCCTACCTGGTCGCCAACTATTCTGAACAAAATTGGGACTTCAATCACAAACCAACTCTCAACCTCTGCCTGACAGGAATAAAACCTTGCTGCTCTATGCCCTTTATCTCGCCAATTCTGAACGAAAGCCTAATTATATCTCCGTTCTTGGGAATAAAGTTAGGACTGAACCCCTATCTGTATTCCCACCTTCTTAGATATAGTTAGGAATAATAGCCGAGCAATATCCCCATCCCTTCTAGACACAGCTAGGAGTGAAACCTCAAGTACAGTTAAGATAAAATGCCCATCAACATCCCCATGCTCCTGGACACAGTTGGGATTGACAACCTAATGATAATCATACTTTCCTGGATGCAGTTGGGATCCAAAGGTGAACTATACACCCACCCTCCGGGACACAATTTGGAATGGAACCCTAACTATGTGTAGTCTTCCAGACACAGTTATGAATGAAACCCTAATTATACCCTTCTGGACACAGATAGGAATAAAAGCTGAACTATATCTCTGCCCTCTGGGACACAGTTTGCAATAAAACACTAACTGTATCCAGACCCTCCCAGGCACAAAAATTAAAGCTGAATTATATCCACAGGCCTCCAGATGAGGCTGGTAGTGAAACTTAAGTACAAATAGGAAAGGATGCCTTGCAATATCCCCCTCCAGGATAAAGTAAGGAATTTAACCCTAACAGTGTCCAACCTTCAAGATACAGTTAGGAATGAGACCTTACTATATCCTTACCCTCCCCAACACAGCTTGGAATGAAACCCTTACTCTACCCCCCCCCCCCCCTCCACTCTGTTTTGCCCATAGATAGAACTAAAAGCCTAACTAATTGCCAACTATTCTGGACAAAGGTGGGAATTAAATCATAAACTAACTCCCAACCTCTGACTCAGGAATAAAAGCCTCACTATTTGTCCAATATCATGCCAGTTCTGAATAAAAGCCCAATTATATATCCACCCTCGGGAATAAAGTTAGAACTGAAACCCTAAGTATATTCGCACCCTCCTGAACACATCTAATTGTGAAACCTCAAGTACAGTTAGGATTAAAAGTGAAGCAGTATCCCCACCCTCATGGACAGAACTTGGAATGACAAACTAACAACAATCGTACTTTCCTGGAAGCATTTAGCATCAAAAGCTGAACTACATCCCTACCCTCCGTGTCACAGTTTGGTATGAAACCGTATATGTACTCTCCCAGACACAGGAATGAAATCTTACTTATCCATATCCTTCTGGAAGCACTTAGAAATAAAACCTGAACTATATCCCTACCCTCTGGGACACAGTTTGGAAGAAAACACTAACTGTATCCTGTCCCTCCCAGACAGAAAAATAAAAGCTGAAATATTTTCATATGCTTCTAGACAAGGCTAGTAGTGAAACTTAAGTACAAATAGGAAAGGATGCCTTGCAATATCCCCCTCCAGGATTCAGTAAGGAATTTAACCCTAGCAGTGTCCAACCTTCAAGAGACAGTTAGAAATGAGACCTTACTATATCCTTACCCTCCCCAACACAGCTTGGAATGAAACCCTTACTCTACCCCCACTGTTTTGCACATAGATAGAACTAAAAGCTTAATTAATTGCCAACTATTGCGGACAAAGGTGGGAATTAAATCATAAACTAACTCCCAACCTCTGACTCAGGAATAAAAGCCTCACTATATGTCCAATATCATGACAGTTCTGAATAAAGCCCCAATTATATATCCACCCTCCGGAATAAAGTTCGAACTGAAACCCCTAACTATATTCGCACCTTCCTGAACACTTCTAATTGTGAAACCTCAAGTACAGTTAGGATGAAAAGTGAAGCAATATCCCCCACCCTCATGAATAGAACTTGGAATGACAAACTATCTTTATTCATACTTATCTGGAAGCATTTAGGATCAAAAGCTGAACTATATCCCTACCCTCCAGGTCAGAGTTTGGAATGAAACCATATCTGTACTCTTCCAGACACAGTTAGGAATGAAATCCTACTTATACATATCCTTCTGGATGCACTTAGAAATAAAATCTGAACTATATCCCTACCCTCTGGGCCACAGTTTGGAAGAAAACACTAACTGTATCCAGGCCCTCCCAGACACAAAAATAAAAGCTGAACTATATCCCCATGCCTCTAGACACAGCTGGTAGTGAAACTCCATGTATACATAGTATTAAAAGCTGTGCAGTATTGTAACCTTCCTGGACACAGGGATGAGAACATAACTGTAATCATAGTTTTCTAGACGTAGTGCAGAAGAAAACTTTGTCTATATCCAACCTTCTGGCACACACTTTGGAATGGAATCCTCACTCTGTGTTTACTGGTCACAGGTATAACATCCTAGCAATATCCATACCCTTCTGGATATAGTTAGTATTAAAAGATGAACTATATCCCCCACGTTTCGGGACGTAGTTTGCAATAAAATGCTAACTATATCCGTACCCTCCCAGACACGCAAATAAAAGCAGAACTATATCCCCACCCTCATGGACACATCTAGTAGTGAAACGAAGTACAGTTTGGCTTAAAAGCCAAGTAAGATCCCCAGCATCATGGACGCAGTGGGGGAATGCCAGCCTAATTACAATCATACTTTTTTGACACAGTTAAGAACAAAAGCTGAGCTATATGACCACACACCACTACACAGTTTGGAATGAAACTCTAACTATCCGTACTTTTCCAGACAGTTTGGAATGAAATCCTAACTATATCCGTAAGCTCCAACAAGCAGATGGGTAAGAAATCCTAACTATATTCCCTACCTCTTGTACAGTTATGAGTGAAACCCTATGTCCCCTCCCTCTTGTACAAAGTTCGTAATTATACCCTCTAACCCCCACCCTTCCACTCACAGGAAGGAGTCCTTAACTATATCCCCACCTTCTCTGACACAGTAAAGGAGACCTTGCTATACGTCCCTCTAGGATATAGTAAGGAATTGTACCCTAACTGTGTGCACCCTACATGACACAGTTAGGAAAGCGACCTTCCTATATCCTTACCCTCCCAATCTGAGATAGGAATTAAACCCTTACTCTATTCCCACTGCTCTATACACAGATATGACTAAAAGCCTACCTGGTCGCCAACTATTCTGAACAAAATTGAGACTTCAATCACAAACCAACTCTCAACCTCTGCCTGACAGGAATAAAACCTTGCTGCTCTATGCCCTTTATCTCGCCAATTCTGAACGAAAGCCTAATTATATCTCCGCTCTTGGGAATAAAGTTAGGACTGAACCCCTATCTGTATTCCCACCTTCTTAGATATAGTTAGGAATAATAGCCGAGCAATATCCGCATCCCTTCTAGACACAGCTAGGAGTGAAACCTCAAGTACAGTTAAGATAAAATGCCCATCAACATCCCCATGCTCCTGGACACAGTTGGGATTGACAACCTAATGATAATCATACTTTCCTGGATGCAGTTGGGATCCAAAGGTGAACTATACACCCACCCTCCGGGACACAATTTGGAATGAAACCCTAACTATGTGTAGTCTTCCAGACACAGTTATGAATGAAACCCTAATTATACCCTTCTGGACACAGATAGGAATAAAAGCTGAACTATATCTCTGCCCTCTGGGACACAGTTTGCAATAAAACACTAACTGTATCCAAACCCTCCCAGGCACAAAAATTAAAGCTGAATTATATCCACAGGCCTCCAGATGAGGCTGGTAGTGAAACTTAAGTACAAATAGGAAAGGATGCCTTGCAATATCCCCCTCCAGGATAAAGTAAGGAATTTAACCCTAACAGTGTCCAACCTTCAAGATACAGTTAGGAATGAGACCTTACTATATCCTTACCCTCCCCAACACAGCTTGGAATGAAACCCTTACTCTACCCCCCCCCCCCCCCCACCCTGTTTTGCCCATAGATAGAACTAAAAGCCTAACTAATTGCCAACTATTCTGGACAAAGGTGGGAATTAAATCATAAACTAACTCCCAACCTCTGACTCAGGAATAAAAGCCTCGCTATTTGTCCAATATCATGCCAGTTCTGAATAAAAGCCCAACTATATATCCACCCTCGGGAATAAAGTTAGAACTGAAACCCTAAGTATATTCGCACCCTCCTGAACACATCTAATTGTGAAACCTCAAGTACAGTTAGGATTAAAAGTGAAGCAGTATCCCCACCCTCATGGACAGAACTTGGAATGACAAACTAACAACAATCGTACTTTCCTGGAAGCATTTAGCATCAAAAGCTGAACTACATCCCTACCCTCCGTGTCACAGTTTGGTATGAAACCGTATCTGTACTCTCCCAGACACAGGAATGAAATCTTACTTATCCATATCCTTCTGGATGCACTTAGAAATAAAACCTGAACTATATCCCTACCCTCTGGGACACAGTTTGGAAGAAAACACTAACTGTATCCAGACCCTCCCAGGCTCAAAAATTAAAGCTGAATTATATCCACAGGCCTCTAGATGAGGCTGGTAATGAAACTTAAGTACAAATAGGAAAGGATGCCTTGCAATATTCCCCTCCAGGATACAGTAAGGAATTTAACCCTAACGGTGTCCAACCTTCAAGATACAGTTAGGAATGAGACCTTACTATATCCTTACCCTCCCCAACATAGCTTGGAATGAAACCCTTACTCTACCCCCCCCCCCCCCTGTTGTGCCCATAGATAGAACTAAAAGCCTAACTAATTCCCAACTATTCTGGACAAAGGTGGGAATTAAATCATAAACTAACTCCCAACCTCTGACTCAGGAATAAAAGCCTCACTATTTGTCCAATATCATGCCAGTTCTGAATAAAAGCCCAATTATATATCCACCCTCGGGAATAAAGTTAGATCTGAAACCCTAAGTATATTCGCACCCTCCTGAACACTTCTAATTGTGAAACCTCAAGTACAGTTAGGATTAAAAGTGAAGCAGTATCCCCACCCTCATGGACAAAACTTGGAATGACAAACTAACAACAATCATACTTTCCTGGAAGCATTTAGCATCAAAAGCTGAACTACATCCCTACCCTCCGTGTCACAGTTTGGTATGAAACCGTATCTGTACTCTCCCAGACACAGGAATGAAATCTTACTTATCCATATCCTTCTAGATGCACTTAGAAATAAAACCTGAACTATATCCCTACCCTCTGGGACACAGTTTGGAAGAAAACACTAACTGTATCCAGTCCCTCCCAGACAGAAAAATAAAAGCTGAAATATTTTCACATGCTTCTAGACAAGGCTAGTAGTGAAACTTAAGTACAAATAGGAAAGGATGCCTTGCAATATCCCCCTCCAGGATACAGTAAGGAATTTAACCCTAACAGTGTCCAACCTTCAAGAGACAGTTAGGAATGAGACCTTACTATATCCTTACCCTCCCCAACACAGCTTGGAATGAAACCCTTTCTCTACCCCCACTGTTTTGCACATTGATAGAACTAAAAGCTTAACTAATTGCCAACTATTGCGGACAAAGGTGGGAATTAAATCATAAACTAACTCCCAACCTCTGACTCAGGAATAAAAGCCTCACTATATGTCCAATATCATGACAGTTCTGAATAAAGCCCCAATTATATATCCACCCTCCAGAATAAAGTTAGAACTGAAACCCCTAACTATATTCGCACCTTCCTGAACACTTCTAATTGTGAAACCTCAAGTACGGTTAGGATGAAAAGTGAAGCAATATCCCCCACCCTCATGAATAGAACTTGGAATGACAAACTATCTTTATTCATACTTATCTGGAAGCTTTTAGGATCAAAAGCTGAACTATATCCCTACCCTCCAGGTCACAGTTTGGAATGGAACCCTATCTGTACTCTTCCAGACACAGTTAGGAATGAAATCCTACTTATACATATCCTTCTGGATGCACTTAGAAATAAAATCTGAACTATATCCCTACCCTCTGGGCCACAGTTTGGAAGAAAACACTAACTGTATGCAGGCCCTCCCAGACACAAAAATAAAAGCTGAACTATATCCCCATGCCTCTAGACACAGCTGGTAGTGAAACTCCATGTATACATAGTATTAAAAGCTGTGCAGTATTGTAACCTTACTGGACACAGGGATGAGAACATAACTGTAATCATAGTTTTCTAGACGTAGTGCAGAAGAAAACTTGTCTATATCCCACCCTCTGGCACACACTTTGGAATGAAATCCTCACTCTGTGTTTACTGGTCACAGGTATAACATCCTAGCAATATCCATACACTTCTGGATATAGTTAGTATTAAAAGATGAACTATATCCCCCACGTTTCGGGAGGTAGTTTGCAATAAAATGCTAACTGTATCCGTAGCCTCCCAGACACGCAAATAAAAGCAGAACTATATCCCCACCCTCATGGAAACATCTAGTAGTGAAACAAAGTACAGTTTGGCTTAAAAGCCAAGTAAGATCCTCAGCATCATGGATGCAGTGGGGGAATGCCAGCCTAATTACAATCATACTTTTTTGACACAGTTAAGAACAAAAGCTGAACTATATGACCACACACCACTACACAGTTTGGAATGAAACTCTAACTATCCGTACTTTTCCAGACAGTTTGGAATGAAATCCTAACTATATCCGTAAGCTCCAACGAGCAGATGGGTAAGAAATCCTAACTATATTCCCTATCTCTTATACAGTTATGAGTGAAACCCTATGTCCCATCCCTCTTGTACAAAGTTCGTAATTATACCCTCTAACCCCCACCCTCCCACTCACAGGAAGGAGTCCTTAACTATATCCCCACCTTCTCTGACACAGTAAAGGAGACCTTGCTATATCTCCCTCTAGGATATAGTAAGGAATTGTATCCTAACTGTGTGCACCCTACATGACACAGTTAGGAAAGAGACCTTCCTATATCCTTACCCTCCCAATCTGAGATAGGAATTAAACCCTTACTCTATTCCCACTGCTCTACACACAGATATGACTAAAAGCCTACCTAGTCACCAACTATTCTGAACAAAATTGGGACTTCAATCACAAACCAACTCTCAACCTCTGCCTGACAGGAATAAAACCTTGCTGCTCTATGCCCTTTATCTCGCCAATTCTGAACGAAAGCCTAATTATATCTCCGCTCTTGGGAATAAAGTTAGGACTGAACCCCTATCTGTATTCCCACCTTCTTAGATATAGTTAGGAATAATAGCCGAGCAATATCCCCATCCCTTCTAGACACAGCTAGGAGTGAAACCTCAAGTACAGTTAAGATAAAATGCCCATCAGCATCCCCATGCTCCTGGACATAGTTGGGATTGACAACCTAATGATAATCATACTTTCCTGGATGCAGTTGGGATCCAAAGGTGAACTATACACCCACCCTCCGGGACACAATTTGGAATGAAACCCTAACTATGTGTAGTCTTCCAGACACAGTTATGAATGAAACCCTAATTATACCCTTCTGGACACCGATAGGAATAAAAGCTGAACTATATCTCTGCCCTCTGGGACACAGTTTGCAATAAAACACTAACTGTATCCAAACCCTCCCAGGCACAAAAATTAAAGCTGAATTATATCCACAGGCCTCCAGATGAGGCTGGTAGTGAAACTTAAGTACAAATAGGAAAGGATGCCTTGCAATATCCCCCTCCAGGATAAAGTAAGGAATTTAACCCTAACAGTGTCCAACCTTCAAGATACAGTTAGGAATGAGACCTTACTATATCCTTACCCTCCCCAACACAGCTTGGAATGAAACCCTTACTCTACCCCCCCCCCCCCCCACCCTGTTTTGCCCATAGATAGAACTAAAAGCCTAACTAATTGCCAACTATTCTGGACAAAGGTGGGAATTAAATCATAAACTAACTCCCAACCTCTGACTCAGGAATAAAAGCCTCACTATTTGTCCAATATCATGCCAGTTCTGAATAAAAGCCCAACTATATATCCACCCTCGGGAATAAAGTTAGAACTGAAACCCTAAGTATATTCGCACCCTCCTGAACACATCTAATTGTGAAACCTCAAGTACAGTTAGGATTAAAAGTGAAGCAGTATCCCCACCCTCATGGACAGAACTTGGAATGACAAACTAACAACAATCGTACTTTCCTGGAAGCATTTAGCATCAAAAGCTGAACTACATCCCTACCCTCCGTGTCACAGTTTGGTATGAAACCGTATCTGTACTCTCCCAGACACAGGAATGAAATCTTACTTATCCATATCCTTCTAGATGCACTTAGAAATAAAACCTGAACTATATCCCTACCCTCTGGGACACAGTTTGGAAGAAAACACTAACTGTATCCAGACCCTCCCAGGCTCAAAAATTAAAGCTGAATTATATCCACAGGCCTCTAGATGAGGCTGGTAATGAAACTTAAGTACAAATAGGAAAGGATGCCTTGCAATATTCCCCTCCAGGATACAGTAAGGAATTTAACCCTAACAGTGTCCAACCTTCAAGATACAGTTAGGAATGAGACCTTACTATATCCTTACCCTCCCCAACATAGCTTGGAATGAAACCCTTACTCTACCCCCCCCCCCCCCCCCTGTTGTGCCCATAGATAGAACTAAAAGCCTAACTAATTCCCAACTATTCTGGACAAAGGTGGGAATTAAATCATAAACTAACTCCCAACCTCTGACTCAGGAATAAAAGCCTCACTATTTGTCCAATATCATGCCAGTTCTGAATAAAAGCCCAATTATATATCCACCCTCGGGAATAAAGTTAGAACTGAAACCCTAAGTATATTCGCACCCTCCTGAACACTTCTAATTGTGAAACCTCAAGTACAGTTGGGATTAAAAGTGAAGCAGTATCCCCACCCTCATGGACAAAACTTGGAATGACAAACTAACAACAATCATACTTTCCTGGAAGCATTTAGCATCAAAAGCTGAACTACATCCCTACCCTCCGTGTCACAGTTTGGTATGAAACCGTATCTGTACTCTCCCAGACACAGGAATGAAATCCTACTTATGCATATCCTTCTGGATGCATTTAGAAATAAAACCTGAACTATATCCCTACCCTCTGGGACACAGTTTGGAAGAAAACACTAACTGTATCCAGTCCCTCCCAGACAGAAAAATTAAAGCTGAATTATATCCACAGGCCTCTAGATGAGGCTGGTAGTGAAACTTAAGTACAAATAGGAAAGGATGCCTTGCAATATCCCCCTCCAGGATACAGTAAGGAATTTAACCCTAACAGTGTCCAACCTTCAAGATACAGTTAGGAATGAGACCTTACTATATCCTTACCCTCCCCAACATAGCTTAAAATGAAATCCTTACTCTACCCCCCCCCCCCCCTGTTTTGCCCATAGATAGAACTAAAAGCCTAACTAATTGCCAACTATTCTGGACAAAGGTGGGAATTAAATCATAAACTAACTCCCAACCTCTGACTCAGGAATAAAAGCCTCACTATTTGTCCAATATCATGCCAGTTCTGAATAAAAGCCCAATTATATATCCACCCTCGGGAATAAAGTTAGAACTGAAACCCTAAGTATATTCGCACCCTCCTGAACACTTCTAATTGTGAAACGTCAAGTACAGTTGGGATTAAAAGTGAAGCAGTATCCCCACCCTCATGGACAGAACTTGGAATGACAAACTAACAACAATCGTACTTTCCTGGAAGCATTTAGCATCAAAAGCTGAACTACATCCCTACCCTCCGTGTCACAGTTTGGTATGAAACCGTATCTGTACTCTCCCAGACACAGGAATGAAATCCTACTTATGCATATCCTTCTGGATGCATTTAGAAATAAAACCTGAACTATATCCCTACCCTCTGGGACACAGTTTGGAAGAAAACACTAACTGTATCCAGTCCCTCCCAGACAGAAAAATAAAAGCTGAAATATTTTCACATTCTTCTAGACAAGGCTAGTAGTGAAACTTAAGTACAAATAGGAAAGGATGCCTTGCAATATCCCACTCCAGGATACAGTAAGGAATTTAACCCTAACAGTGTCCAACCTTCAAGAGACAGTTTGGAATGAGACCTTACTATATCCTTACCCTCCCCAACACAGCTTCGAATGAAACCCTTACTCTACCCCCACTGTTTTGCACATAGATAGAACTAAAAGCTTAATTAATTGCCAACTATTGCGGACAAAGGTGGGAATCAAATCATAAACTAACTCCCAACCTCTGACTCAGGAATAAAAGCCTCACTATATGTCCAATATCATGACAGTTCTGAATAAAGCCCCAATTATATATCCACCCTCCGGAATAAAGTTCGAACTGAAACCCCTAACTATATTCGCACCTTCCTGAACACTTCTAATTGTGAAACCTCAAGTACAGTTAGGATGAAAAGTGAAGCAATATCCCCACCCTCATGAATAGAACTTGGAATGACAAACTATCTTTATTCATACTTATCTGGAAGCATTTAGGATCAAAAGCTGAACTATATCCCTACCCTCCAGGTCACAGTTTGGAATGAAATCCTATCTGTACTCTTCCAGACACAGTTAGGAATGAAATCCTACTTATACATATCCTTCTGGATGCACTTAGAAATAAAATCTGAACTATATCCCTACCCTCTGGGCCACAGTTTGGAAGAAAACACTAACTGTATCCAGGCCCTCCCAGACACAAAAATAAAACCTGAACTATATCCCCATGCCTCTAGACACAGCTGGTAGTGAAACTCCATGTGTACATAGTATTAAAAGCTGTGCAGTATTGTAACCTTCCTGGACACAGGGATGAGAACATAACTGTAATCATAGTTTTCTAGACGTAGTGCAGAAGAAAACTTGTCTATATCCCACCCTCTGGCACACACTTTGGAATGAAATCCTCACTCTGTGTTTACTGGTCACAGGTATAACATCCTAGCAATATCCATACCCTTCTGGATATAGTTAGTATTAAAAGATGAACTATATCCCCCACGTTTCGGGACGTAGTTTGCAATAAAATGCTAACTATATCCGTACCCTCCCAGACACGCATATAAAAGCAGAACTATATCCCCACCCCCATGGACACATCTAGTAGTGAAACCAAGTACAGTTTGGCTTAAAAGCCAAGTAAGATCCCCAGCATCATGGACGCAGTGGGGGAATGCCAGCCTAATTACAATCATACTTTTTTGACACAGTTAAGAACAAAAGCTGAACTATATGACCACACACCACTACACAGTTTGGAATGAAACTCTAACTATCTGTACTTTTCCAGACAGTTTGGAATGAAATCCTAACTATATCCGTAAGCTCCAACAAGCAGATGGGTAAGAAATCCTAACTATATTCCCTACCTCTTGTACAGTTATGAGTGAAACCCTATGTCCCCTCCCTCTTGTACAAAGTTCGTAATTATACCCTCTAACCCCCACCCTTCCACTCACAGGAAGGAGTCCTTAACTATATCCCCACCTTCTCTGACACAGTAAAGGAGACCTTGCTATATGTCCCTCTAGGATATAGTAAGGAATTGTACCCTAACTGTGTGCACCCTACATGAAACAGTTAGGAAAGCCACCTTCCTATATCCTTACCCTCCCAATCTGAGATAGGAATTAAACCCTTACTCTATTCCCACTGCTCTATACACAGATATGACTAAAAGCCTACCTAGTCGCCAACTATTCTGAACAAAATTGGGACTTCAATCACAAACCAACTCTCAACCTCTGCCTGACAGGAATAAAACCTTGCTGCTCTATGCCCTTTATCTCGCCAGTTCTGAATGAAAGCCTAATTATATCTCCGCTCTTGGGAATAAAGTTAGGACTGAAACCCTATCTGTATTCCCACCTTCTTAGATATAGTTAGGAATAATAGCCGAGCAATATCCCCATCCCTTCTAGACACAGCTAGGAGTGAAACCTCAAGTACAGTTAAGATAAAATGCCCATCAACATCCCCATGTTCCTGGACACAGTTGGGATTGACAACCTAATGATAATCATACTTTCCTGGATGCAGTTGGGATCCAAAGGTGAACTATATACCCACCCTCCGGGACACAATTTGGAATGAAACCCTAACTATGTGTAGTCTTCCAGACACAGTTATGAATGAAACCCTAATTATACCCTTCTGGACACAGATAGGAATAAAAGCTGAACTATATCTCTGCCCTCTGGGACACAGTTTGCAATAAAACACTAACTGTATCCAGACCCTCCCAGGCACAAAAATTAAAGCTGAATTATATCCACAGGCCTCCAGATGAGGCTGGTAGTGAAACTTAAGTACAAATAGGAAAGGATGCCTTGCAATATCCCCCTCCAGGATAAAGTAAGGAATTTAACCCTAACAGTGTCCAACCTTCAAGATACAGTTAGGAATGAGACCTTACTATATCCTTACCCTCCCCAACACAGCTTGGAATGAAACCCTTACTCTACCCCCCCCCCCCCCACCCTGTTTTGCCCATAGATAGAACTAAAAGCCTAACTAATTGCCAACTATTCTGGACAAAGGTGGGAATTAAATCATAAACTAACTCCCAACCTCTGACTCAGGAATAAAAGCCTCACTATTTGTCCAATATCATGCCAGTTCTGAATAAAAGCCCAATTATATATCCACCCTCGGGAATAAAGTTAGAACTGAAACCCTAAGTATATTCACACCCTCCTGAACACTTCTAATTGTGAAACCTCAAGTACAGTTAGGATTAAAAGTGAAGCAGTATCCCCACCCTCATGGACAGAACTTGGAATGACAAACTAACAACAATCGTACTTTCCTGGAAGCATTTAGCATCAAAAGCTGAACTACATCCCTACCCTCCGTGTCACAGTTTGGTATGAAACCGTATCTGTACTCTCCCAGACACAGGAATGAAATCTTACTTATCCATATCCTTCTAGATGCACTTAGAAATAAAACCTGAACTATATCCCTACCCTCTGGGACACAGTTTGGAAGAAAACACTAACTGTATCCAGTCCCTCCCAGACAGAAAAATAAAAGCTGAAATATTTTCACATGCTTCTAGACAAGGCTAGTAGTGAAACTTAAGTACAAATAGGAAAGGATGCCTTGCAATATCCCCCTCCAGGATACAGTAAGGAATTTAACCCTAACAGTGTCCAACCTTCAAGAGACAGTTAGGAATGAGACCTTACTATATCTTTACCGTCCCCAACACAGCTTGGAATGAAACCCTTACTCTACCCCCACTGTTTTGCACATAGATAGAACTAAAAGCTTAATTAATTGCCAACTATTGCGGACAAAGGTGGGAATTAAATCATAAACTAACTCCCAACCTCTGACTCAGGAATAAAAGCCTCACTATATGTCCAATATCATGACAGTTCTGAATAAAGCCCCAATTATATATCCACCCTCCGGAATAAAGTTAGAACTGAAACCCCTAACTATATTCGCACCTTCCTGAACACTTCTAATTGTGAAACCTCAAGTACAGTTAGGATGAAAAGTGAAGCAATATCCCCACCCTCATGAATAGAACTTGGAATGACAAACTATCTTTATTCATACTTATCTGGAAGCATTTAGGATCAAAAGCTGAACTATATCCCTACCCTCCAGGTCACAGTTTGGAATGAAACCCTATCTGTACTCTTCCAGACACAGTTAGGAATGAAATCCTACTTATACATATCCTTCTGGATGCACGTAGAAATAAAATCTGAACTATATCCCTACCCTCTGGGCCACAGTTTGGAAGAAAACACTAACTATATCCAGGCCCTCCAAGACACAAAAATAAAAGCTGAACTATATCCCCATGCCTCTAGACACAGCTGGTAGTGAAACTCCATGTATACATAGTATTAAAACCTGTGCAGTATTGTAACCTTCGTGGACACAGGGATGAGAACATAACTGTAATCATAGTTTTCTAGACGTAGTGCAGAAGAAAACTTGTCTATATCCCACCCTCTGGCACACACTTTGGAATGAAATCCTCACTCTGTGTTTACTGGTCACAGGTATAACATCCTAGCAATATCCATAACCTTCTGGATATAGTTAGTATTAAAAGATGAACTATATCCCCCCACGTTTCGGGACGTAGTTTGCAATAAAATGCTAACTATATCCGTACCCTCCCAGACACGCAAATAAAAGCAGAACTATATCCACACCCTCATGGACACATCTAGTAGTGAAACAAAGTACAGATTGGCTTAAAAGCCAAGTAAGATCCCCAGCATCATGGACGCAGTGGGGGAATGCCAGCCTAATTACAATCATACTTTTTTGACACAGTTAAGAACAAAAGCTGAACTATATGACCACACACCACTACACAGTTTGGAATGAAACTCTAACTATCTGTACTTTTCCAGACAGTTTGGAATGAAATCCTAACTATATCCGTAAGCTCCAACGAGCAGATGGGTTAGAAATCCTAACTATATTCCCCACCTCTTATACAGTTATGAGTGAAACCCTATGTCCCCTCCCTCTTGTACAAAGTTCATAATTATACCCTCTAACCCCCACCCTTCCACTCACAGGAAGGAGTCCTTAACTATATCCCCACCTTCTCTGACACAGTAAAGGAGACCTTGCTATATGTCCCTCTAGGATATAGTAAGGAATTGTACCCTAACTGTGTGCACCCTACATGACACAGTTAGGAAAGCGACCTTCCTATATCCTTACCCTCCCAATCTGAGATAGGAATTAAACCCTTACTCTATTCCCACTGCTCTATACACAGATATAACTAAAAGCCTACCTAGTCGCCAACTATTCTGAACAAAATTGGGACTTCAATCACAAACCAACTCTCAACCTCTGCCTGACAGGAATAAAACCTTGCTGCTCTATGCCCTTTATCTCGCCAGTTCTGAATAAAAGCCTAATTATATCTCCGCTCTTGGGAATAAAGTTAGGACTGAAACCCTATCTTTATTCCCACCTTCTTAGATATAGTTAGGAATAATAGCCGAGCAATATCCCCATCCCTTCTAGACACAGCTAGGAGTGAAACCTCAAGTACAGTTAAGATAAAATGCCCATCAACATCCCCATGCTCCTGGACACAGTTGGGATTGACAACCTAATGATAATCATACTTTCCTGGATGCAGTTGGGATCCAAAGGTGAACTATATACCCACCCTCCGGGACACAATTTGGAATGAAACCCTAACTATGTGTAGTCTTCCAGACACAGTTATGAATGAAACCCTAATTATACCCTTCTGGACACAGATAGGAATAAAAGCTGAACTATATCTCTGCCCTCTGGGACACAGTTTGCAATAAAATACTAACTGTATCCAGACCCTCCCAGGCACAAAAATTAAAGCTGAATTATATCCACAGGCCTCCAGATGAGACTGGTAGTGAAACTTAAGTACAAATAGGAAAGGATGCCTTGCAATATCCCCCTCCAGGATAAAGTAAGGAATTTAACCCCTAACAGTGTCCAACCTTCAAGATACAGTTAGGAATGAGACCTTACTATATCCTTACCCTCCCCAACACAGCTTGGAATGAAACCCTTACTCTACCCCCCCCCCCCCCACCCTGTTTTGCTCATAGATAGAACTAAAAGCCTAACTAATTGCCAACTATTCTGGACAGAGGTGGGAATTAAATCATAAACTAACTCCCAACCTCTGACTCAGGAATAAAAGCCTCACTATTTGTCCAATATCATGCCAGTTCTGAATAAAAGCCCAATTATATATCCACCCTCGGGAATAAAGTTAGAACTGAAACCCTAAGTATATTCACACCCTCCTGAACACTTCTAATTGTAAAACCTCATGTACAGTTAGGATTAAAAGTGAAGCAGTATCCCCACCCTCATGGACAGAACTTGGAATGACAAACTAACAACAATCGTACTTACCTGGAAGCATTTAGGATCAAAAGCTGAACTACATCCCTACCCTCCGTGTCACAGTTTGGTATGAAACTGTATCTGCACTCTCCCAGACACAGGAATGAAATCCTACATATCCATATCCTTCTGGATGCACTTAGAAATAAAACCTGCACTACATCCCTACCCTCTGGGACACAGTTTGGAAGAAAACACTAACTGTATCCAGTCCCTCCCAGACAGAAAAATAAAAGCTGAAATATTTTCACATGCTTCTAGACAAGGCTAGTAGTGAAACTTAAGTACAAATAGGAAAGGATGCCTTGCAATATCCCCCTCCAGGATACAGTAAGGAATTTAACCCTAACAGTGTCCAACCTTCAAGAGACAGTTAGGAATGAGACCTTACTATATCCTTACCCTCCCCAACACAGCTTGGAATGAAACCCTTACTCTACCGCCACTGTTTTGCACATAGATAGAACTAAAAGCTTAATTAATTGCCAACTATTGCGGACAAAGGTGGGAATTAAATCATAAACTAACTCCCAACCTCTGACTCAGGAATAAAAGCCTCACTATATGTCCAATATCATGACAGTTCTGAATAAAGCCCCAATTATATATCCACCCTCCGGAATAAAGTTAGAACTGAAACCCCTAACTATATTCGCACCTTCCTGAACACTTCTAATTGTGAAACCTCAAGTACAGTTAGGATGAAAAGTGAAGCAATATCCCCACCCTCATGAATAGAACTTGGAATGACAAACTATCTTTATTCATACTTATCTGGAAGCATTTAGGATCAAAAGCTGAACTATATCCCTACCCTCCAGGTCACAGTTTGGAATGAAACCCTATCTGTACTCTTCCAGACACAGTTAGGAATGAAATCCTACTTATACATATCCTTCTGGATGCACGTAGAAATAAAATCTGAACTATATCCCTACCCTCTGGGCCACAGTTTGGAAGAAAACACTAACTATATCCAGGCCCTCCAAGACACAAAAATAAAAGCTGAACTATATCCCCATGCCTCTAGACACAGCTGGTAGTGAAACTCCATGTATACATAGTATTAAAACCTGTGCAGTATTGTAACCTTCGTGGACACAGGGATGAGAACATAACTGTAATCATAGTTTTCTAGACGTAGTGCAGAAGAAAACTTGTCTATATCCCACCCTCTGGCACACACTTTGGAATGAAATCCTCACTCTGTGTTTACTGGTCACAGGTATAACATCCTAGCAATATCCATAACCTTCTGGATATAGTTAGTATTAAAAGATGAACTATATCCCCCCACGTTTCGGGACGTAGTTTGCAATAAAATGCTAACTATATCCGTACCCTCCCAGACACGCAAATAAAAGCAGAACTATATCCACACCCTCATGGACACATCTAGTAGTGAAACAAAGTACAGATTGGCTTAAAAGCCAAGTAAGATCCCCAGCATCATGGACGCAGTGGGGGAATGCCAGCCTAATTACAATCATACTTTTTTGACACAGTTAAGAACAAAAGCTGAACTATATGACCACACACCACTACACAGTTTGGAATGAAACTCTAACTATCTGTACTTTTCCAGACAGTTTGGAATGAAATCCTAACTATATCCGTAAGCTCCAACGAGCAGATGGGTTAGAAATCCTAACTATATTCCCCACCTCTTATACAGTTATGAGTGAAACCCTATGTCCCCTCCCTCTTGTACAAAGTTCATAATTATACCCTCTAACCCCCACCCTTCCACTCACAGGAAGGAGTCCTTAACTATATCCCCACCTTCTCTGACACAGTAAAGGAGACCTTGCTATATGTCCCTCTAGGATATAGTAAGGAATTGTACCCTAACTGTGTGCACCCTACATGACACAGTTAGGAAAGCGACCTTCCTATATCCTTACCCTCCCAATCTGAGATAGGAATTAAACCCTTACTCTATTCCCACTGCTCTATACACAGATATAACTAAAAGCCTACCTAGTCGCCAACTATTCTGAACAAAATTGGGACTTCAATCACAAACCAACTCTCAACCTCTGCCTGACAGGAATAAAACCTTGCTGCTCTATGCCCTTTATCTCGCCAGTTCTGAATAAAAGCCTAATTATATCTCCGCTCTTGGGAATAAAGTTAGGACTGAAACCCTATCTGTATTCCCACCTTCTTAGATATAGTTAGGAATAATAGCCGAGCAATATCCCCATCCCTTCTAGACACAGCTAGGAGTGAAACCTCAAGTACAGTTAAGATAAAATGCCCATCAACATCCCCATGCTCCTGGACGCAGTTGGGATTGACAACCTAATGATAATCATACTTTCCTGGATGCAGTTGGGATCCAAAGGTGAACTATATACCCACCCTCCGGGACACAATTTGGAATGAAACCCTAACTATGTGTAGTCTTCCAGACACAGTTATGAATGAAACCCTAATTATACCCTTCTGGACACAGATAGGAATAAAAGCTGAACTATATCTCTGCCCTGTGGGACACAGTTTGCAATAAAACACTAACTGTATCCAGACCCTCCCAGGCACAAAAATTAAAGCTGAATTATATCCACAGGCCTCCAGATGAGGCTGGTAGTGAAACTTAAGTACAAATAGGAAAGGATGCCTTGCAATATCCCCCTCCAGGATAAAGTAAGGAATTTAACCCTAACAGTGTCCAACCTTCAAGATACAGTTAGGAATGAGACCTTACTATATCCTTACCCTCCCCAACACAGCTTGGAATGAAACCCTTACTCTACCCCCCCCCCACCCTGTTTTGCCCATAGATAGAACTAAAAGCCTAACTTATTGCCAACTATTCTGGACAAAGGTGGGAATTAAATCATAAACTAACTCCCAACCTCTGACTCAGGAATAAAAGCCTCGCTATTTGTCCAATATCATGCCAGTTCTGAATAAAAGCCCAATTATATATCCACCCTCGGGAATAAAGTTAGAACTGAAACCCTAAGTATATTCACACCCTCCTGAACACTTCTAATTGTAAAACCTCATGTACAGTTAGGATTAAAAGTGAAGCAGTATCCCCACCCTCATGGACAGAACTTGGAATGACAAACTAACAACAATCGTACTTACCTGGAAGCATTTAGGATCAAAAGCTGAACTACATCCCTACCCTCCGTGTCACAGTTTGGTATGAAACTGTATCTGTACTCTCCCAGACACAGGAATGAAATCCTACATATCCATATCCTTCTGGATGCACTTAGAAATAAAACCTGCACTACATCCCTACCCTCTGGGACACAGTTTGGAAGAAAACACTAACTGTATCCAGTCCCTCCCAGACAGAAAAATAAAAGCTGAAATATTTTCACATGCTTCTAGACAAGGCTAGTAGTGAAACTTAAGTACAAATAGGAAAGGATGCCTTGCAATATCCCCCTCCAGGATACAGTAAGGAATTTAACCCTAACAGTGTCCAACCTTCAAGAGACAGTTAGGAATGAGACCTTACTATATCCTTACCCTCCCCAACACAGCTTGGAATGAAACCCTTACTCTACCGCCACTGTTTTGCACATAGATAGAACTAAAAGTTTAACTAATTGCCAACTATTGCGGACAAAGGTGGGAATTAAATCATAAACTAACTCCCAACCTCTGACTCAGGAATAAAAGCCTCACTATATGTCCAAATATCATGACAGTTCTGAATAAAGCCCCAATTATATATCCACCCTCTGGAATAAAGTTAGAACTGAAACCCCTAACTATATTCGCACCTTCCTGAACACTTCTAATTGTGAAACCTCAAGTACAGTTAGGATGAAAAGTGAAGCAATATCCCCACCCTCATGAATAGAACTTGGAATGACAAACTATCTTTATTCATATTTATCTGGAAGCATTTAGGATCAAAAGCTGAACTATATCCCTACCCTCCAGGTCACAGTTTGGAATGAAACCCCATCTGTACTCTTCCAGACACAGTTAGGAATGAAATGCTACTTATACATATCCTTCTGGATGCACTTAGAAATAAAATCTGAACTATATCCCTACCCTCTGGGCCACAGTTTGGAAGAAAACACTAACTGTATCCAGGCCCTCCCAGACACAAAAATAAAAGCTGAACTATATCCCCATGCCTCTAGACACAGCTGGTAGTGAAACTCCATGTATACATAGTATTAAAAGCTGTGCAGTATTGTAACCTTCCTGGACACAGGGATGAGAACATAACTGTAATCATAGTTTTCTAGACGTAGTGCAGAAGAAAACTTGTCTATATCCCACCCTCTGGCACACACTTTGGAATGAAATCCTCACTCTGTGTTTACTGGTCACAGGTATAACATTCTAGCAATATCCATACCCTTCTGGATATAGTTAGTATTAAAAGATGAACTATATCCCCCACGTTTCGGGACGTAGTTTGCAATAAAATGCTAACTATATCCGTACCCTCCCAGACACGCAAATAAAAGCAGAACTATATCCACACCCTCATGGACACATCTAGTAGTGAAACCAAGTACAGTTTGGCTTAAAAGCCAAGTAAGATCCCCAGCATCATGGACGCAGTGGGGGAATGCCAGCCTAATTACAATCATACTGTTTTGACACAGTTAAGAACAAAAGCTGAACTATATGACCACACACCACTACACAGTTTGGAATGAAACTCTAACTATCCGTACTTTTCCAGACAGTTTGGAATGAAATCCTAACTATATCCGTAAGCTCCAACGAGCAGATGGGTTAGAAATCCTAACTATATTCCCCACCTCTTATACAGTTATGAGTGAAACCCTATGTCCCCTCCCTCTTGTACAAAGTTCATAATTATACCCTCTAACCCCCACCCTTCCACTCACAGGAAGGAGTCCTTAACTATATCCCCACCTTCTCTGACACAGTAAAGGAGACCTTGCTATATGTCCCTCTAGGATATAGTAAGGAATTGTACCCTAACTGTGTGCACCCTACATGACACAGTTAGGAAAGCGACCTTCCTATATCCTTACCCTCCCAATCTGAGATAGGAATTAAACCCTTACTCTATTCCCACTGCTCTATACACAGATATAACTAAAAGCCTACCTAGTCGCCAACTATTCTGAACAAAATTGGGACTTCAATCACAAACCAACTCTCAACCTCTGCCTGACAGGAATAAAACCTTGCTGCTCTATGCCCTTTATCTCGCCAGTTCTGAATAAAAGCCTAATTATATCTCCGCTCTTGGGAATAAAGTTAGGACTGAAACCCTATCTGTATTCCCACCTTCTTATATATAGTTAGGAATAATAGCCGAGCAATATCCCCATCCCTTCTAGACACAGCTAGGAGTGAAACCTCAAGTACAGTTAAGATAAAATGCCCATCAACATCCCCATGCTCCTGGACACAGTTGGGATTGACAACCTAATGATAATCATACTTTCCTGGATGCAGTTGGGATCCAAAGGTGAACTATATACCCACCCTCCGGGACACAATTTGGAATGAAACCCTAACTATGTGTAGTCTTCCAGACACAGTTATGAATGAAACCCTAATTATACCCTTCTGGACACAGATAGGAATAAAAGCTGAACTATATCTCTGCCCTGTGGGACACAGTTTGCAATAAAACACTAACTGTATCCAGACCCTCCCAGGCACAAAAATTAAAGCTGAATTATATCCACAGGCCTCCAGATGAGGCTGGTAGTGAAACTTAAGTACAAATAGGAAAGGATGCCTTGCAATATCCCCCTCCAGGATAAAGTAAGGAATTTAACCCTAACAGTGTCCAACCTTCAAGATACAGTTAGGAATGAGACCTTACTATATCCTTACCCTCCCCAACACAGCTTGGAATGAAACCCTTACTCTACCCCCCCCCACCCTGTTTTGCCCATAGATAGAACTAAAAGCCTAACTAATTGCCAACTATTCTGGACAAAGGTGGGAATTAAATCATAAACTAACTCCCAACCTCTGACTCAGGAATAAAAGCCTCGCTATTTGTCCAATATCATGCCAGTTCTGAATAAAAGCCCAATTATATATCCACCCTCGGGAATAAAGTTAGAACTGAAACCCTAAGTATATTCACACCCTCCTGAACACTTCTAATTGTAAAACCTCATGTACAGTTAGGATTAAAAGTGAAGCAGTATCCCCACCCTCATGGACAGAACTTGGAATGACAAACTAACAACAATCGTACTTACCTGGAAGCATTTAGGATCAAAAGCTGAACTACATCCCTACCCTCCGTGTCACAGTTTGGTATGAAACTGTATCTGTACTCTCCCAGACACAGGAATGAAATCCTACATATCCATATCCTTCTGGATGCACTTAGAAATAAAACCTGCACTACATCCCTACCCTCTGGGACACAGTTTGGAAGAAAACACTAACTGTATCCAGTCCCTCCCAGACAGAAAAATAAAAGCTGAAATATTTTCACATGCTTCTAGACAAGGCTAGTAGTGAAACTTAAGTACAAATAGGAAAGGATGCCTTGCAATATCCCCCTCCAGGATACAGTAAGGAATTTAACCCTAACAGTGTCCAACCTTCAAGAGACAGTTAGGAATGAGACCTTACTATATCCTTACCCTCCCCAACACAGCTTGGAATGAAACCCTTACTCTACCGCCACTGTTTTGCACATAGATAGAACTAAAAGTTTAACTAATTGCCAACTATTGCGGACAAAGGTGGGAATTAAATCATAAACTAACTCCCAACCTCTGACTCAGGAATAAAAGCCTCACTATATGTCCAAATATCATGACAGTTCTGAATAAAGCCCCAATTATATATCCACCCTCTGGAATAAAGTTAGAACTGAAACCCCTAACTATATTCGCACCTTCCTGAACACTTCTAATTGTGAAACCTCAAGTACAGTTAGGATGAAAAGTGAAGCAATATCCCCACCCTCATGAATAGAACTTGGAATGACAAACTATCTTTATTCATATTTATCTGGAAGCATTTAGGATCAAAAGCTGAACTATATCCCTACCCTCCAGGTCACAGTTTGGAATGAAACCCCATCTGTACTCTTCCAGACACAGTTAGGAATGAAATGCTACTTATACATATCCTTCTGGATGCACTTAGAAATAAAATCTGAACTATATCCCTACCCTCTGGGCCACAGTTTGGAAGAAAACACTAACTGTATCCAGGCCCTCCCAGACACAAAAATAAAAGCTGAACTATATCCCCATGCCTCTAGACACAGCTGGTAGTGAAACTCCATGTATACATAGTATTAAAAGCTGTGCAGTATTGTAACCTTCCTGGACACAGGGATGAGAACATAACTGTAATCATAGTTTTCTAGACGTAGTGCAGAAGAAAACTTGTCTATATCCCACCCTCTGGCACACACTTTGGAATGAAATCCTCACTCTGTGTTTACTGGTCACAGGTATAACATTCTAGCAATATCCATACCCTTCTGGATATAGTTAGTATTAAAAGATGAACTATATCCCCCACGTTTCGGGACGTAGTTTGCAATAAAATGCTAACTATATCCGTACCCTCCCAGACACGCAAATAAAAGCAGAACTATATCCACACCCTCATGGACACATCTAGTAGTGAAACCAAGTACAGTTTGGCTTAAAAGCCAAGTAAGATCCCCAGCATCATGGACGCAGTGGGGGAATGCCAGCCTAATTACAATCATACTGTTTTGACACAGTTAAGAACAAAAGCTGAACTATATGACCACACACCACTACACAGTTTGGAATGAAACTCTAACTATCCGTACTTTTCCAGACAGTTTGGAATGAAATCCTAACTATATCCGTAAGCTCCAACGAGCAGATGGGTTAGAAATCCTAACTATATTCCCCACCTCTTATACAGTTATGAGTGAAACCCTATGTCCCCTCCCTCTTGTACAAAGTTCATAATTATACCCTCTAACCCCCACCCTTCCACTCACAGGAAGGAGTCCTTAACTATATCCCCACCTTCTCTGACACAGTAAAGGAGACCTTGCTATATGTCCCTCTAGGATATAGTAAGGAATTGTACCCTAACTGTGTGCACCCTACATGACACAGTTAGGAAAGCGACCTTCCTATATCCTTACCCTCCCAATCTGAGATAGGAATTAAACCCTTACTCTATTCCCACTGCTCTATACACAGATATAACTAAAAGCCTACCTAGTCGCCAACTATTCTGAACAAAATTGGGACTTCAATCACAAACCAACTCTCAACCTCTGCCTGACAGGAATAAAACCTTGCTGCTCTATGCCCTTTATCTCGCCAGTTCTGAATAAAAGCCTAATTATATCTCCGCTCTTGGGAATAAAGTTAGGACTGAAACCCTATCTGTATTCCCACCTTCTTATATATAGTTAGGAATAATAGCCGAGCAATATCCCCATCCCTTCTAGACACAGCTAGGAGTGAAACCTCAAGTACAGTTAAGATAAAATGCCCATCAACATCCCCATGCTCCTGGACACAGTTGGGATTGACAACCTAATGATAATCATACTTTCCTGGATGCAGTTGGGATCCAAAGGTGAACTATATACCCACCCTCCGGGACACAATTTGGAATGAAACCCTAACTATGTGTAGTCTTCCAGACACAGTTATGAATGAAACCCTAATTATACCCTTCTGGACACAGATAGGAATAAAAGCTGAACTATATCTCTGCCCTGTGGGACACAGTTTGCAATAAAACACTAACTGTATCCAGACCCTCCCAGGCACAAAAATTAAAGCTGAATTATATCCACAGGCCTCCAGATGAGGCTGGTAGTGAAACTTAAGTACAAATAGGAAAGGATGCCTTGCAATATCCCCCTCCAGGATAAAGTAAGGAATTTAACCCTAACAGTGTCCAACCTTCAAGATACAGTTAAGAATGAGACCTTACTATATCCTTACCCTCCCCAACACAGCTTGGAATGAAACCCTTACTCTACCCCCCCCCCCCCCACCCTGTTTTGCCCATAGATAGAACTAAAAGCCTAACTTATTGCCAACTATTCTGGACAAAGGTGGGAATTAAATCATAAACTAACTCCCAACCTCTGACTCAGGAATAAAAGCCTCACTATTTGTCCAATATCATGCCAGTTCTGAATAAAAGCCCAATTATATATCCACCCTCGGGAATAAAGTTAGAACTGAAACCCTAAGTATATTCACACCCTCCTGAACACTTCTAATTGTAAAACCTCATGTACAGTTAGGATTAAAAGTGAAGCAGTATCCCCACCCTCATGGACAGAACTTGGAATGACAAACTAACAACAATCGTACTTACCTGGAAGCATTTAGGATCAAAAGCTGAACTACATCCCTACCCTCCGTGTCACAGTTTGGTATGAAACTGTATCTGTACTCTCCCAGACACAGGAATGAAATCCTACATATCCATATCCTTCTGGATGCACTTAGAAATAAAACCTGCACTACATCCCTACCCTCTGGGACACAGTTTGGAAGAAAACACTAACTGTATCCAGTCCCTCCCAGACAGAAAAATAAAAGCTGAAATATTTTCACATGCTTCTAGACAAGGCTAGTAGTGAAACTTAAGTACAAATAGGAAAGGATGCCTTGCAATATCCCCCTCCAGGATACAGTAAGGAATTTAACCCTAACAGTGTCCAACCTTCAAGAGACAGTTAGGAATGAGACCTTACTATATCCTTACCCTCCCCAACACAGCTTGGAATGAAACCCTTACTCTACCGCCACTGTTTTGCACATAGATAGAACTAAAAGTTTAACTAATTGCCAACTATTGCGGACAAAGGTGGGAATTAAATCATAAACTAACTCCCAACCTCTGACTCAGGAATAAAAGCCTCACTATATGTCCAATATCATGACAGTTCTGAATAAAGCCCCAATTATATATCCACCCTCCGGAATAAAGTTAGAACTGAAACCCCTAACTATATTCGCACCTTCCTGAACACTTCTAATTGTGAAACCTCAAGTACAGTTAGGATGAAAAGTGAAGCAATATCCCCACCCTCATGAATAGAACTTGGAATGACAAACTATCTTTATTCATACTTATCTGGAAGCATTTAGGATCAAAAGCTGAACTATATCCCTACCCTCCAGGTCACAGTTTGGAATGAAACCCTATCTGTACTCTTCCAGACACAGTTAGGAATGAAATCCTACTTATACATATCCTTCTGGATGCACGTAGAAATAAAATCTGAACTATATCCCTACCCTCTGGGCCACAGTTTGGAAGAAAACACTAACTATATCCAGGCCCTCCAAGACACAAAAATAAAAGCTGAACTATATCCCCATGCCTCTAGACACAGCTGGTAGTGAAACTCCATGTATACATAGTATTAAAACCTGTGCAGTATTGTAACCTTCGTGGACACAGGGATGAGAACATAACTGTAATCATAGTTTTCTAGACGTAGTGCAGAAGAAAACTTGTCTATATCCCACCCTCTGGCACACACTTTGGAATGAAATCCTCACTCTGTGTTTACTGGTCACAGGTATAACATCCTAGCAATATCCATAACCTTCTGGATATAGTTAGTATTAAAAGATGAACTATATCCCCCCACGTTTCGGGACGTAGTTTGCAATAAAATGCTAACTATATCCGTACCCTCCCAGACACGCAAATAAAAGCAGAACTATATCCACACCCTCATGGACACATCTAGTAGTGAAACAAAGTACAGATTGGCTTAAAAGCCAAGTAAGATCCCCAGCATCATGGACGCAGTGGGGGAATGCCAGCCTAATTACAATCATACTTTTTTGACACAGTTAAGAACAAAAGCTGAACTATATGACCACACACCACTACACAGTTTGGAATGAAACTCTAACTATCTGTACTTTTCCAGACAGTTTGGAATGAAATCCTAACTATATCCGTAAGCTCCAACGAGCAGATGGGTTAGAAATCCTAACTATATTCCCCACCTCTTATACAGTTATGAGTGAAACCCTATGTCCCCTCCCTCTTGTACAAAGTTCATAATTATACCCTCTAACCCCCACCCTTCCACTCACAGGAAGGAGTCCTTAACTATATCCCCACCTTCTCTGACACAGTAAAGGAGACCTTGCTATATGTCCCTCTAGGATATAGTAAGGAATTGTACCCTAACTGTGTGCACCCTACATGACACAGTTAGGAAAGCGACCTTCCTATATCCTTACCCTCCCAATCTGAGATAGGAATTAAACCCTTACTCTATTCCCACTGCTCTATACACAGATATAACTAAAAGCCTACCTAGTCGCCAACTATTCTGAACAAAATTGGGACTTCAATCACAAACCAACTCTCAACCTCTGCCTGACAGGAATAAAACCTTGCTGCTCTATGCCCTTTATCTCGCCAGTTCTGAATAAAAGCCTAATTATATCTCCGCTCTTGGGAATAAAGTTAGGACTGAAACCCTATCTTTATTCCCACCTTCTTAGATATAGTTAGGAATAATAGCCGAGCAATATCCCCATCCCTTCTAGACACAGCTAGGAGTGAAACCTCAAGTACAGTTAAGATAAAATGCCCATCAACATCCCCATGCTCCTGGACACAGTTGGGATTGACAACCTAATGATAATCATACTTTCCTGGATGCAGTTGGGATCCAAAGGTGAACTATATACCCACCCTCCGGGACACAATTTGGAATGAAACCCTAACTATGTGTAGTCTTCCAGACACAGTTATGAATGAAACCCTAATTATACCGTTCTGGACACAGATAGGAATAAAAGCTGAACTATATCTCTGCCCTCTGGGACACAGTTTGCAATAAAACACTAACTGTATCCAGACCCTCCCAGGCACAAAAATTAAAGCTGAATTATATCCACAGGCCTCCAGATGAGACTGGTAGTGAAACTTAAGTACAAATAGGAAAGGATGCCTTGCAATATCCCCCTCCAGGATAAAGTAAGGAATTTAACCCTAACAGTGTCCAACCTTCAAGATACAGTTAGGAATGAGACCTTACTATATCCTTACCCTCCCCAACACAGCTTGGAATGAAACCCTTACTCTACCCCCCCCCCCCCCCTGTTTTGCCCATAGATAGAACTAAAAGCCTAACTAATTGCCAACTATTCTAAGGTGGGAATTAAATCATAAACTAACTCCCAACCTCGGACTCAGGAATAAAAGCCTCACTATTTGTCCAATATCATGCCAGTTCTGAATAAAAACCCAATTATATATCCACCCTCGGGAATAAAGTTAGAACTGAAACCCTAAGTATATTCGCACCCTCCTGAACACTTCTAATTGTGAAACCTCAAGTACAGTTAGGATTAAAAGTGAAGCAGTATCCCCACCCTCATGGACAGAACTTGGAATGACAAACTAACAACAATCGTACTTTCCTGGAAGCATTCAGGATCAAAAGCTGAACTACATCCCTACCCTCCGTGTCACAGTTTGGTATGAAACTGTATCTGTACTCTCCCAGACACAGGAATGAAATCCTACTTATCCATATCCTTCTGGATGCACTTAGAAATAAAACCTGAACTATATCCCTACCCTCTGGGACACAGTTTGGAAGAAAACACTATCTGTATCCAGTCCCTCCCAGACAGAAAAATAAAAGCTGAAATATTTTCACATGCTTCTAGACAAGGCTAGTAGTGAAACTTAAGTACAAATAGGAAAGGATGCCTTGCAATATCCCACTCCAGGATACAGTAAGGAATTTAACCCTAACAGTGTCCAACCTTCAAGAGACAGTTAGGAATGAGACCTTACTATATCCTTACCCTCCCCAACACAGCTTGGAATGAAACCCTTACTCTACCCCCACTGTTTTGCACATAGATAGAACTAAAAGCTTAACTAATTGCCAACTTTTGCGGACAAAGGTGGGAATTAAATCATAAACTAACTCCCAACCTCTGACTCAGGAATAAAAGCCTCACTATATGTCCAATATCATGACAGTTCTGAATAAAGCCCCAATTATATATCCATCCTCCGGAATAAAGTTAGAACTGAAACCCCTAACTATATTTGCACCTTCCTGAACACTTCTAATTGTGAAACCTCAAGTACAGTTAGGATGAAAAGTGAAGCAATATCCCCACCCTCATGAATAGAACTTGGAATGACAAACTATCTTTATTCATACTGATCTGGAAGCATTTAGGATCAAAAGCTGAACTATATCCCTACCCTCCAGGTCACAGTTTGGAATGAAACCCTATCTGTACTCTTCCAGACACAGTTAGGAATGAAATCCTACTTATACATATCCTTCTGGATGCACTTAGAAATAAAATCTGAACTATATCCCTACCCTCTGGGCCACAGTTTGGAAGAAAACACTAACTGTATCCAGGCCCTCCCAGACACAAAAATAAAAGCTGAACTATATCCCCATGCCTCTAGACACAGCTGGTAGTGAAACTCCATGTATACATAGTATTAAAAGCTGTGCAGTATTGTAACCTTCCTGGACACAGGGATGAGAACATAACTGTAATCATAGTTTTCTAGACGTAGTGCAGATGAAAACTTGTCTATATCCCACCCTCTGGCACACACTTTGGAATGAAATCCTCACTCTGTGTTTACTGGTCACAGGTATAACATCCTAGCAATATCCATACCCTTCTGGATATAGTTAGTATTAAAAGATGAACTATATCCCCCACGTTTCGGGACGTAGTTTGCAATAAAATGCTAACTATATCCGTACCCTCCCAGACACGCAAATAAAAGCAGAACTATATCCCCATCCTCATGGATACATCTAGTAGTGAAACCAAGTACAGTTTGGCTTAAAAGCCAAGTAAGATCCCCAGCATCATGGACGCAGTGGGGGAATGCCAGCCTAATTACAATCATACTTTTTTGACACAGTTAAGAACAAAAGCTGAACTATATGACCACTACACAGTTTGGAATGAAACTCTAACTATCCGTTCTTTTCCAGACAGTTTGGAATGAAATCCTAACTATATCCGTAAGCTCCAACAAGCAGATGGGTAAGAAATCCTAACTATATTCCCTACCTCTTATACAGTTTTGAGTGAAACCCTATGTCCCCTCCCTCTTGTACAAAGTTCGTAATTATACCCTCTAACCCCCACCCTTCCACTCACAGGAAGGAGTCCTTAACTATATCCCCACCTTCTCTGACACAGTAAAGAAGACCTTGCTATATGTCCCTCTAGGATATAGTAAGGAATTGTACCCTAACTGTGTGCACCCTACATGACACAGTTAGGAAAGCGACCTTCCTATATCCTTACCCTCCCAATCTGAGATAGGAATTAAACCCTTACTCTATTCCCACTGCTCTACACACAGATATGACAAAAAGCCTACCTAGTCGCCAACTATTCTGAACAAAATTGGGACTTCAATCACAAACCAACTCTCAACCTCTGCCTGACAGGAATAAAACCTTGCTGCTCTATGCCCTATATCTCGCCAGTTCTGAATGAAAGCCTAATTATATCTCCACTCTTGGGAATAAAGTTAGGACTGAAACCCTAACTGTATTCCCACCTTCTTAGATATAGTTAGGAATAATAGCCGAGCAATATCCCCATCCCTTCTAGACACAGCTAGGAGTGAAACCTCAAGTACAGTTAAGATAAAATGCCCATCAACATCCCCATGCTCCTGGACACAGTTGGGATTGACAACCTAATGATAATCATACTTTCCTGGATGCAGTTGGGATCCAAAGGTGAACTATATACCCACCCCCCGGGACACAATTTGGAATGAAACCCTAACTATGTGTAGTCTTCCAGACACAGTTATGACTGAAACCCTAATTATACCCTTCTGGACACAGATAGGAATAAAAGCTGAACTATATCCCTGCCCTCTGGGACACAGTTTGCAATAAAACACTAACTGTATCCAGACCCTCCCAGGCACAAAAATTAAAGCTGAATTATATCCACAGGCCTCTAGATGAGGCTGGTAGTGAAACTTAAGTACAAATAGGAAAGGATGCCTTGCAATATCCCCCTCCAGGATAAAGTAAGGAATTTAACCCTAACAGTGTCCAACCTTCAAGATACAGTTAGGAATGAGACCTTACTATATCCTTACCCTCCCCAACACAGCTTGGAATGAAACCCTTACTCTACCCCCCCCCCCCCCCTGTTTTGCCCAGAGATAGAACTAAAAGCCTAACTAATTGCCAACTATTCTAAGTTGGGAATTAAATCATCAACTAACTCCCAACCTCGGACTCAGGAATAAAAGCCTCACTATTTGTCCAATATCATGCCAGTTCTGAATAAAAACCCAATTATATATCCACCCTCGGGAATAAAGTTAGAACTGAAACCCTAAGTATATTCGCACCCTCCTGAACACTTCTAATTGTGAAACCTCAAGTACAGTTAGGATTAAAAGTGAAGCAGTATCCCCACCCTCATGGACAGAACTTGGAATGACAAACTAACAACAATCGTACTTTCCTGGAAGCATTTAGGATCAAAAGCTGAACTACATCCCTACCCTCCGTGTCTCAGTTTGGTATGAAACTGTATCTGTACTCTCCCAGACACAGGAATGAAATCCTACTTATCCATATCCTTCTGGATGCACTTAGAAATAAAACCTGAACTATATCCCTACCCTCTGGGACACAGTTTGGAAGAAAACACTAACTGTATCCAGTCCCTCCCAGACAGAAAAATAAAAGCTGAAATATTTTCACATGCTTCTAGACAAGGCTAGTAGTGAAACTTAAGTACAAATAGGAAAGGATGCCTTGCAATATCCCACTCCAGGATACAGTAAGGAATTTAACCCTAACAGTGTCCAACCTTCAAGATACAGTTAGGAATGAGACCTTACTATATCCTTACCCTCCCCAACACAGCTTGGAATGAAACCCTTACTCTACCCCCCCCCCCCCCCCTGTTTTGCCCATAGATAGAACTAAAAGCCTAACTAATTGCCAACTATTCTAAGGTGGGAATTAAATCATAAACTAACTCCCAACCTCGGACTCAGGAATAAAAGCCTCACTATTTGTCCAATATCATGCCAGTTCTGAATAAAAACCCAATTATATATCCACCCTCGGGAATAAAGTTAGTATTGTAACCTTCCTGGACACAGGGTTGAGAACATAACTGTAATCATAGTTTTCTAGACGTAGTGCAGAAGAAAACTTGTCTATATCCCACCCTCTGGCACATACTTTGGAATGAAATCCTCACTCTGTGTTTACTGGTCACAGGTATAACATCCTAGCAATATCCATACCCTTCTGGATATAGTTAGTATTAAAAGATGAACTATATCCCCCACGTTTCGGGACGTAGTTTGCAATAAAATGCTAACTATATCCGTACCCTCCCAGACACGCAAATAAAAGCAGAACTATATCCCCACCCTCATGGACACATCTAGTAGTGAAACCAAGTACAGTTTGGCTTAAAAGCCAAGTAAGATCCCCAGCATCATGGACGCAGTGGGGGAATGCCAGCCTAATTACAATCATACTTTTTTGACACAGTTAAGAACAAAAGCTGAACTATATGACCACACACCGCTACACAGTTTGGAATGAAACTCTAACTATCCGTACTTTTCCAGACAGTTTGGAATGAAATCCTAACTATATCCGTAAGCTCCAACAAGCAGATGGGTAAGAAATCCTAACTATATTCCCTACCTCTTATACAGTTTTGAGTGAAACCCTATGTCCCCTCCCTCTTGTACAAAGTTCGTAATTATACCCTCTAACCCCCACCCTTCCACTCACAGGAAGGAGTCCTTAACTATATCCCCACCTTCTCTGACACAGTAAAGAAGACCTTGCTATATGTCCCTCTAGGATATAGTAAGGAATTGTACCCTAACTGTGTGCACCCTACATGACACAGTTAGGAAAGCGACCTTCCTATATCCTTACCCTCCCAATCTGAGATAGGAATTAAACCCTTACTCTATTCCAACTGCTCTACACACAGATATGACAAAAAGCCTACCTAGTCGCCAACTATTCTGAACAAAATTGGGACTTCAATCACAAACCAACTCTCAACCTCTGCCTGACAGGAATAAAACCTTGCTGCTCTATGCCCTATATCTCGCCAGTTCTGAATGAAAGCCTAATTATATCTCCGCTCTTGGGAATAAAGTTAGGACTGAAACCCTATCTGTATTCCCACCTTCTTAGATATAGTTAAGAATAATAGCCGAGCAATATCCCCATCCATTCTAGACACAGCTAGGAGTGAAACCTCAAGTACAGTTAAGATAAAATGCCCATCAACATCCCCATGCTCCTAGACACAGTTGGGATTGACAATCTAATGATAATCATACTTTCCTGGATGCAGTTGGGATCCAAAGGTGAACTATATACCCTCCCTCCGGGACACAATTTGGAATGAAACCCTAACTATGTGTAGTCTTCCGGACACAGTTATGAATGAAACCCTAATTATACCCTTCTGGACACAGATAGGAATAAAAGCTGAACTATATCCCCTGCCCTCTGGGACACAGTTTGCAATAAAACACTAACTGTATCCAGACCCTCCCAGGCACAAAAATTAAAGCTGAATTATATCCACATGCCTCTAGATGAGGCTGGTAGTGAAACTTAAGTACAAATAGGAAAGGATGCCTTGCAATATCCCCCTCCAGGATAATGTAAGGAATTTAACCCAAACAGTGTCCAACCTTCAAGATACAGTTAGGAATGAGACCTTACTATATCCTTACCCTCCCCAACACAGCTTGGAATGAAACCCTTACTCTACCCCCCCCCCCCCTGTTTTGCCCGTAGATAGAACTAAAAGCCTAACTAATTGCCAACTATTCTGGACAAAGGTGGGAATTAAATCATAAACTAACTCCCAACCTCTGACTCAGGAATAAAAGCCTCACTATTTGTCCAATATCATGCCAGTTCTGAATAAAAGCCCAATTATATATCCACCCTCGGGAATAAAGTTAGAACTGAAACCCTAAGTATATTCGCACCCTCCTGAACACTTCCAATTGTGAAACCTCAAGTACAGTTAGGATTAAAAGAGAAGCAGTATCCCCACCCTCATGGACAGAACTTGGAATGACAAACTAACAACAATCGTACTTTCCTGGAAGCATTTAGGATCAAAAGCTGAACTACATCCCTACCCTCCATGTCACAGTTTGGTATGAAACTGTATCTGTACTCTCCCAGACACAGGAATGAAATCCTACTTATCCATATCCTTCTGGATGCACTTAGAAATAAAACCTGAACTATATCCCTACCCTCTGGGACACAGTTTGGAAGAAAACACTAACTGTATCCAGTCCCTCCCAGACAGAAAAATAAAAGCTGAAATATTTTCACATGCTTCTAGACAAGGCTAGTAGTGAAACTTAAGTACAAATAGGAAAGGATACCTTGCAATATCCCCCCTCCAGGATACAGTAAGGAATTTAACCCTAACAGTGTCCAACCTTCAAGAGACAGTTAGGAATGAGACCTTACTATATCCTTACCCTCCCCAACACAGCTTGGAATGAAACCCTTACTCTACCCCCACTGTTTTGCACATAGATAGAACTAAAAGCTTAACTAATTGCCAACTATTGCAGACAAAGGTGGGAATTAAATCATAAACTAACTCCCAACCTCTGACTCAGGAATAAAAGCCTCACTATATGTCCAATATCATGACAGTTCTGAATAAAGCCCCAATTATATATCCACCCTCCGGAATAAAGTTAAAACTGAAACCCCTAACTATATTCTCACCTTCCTGAACACTTCTAATTGTGAAACCTCAAGTACAGTTAGGATGAAAAGTGAAGCAATATCCCCACCCTCATGAATAGAACTTGGAATGACAAACTATCTTTATTCATACTTATCTGGAAGCATTTAGGATCAAAAGCTGAACTATATCCCTACCCTCCAGGTCACAGTTTGGAATGAAACCCTATCTGTACTCTTCCAGACACAGATAGGAATGAAATCCTACTTATACATATCCTTCTGGATGCACTTAGAAATAAAATCTGAACTATATCCCTACCCTCTGGGCCACAGTTTGGAAGAAAACACTAACTGTATCCAGGCCCTCCCAGACACAAAAATACAAGCTGAACTATATCCCCATGCCTCTAGACACAGCTGGTAGTGAAACTCCATGTATACATAGTATTAAAAGCTGTGCAGTATTGTAACCTTCCTGGACACAGGGATGAGAACATAACTGTAATCATAGTTTTCTAGACGTAGTGCAGAAGAAAACTTGTCTATATCCCACCCTCTGGCACACACTTTGGAATGAAATCCTCACTCTGTGTTTACTGGTCACAGGTATAACATCCTAGCAATATCCATACCCTTCTGGATATAGTTAGTATTAAAAGATGAACTATATCCCCCACGTTTTGGGACGTAGTTTGCAATAAAATGCTAACTATATCCGTACCCTCCCAGACACGCAAATAAAAGCAGAAATATATCCCCACCCTCATGGACACATCTAGTAGTGAAACCAAGTACAGTTTGGCTTAAAAGCCAAGTAAGATCCCCAGCATCATGGACGCAGTGGGGGAATGCCAGCCTAATTACAATCATACTTTTTTGACACAGTTAAGAACAAAAGCTGAACTACATGACCACACACCACTACACAGTTTGGAATGAAACTCTAACTATCCGTACTTTTCCAGACAGTTTGGAATGAAATCCTAACTATATCCGTAAGCTCCAACAAGCAGATGGGTAAGAAATCCTAACTATATTCCCTACCTCTTATACAGTTTTGAGTGAAACCCTATGTCCCCCCCCCCCCCCCTCTTGTACAAAGTTCGTAATTATACCCTCTAACCCCCACCCTTCCACTCACAGGAAGGAGTCCTTAACTATATCCCCACCTTCTCTGACACAGTAAAGGAGACCTTGCTATATGTCCCTCTAGGATTTAGTAAGGAATTGTACCCTAACTGTGTGCACCCTACATGACACAGTTAGGAAAGCGACCTTCCTATATCCTTACCCTCCCAATCTGAGATAGGAATTAAACCCTTACTCTATTCCCACTGCTCTACACACAGATATGACTAAAAGCCTACCTAGTCGCCAACTATTCTGAACAAAATTGGGACTTCAATCACAAACCAACTCTCAACCTCTGCCTGACAGGAATAAAACCTTGCTGCTCTATGCCCTATATCTCGCCAGTTCTGAATGAAAGCCTAGTTATATCTCCACTCTTGGGAATAAAGTTAGGACTGAAACCCTAACTGTATTCCCACCTTCTTAGATATAGTTAGGAATAATAGCCGAGCAATATCCCCATCCCTTCTGGACACAGCTAGGAGTGAAACCTCAAGTACAGTTAAGATAAAATGCCCATCAACATCCCCATGCTCCTGGACACAGTTGGGATTGACAACCTAATGATAATCATACTTTCCTGGATGCAGTTGGGATCCAAAGGTGAACTATATACCCACCCCCCGGGACACAATTTCGAATGAAACCCTAACTATGTGTAGTCTTCCAGACACAGTTATGAATGAAACCCTAATTATACCCTTCTGGACACAGATAGGAATAAAAGCTGAACTATATCCCTGCCCTCTGGGTCACAGTTTGGAATAAAACACTAACTGTATCCAGACCCTCCCAGGCACAAAAATTAAAGCTGAATTATATCCACAGGCCTCTAGATGAGGCTGGTAGTGAAACTTAAGTACAAATAGGAAAGGATGCCTTGCAATATCCCCCTCCAGGATAAAGTAAGGAATTTAACCCTAACAGTGTCCAACCTTCAAGATACAGTTAGGAATGAGACCTTACTATATCCTTACCCTCCCCAACACAGCTTGGAATGAAACCCTTACTCTACCCCCCCCCCCCCCCCCTGTTTTGCCCATAGATAGAACTAAAAGCGTAACTAATTGCCAACTATTCTAAGGTGGGAATTAAATTATAAACTAACTCCCAACCTCGGACTCAGGAATAAAAGCCTCACTATTTGTCCAATATCATGCCAGTTCTGAATAAAAACCCAATTATATATCCACCCTCGGGAATAAAGTTAGAACTGAAACCCTAAGTATATTCGCACCCTCCTGAATACTTCTAATTGTGAAACCTCAAGTACAGTTAGGATTAAAAGTGAAGCAGTATCCCCACCCTCATGGACAGAACTTGGAATGACAAACTAACAACAATCGTACTTTCCTGGAAGCATTTAGGATCAAAAGCTGAACTACATCCCTACCCTCCGTGTCTCAGTTTGGTATGAAACTGTATCTGTGCTCTCCCAGACACAGGAATGAAATCCTATTTATCCATATCCTTCTGGATGCACTTAGAAATAAAACCTGAACTATATCCCTACCCTCTGGGACACAGTTTGGAAGAAAACACTAACTGTATCCAGTCCCTCCCAGACAGAAAAATAAAAGCTGAAATATTTTCACATGCTTCTAGACAAGGCTAGTACTGAAACTTAAGTACAAATAGGAAAGGATGCCTTGCAATATCCCACTCCAGGATACAGTAAGGAATTTAACCCTAACAGTGTCCAACCTTCAAGAGACAGTTAGGAATGAGACCTTACTATATCCTTACCCTTCCCAACACAGCTTGGAATGAAACCCTTACTCTACCCCCACTGTTTTGCACATAGATAGAACTAAAAGCTTAACTAATTGCCAACTATTGCGGACAAAGGTGGGAATTAAATCATAAACTAACTCCCAACCTCTGACTCAGGAATAAAAGCCTCACTATATGTCCAATATCATGACAGTTCTGAATAAAGCCCCAATTATATATCCACCCTCCGGAATAAAGTTAGAACTGAAACCCCTAACTATATTCGCACCTTCCTGAACACTTCTAATTGTGAAACCTCAAGTACAGTTAGGATGAAAAGTGAAGCAATATCCCCACCCTTATGAATAGAACTTGGAATGACAAACTATCTTTATTCATACTTATCTGGAAGCATTTAGGATCAAAAGCTGAACTATATCCCTACCCTCCAGGTCACAGTTTGGAATGAAACCCTATCTGTACTCTTCCAGACACAGATAGGAATGAAATCCTACTTATACATATCCTTCTGGATGCACTTAGAAATAAAATCTGAACTATATCCCTACCCTCTGGGCCACAGTTTGGAAGAAAACACTAACTGTATCCAGGCCCTCCCAGACACAAAAATACAAGCTGAACTATATCCCCATGCCTCTAGACACAGCTGGTAGTGAAACTCCATGTATACATAGTATTAAAAGCTGTGCAGTATTGTAACCTTCCTGGACACAGGGATGAGAACATAACTGTAATCATAGTTTTCTAGACGTAGTGCAGAAGAAAACTTGTCTATATCCCACCCTCTGGCACACACTTTGGAATGAAATCCTCACTCTGTGTTTACTGGTCACAGGTATAACATCCTAGCAATATCCATACCCTTCTGGATATAGTTAGTATTAAAAGATGAACTATATCCCCCACATTTCGGGACGTAGTTTGCAATAAAATGCTAACTATATCCGTACCCTCCCAGACACGCAAATAAAAGCAGAACTATATCCCCACCCTCATGGACACATCTAGTAGTGAAACCAAGTACAGTTTGGCTTAAAAGCCAAGTAAGATCCCCAGCATCATGGACGCAGTGGGGGAATGCCAGCCTAATTACAATCATACTTTTTTGACACAGTTAAGAACAAAATCTGAACTATATGACCACACACCACTACACAGTTTGGAATGAAACTCTAACTATCCGTACTTTTCCAGACAGTTTGGAATGAAAGCCTAACTATATCCGTAAGCTCCAACAAGCAGATGGGTAAGAAATCCTAACTATATTCCCTACCTCTTATACAGTTTTGAGTGAAACCCTATGTCCCCTCCCTCTTGTACAAAGTTCGTAATTATACCCTCTAACCCCCACCCTTCCACTCATAGGAACGAATCCTTAACTATATCCCCACCTTCTCTGACACAGTAAAGAAGACCTTGCTATATGTCCCTCTAGGATATAGTAAGGAATTGTACCCTAACTGTGTGCACCCTACATGACACAGTTAGGAAAGCGACCTTCCTATATCCTTACCCTCCCAATCTGAGATAGGAATTAAACCCTTACTCTATTCCCACTGCTCTACACACAGATATGACAAAAAGCCTACCTAGTCGCCAACTATTCTGAACAAAATTGGGACTTCAATCACAAACCAACTCTCAACCTCTGCCTGATAGGAATAAAACCTTGCTGCTCTATGCCCTATATCTCGCCAGTTCTGAATGAAAGCCTAATTATATCTCCGCTCTTGGGAATAAAGTTAGGACTGAAACCCTATCTGTATTCCCACCTTCTTAGATATAGTTAGAAATAATAGCCGAGCAATATCCCCATCCCTTCTAGACACAGCTAGGAGTGAAACCTCAAGTACAGTTAAGATAAAATGCCCATCAACATCCCCATGCTCCTGGACACAGTTGGGATTGACAACCTAATGATAATCATACTTTCCTGGATGCAGTTGGGATCCAAAGGTGAACTATATACCCTCCCTCCGGGACACAATTTGGAATGAAACCCTAACTATGTGTAGTCTTCCAGACACAGTTATGAATGAAACCCGAATTATACCCTTCTGGACACAGATAGGAATAAAAGCTGAACTATATCCCCTGCCCTCTGGTACACAGTTTGCAATAAAACACTAACTGTATCCAGACCCTCCCAGGCACAAAAATTAAAGCTGAATTATATCCACATGCCTCTAGATGAGGCTGGTAGTGAAACTTAAGTACAAATAGGAAAGTATGCCTTGCAATATCCCCCTCCAGGATAAAGTAAGGGATTTAACCCAAACAGTGTCCAACCTTCAAGATACAGTTAGGAATGAGACCTTACTATATCCTTACCCTCCTCAACACAGCTTGGAATGAAACCCTTACTCTACCCCCCCCCCCCCCCTGTTTTGCCCATAGATAGAACTACAAGCCTAACTAATTGCCAACTATTCAGGACAAAGGTGGGAATTAAATCATAAACTAACTCCCAACCTCTGACTCAGGAATAAAAGCCTCACTATTTGTCCAATATCATGCCAGTTCTGAATAAAAGCCCAAATATATATCCACCCTCGGGAATAAAGTTAGAACTGAAACCCTAAGTATATTCGCACCCTCCTGAGCACTTCTAATTGTGAAACCTCAAGTACAGTTAGGATTAAAAGTGAAGCAGTATCCCCACCCTCATGAATAGAACTTGGAATGACAAACTATCTTTATTCATACTTATCTGGAAGCATTTAGGATCAAAAGCTGAACTATATCCCTACCCTCCAGGTCACAGTTTGGAATGAAACCCTATCTGTACTCTTCCAGACACAGTTAGGAATGAAATCCTACTTATACATATCCTTCTGGATGCACTTAGAAATAAAATCTGAACTATATCCCTACCCTCTGGGCCACAGTTTGGAAGAAAACACTAACTGTATCCAGGCCCTCCCAGACACAAAAATACAAGGTGAACTATATCCCCATGCCTCTAGACACAGCTGGTAGTGAAACTCCATGTATACATAGTATTAAAAGCTGTGCAGTATTGTAACCGTCCTGCACACAGGGATGAGAACATAACTGTAATCATAGTTTTCTAGACGTAGTGCAGAAGAAAACTTGTCTATATCCCACCCTCTGGCACACACTTTGGAATGAAATCCTCACTCTGTGTTTACTGGTCACAGGTATAACACCCTAGCAATATCCATACCCTTCTGGATATAGTTAGTATTAAAAGATGAACTATATCCCCCACGTTTCGGGACGTAGTTTGCAATAAAATGCTAACTATATCCGTACCCTCCCAGACACGCAAATAAAAGCAGAACTATATCCCCACCCTCATGGACACATCTAGTAGTGAAACCAAGTACAGTTTGGCTTAAAAGCCAAGTAAGATCCCCAGCATCATGGACGCAGTGGGGGAATGCCAGCCTAATTACCATCATACTTTTTTGACACAGTTAAGAACAAAAGCTGAACTATATGACCACACACCACTACACAGTTTGGAATGAAACTCTAACTATCCGTACTTTTCCAGACAGTTTGGAATGAAATCCTAACTATATCCGTAAGCTCCAACGAGAAGATGGGTAAGCAATCCTAGCTATATTCCCTACCTCTTATACAGTTATGAGTGAAACCCTATGTCCCCTCCCTCTTGTACAAAGTTCGTAATTATACCCTCTAACCCCCACCCTCCCACTCACAGGAAGGAGTCCTTAACTATATCCCCACCTTCTCTGACACAGTAAAGGAGACCTTGCTATATGTCCCTCTAGGATATAGTAAGGAATTGTACCCTAACTGTGTGCACCCTACATGACACAGTTAGGAAAGAGACCTTCCTATATCCTTACCCTCCCAATCTGAGATAGGAATTAAACCCTTACTCTATTCCCACTGCTCTACACACAGATATGACTAAAAGCCTACCTAGTCGCCAACTATTCTGAACAAAATTGGAACTTCAATCACAAACCAACTCTCAACCTCTGCCTGACAGGAATAAAACCTTGCTGCTCTATGCCCTATATCTCGCCAGTTCTGAATGAAAGCCTAATTATATCTCCACTCTTGGGAATAAAGTTAGGACTGAAACCCTAACTGTATTCCCACCTTCTTAGATATAGTTAGGAATAATAGCCGAGCAATATCCCCATCCCTTCTAGACACAGCTAGGAGTGAAACCTCAAGTACAGTTAAGATAAAATGCCCATCAACATCCCCATGCTCCTGGACACAGTTGGGATTGACAACCTAATGATAATCATACTTTCCTGGATGCAGTTGGGATCCAAAGGTGAACTATATACCCACCCTCCGGGACACAATTTGGAATGAAACCCTAACTCTGTGTAGTCTTCCAGACACAGTTATGAATGAAACCCTAATTATACCCTTCTGGACACAGATAGGAATAAAAGCTGAACTATATCCCTGCCCTCTGGGACACAGTTTGGAATAAAACACTAACTGTATCCAGACCCTCCCAGGCACAAAAATTAAAGCTGAATTATATCCACAGGCCTCTAGATGAGGCTGGTAGTGAAACTTAAGTACAAATAGGAAAGGATGCCTTGCAATATCCCCCTCCAGGATACAGTAAGGAATTTAACCCTAACAGTGTCCAACCTTCAAGATATAGTTAGGAATGAGACCTTACTATATCCTTACCCTCCCCAACACAGCTTGGAATGAAACCCTTACTCTAACCCCCCCCCCCCCCCCCTGTTTTGCCCATAGATAGAACTAAAAGCCTAACTAATTGCCAACTATTCTGGACAAAGGTGGGAATTAAATCATAAACTAACTCCCAACCTCTGACTCAGGAATAAAAGCCTCACTATTTGTCCAATATCATGCCAGTTCTGAATAAAAGCCCAATTATATATCCACCCTCGGGAATAAAGTTAGAACTGAAACCCTAAGTATATTCACACCCTCCTGAACACTTCTAATTGTAAACCTCATGCACAGTTAGGATTAAAAGTGAAGCAGTATCCCCACCCTCATGGACAGAACTTGGAATGACAAACTAACAACAATCGTACTTTCCTGGAAGCATTTAGGATCAAAAGCTGAACTACATCCCTACCCTCCGTGTCACAGTTTGGTATGAAACTGTATCTGCACTCTCCCAGACACAGGAATAAAATCCTACATATCCATATCCTTCTGGATGCACTTAGAAATAAAACCTGCACTACATCCCTACCCTCTGGGACACAGTTTGGAAGAAAACACTAACTGTATCCAGTCCCTCCCAGACAGAAAAATAAAAGCTGAAATATTTTCACATGCTTCTAGACAAGGCTAGTAGTGAAACTTAAGTACAAATAGGAAAGGATGCCTTGCAATATCCCCCTCCAGGATACAGTAAGGAATTTAATCCTAACAGTGTCCAACCTTCAAGAGACAGTTAGGAATGAGACCTTACTATATCCTTACCCTCCCCAACACAGCTTGGAATGAAACCCTTACTCTACCGCCACTGTTTTGCACATAGATAGAACTAAAAGCTTAACTAATTGCCAACTATTGCGGACAAAGGTGGGAATTAAATCATAAACTAACTCCCAACCTCTGACTCAGGAATAAAAGCCTCACTATATGTCCAAATATCATGACAGTTCTGAATAAAGCCCCAATTATATATCCACCCTCCGGAATAAAGTTAGAACTGAAACCCCTAACTATACTCGCACCTTCCTGAACACTTCTAATTGTGAAACCTCAAGTACAGTTAGGATGAAAAGTGAAGCAATATCCCCACCCTCATGAATAGAACTTGGAATGACAAACTATCTTTATTCATACTTATCTGGAAGCATTGAGGATCAAAAGCTGAACTATATCCCTACCCTCCAGGTCACAGTTTGGAATGAAACCCTATCTGTACTCTTCCAGACACAGTTAGGAATGAAATCCTACTTATACATATCCTTCTGGATGCACTTAGAAATAAAATCTGAACTATATCCCTACCCTCTGGGCCACAGTTTGGAAGAAAACACTAACTGTATCCAGGCCCTCCCAGACACAAAAATAAAAGCTGAACTATATCCCCATGCCTCTAGACACAGCTGGTAGAGAAACTCCATGTATACATAGTATTAAAAGCTGTGCAGTATTGTAACCTTCCTGGACACAGGGATGAGAACATAACTGTAATCATAGTTTTCTAGACGTAGTGCAGATGAAAACTTGTCTATATCCCGCCCTCTGGCACACACTTTGGAATGAAATCCTCACTCTGTGTTTACTGGTCACAGGTATAACATCCTAGCAATATCCATACCCTTCTGGATATAGTTAGTATTAAAAGATGAACTATATCCCCCACATTTCGGGACGTAGTTTGCAATAAAATGCTAACTATATCCGTACCCTCCCAGACACGCAAATAAAAGCAGAACTATATCCCCACCCTCATGGACACATCTAGTAGTGAAACCAGGTACAGTTTGGCTTAAAAGCCAAGTAAGATCCCCAGCATCATGGACGCAGTGGGGGAATGCCAGCCTAATTACAATCATACTTTTTTGACAGAGTTAAGAACAAAAGCTGAACTATATGACCACACACCACTACACAGTTTGGAATGAAACTCTAACTATCCGTACTTTTCCAGACAGTTTGGAATGAAATCCTACCTTTATCCCTAAGCTCCAACAAGCAGATGGGTAAGAAATCCTAACTATATTCCCTACCTCTTATACAGTTTTGAGTGAAACCCTATGTCCCCTCCCTCTTGTACAAAGTTCGTAATTATACCCTCTAACCCCCACATTTCCACTCACATGAAGGAGTCCTTAACTATATCCCCACCTTCTCTGACACAGTAAAGGAGACCTTGCTATATGTCCCTCTAGGATTTAGTAAGGAATTGTACCCTAACTGTGTGCACCCTACATGACACAGTTAGGAAAGCGACCTTCCTATATCCTTACCCTCCCAATCTGAGATAGGAATTAAACCCTTACTCTATTCCCACTGCTCTACACACAGATATGACTAAAAGCCTACCTAGTCGCCAACTATTCTGAACAAAATTGGGACTTCAATCACAAACCAACTCTCAACCTCTGCCTGACAGGAATAAAACCTTCCTGCTCTATGCCCTATATCTCGTCAGTTCTGAATGAAAGCCTAATTATATCTCCACTCTTGGGAATAAAGTTAGGACTGAAACCCTAACTGTATTCCCACCTTCTTAGATATAGTTAGGAATAATAGCCGAGCAATATCCCCATCCCTTCTAGACACAGCTAGGAGTGAAACCTCAAGTACAGTTAAGATAAAATGCCCATCAACATCCCCATGCTCCTGGACACAGTTGGGATTGACAACCTAATTATAATCATACTTTCCTGGATGCAGTTGGGATCCAAAGGTGAACTATATACCCACCCTCCGGGACACAATTTGAAATGAAACCCTAACTATGTGTAGTCTTCCAGACACAGTTATGAATGAAACCCTAATTATACCCTTCTGGACACAGATAGGAATAAAAGCTGAACTATATCCCTGCCCTCTGGGACACTGTTTGCAATAAAACGCTAACCCATCTAGACCCTCCCAGGCACAAAAATTAAAGCTGAATTATATCCACAGGCCTCTAGATGAGGCTGGTAGTGAAACTTAAGTACAAATAGGAAAGGATGCCTTGCAATATCCCCCTCCAGGATAAAGTAAGGAATTTAATCCTAACAGTGTCCAACCTTCAAGATACAGTTAGTAATGAGACCTTACTATATCCTTACCCTCCCCAACACAGCTTGGAATGAAACCCTTACTCTACCCCCCCCCCCCCCCCCCTGTTTTGCCCATAGATAGAACTAAAAGCCTAGCTAATTGCCAACTATTCTGGACAAAGGTGGGAATTAAATCATAAACTAACTCCCAACCTCTGACTCAGGAATAAAAGCCTCACTATTTGTCCAATATCATTCCAGTTCTGAATAAAAGCCCAATTATATATCCAACCTCAGGAATAAAGTTAGAACTGAAACCCTAACTATATTCGCACCCTCCTGAACATTTTTAATTGTGAAACCTGAAGTACAGTTAGGATTAAAAGTAAAGCAATAATATCCCCACCCTCCTGGACCGAACTTGGAATGACAAACTAAGTACAATCATACTTTCCTGGAAGCATTTCGGATCAAAAGCTGAACTACATCCCTACCCTCCGTGTCACAGCTTGGTATAAAACCATATCTGTACTCTCCCTGACACAGTTAAGAATGAAATCCTACTTATCCATACCCTGGATACGCTTAGAAATAAAACCTGAACTATATCCCTACCCTCTGGGACACAGTTTGGAAGAAAACACTAACTGTATCCAGTCCCTCCCAGATACAAAAATAAAAGCTGAAATATTTCCACACGCCTCTAGACAAGGCTAGTAGTGAAACTCCAAGTACAGATAGGAAAGGATGCCTTGCAATGCACCTCACTAGGATACTGTGAGGAATTTAACCCTAACTGTGTCCAACCTTCAAGATACAGTTAGGAATGAGACCTTACTATATCCTTACCCTCCCCAACACGACTTGGAATGAAACCCTTACTCTACCCCCACTGTTTTGCACATAGATAGAACTAAAAACCAAATTAATTGCCAACTACTGTGGACAAAGGTGGGAATTAAATCATAAACTAACTCCCAACCTCTGACTGAGGAATAAAAGCCTCACTATATGTCCAGTATCATGACAGTTTTGAATAAAGCCCCTATTATATATCCACCCTCGGGAATAAAGTTAGAACTGAAACCCCAAACTATATTCGCACCTTCCTGAACACTTCTAATTGTGAAACCTCAAGTACTGTTAGGATTAAAAGTGAAGCAGTATCCCCCACCCTCATGGACAGAACTTGGAATGACAAACTAACAACAATCGTACTTTCCTGGAAGCATTTAGGATCAAAAGCTGAACTACATCCCTATCCTCCGGGTCACAGTTTGGTATGAAACCGTATCTGTACCCTCAGAGACACAGGAATGAAATCCTACTTATCCATATCCTTCTGGGTGCACTTAGAAATAAAACCTGAACTATATCCCTACCCTCTGGGACACAGTTTGGAAGAAAACACTAACTGTATCCAGTCCCTTCCAGACAGAAAAATAAAAGCTGAAATATTTTCACATGCCGCTAGACAATGCTAGTAGTGAAACTTAAGTACAAATAGGAAAGGATGCCTTGCAATATCCCCCTCCAGGATACAATAAGGAATTTAACCCTAACAGTGTCGAACCTTCAAGAGACTGTTAGGAATGAGACCTTACTATATCCTTACCCTCCCCAACACAGCTTGGAATGAAACCCTTACTCTACCCCCACTGTTTTGCACATAGATAGAACTAAAAGCCTAACTAATTGCCAACTATTGCGGACAAAGGTGGGAATTAAATCATAAACTAACTCCCAACCTCTGACTCAGGAATAAAAGCCTCACTATATGTCCAATATCATGACAGTTCTGAATAAAGCCCCAATTATATATCCACCCTCCGGAATAAAGTTAGAACTGAAACCCCTAACTATATTCGCACCTTCCTGAACACTTCTAATTGTGAAACCTCAAATACAGTTAGGATTAAAAGTGAAGCACCCTCGTGGATAGAACTTGGAATGACAAACTAACTATAATCATACTTTCCTGGAAGCATTTAGGATCAAAAGCTGAACTATATCCCTCCCCTCCGGTTCACAGTTTGGAATTAAACCCTATCAGTAGTCTTCCAGACACAGTTAGGAATGAAATCCTACTTATACATATCCTTCTGGATGCACTTAGAAATAAAACCTGAACTATATCCCTACCCGCTGGGCCACAGTTTGGAAGAAAACACTAACTGTATCCAGGCCCTCCCAGTCACAAAAATGAAAGCTGATATATATCCACATGCCTCTAGACGAGGCTAGTAGTGAAACCTAAGTACAGGTAGGAAAGGATGCCTTGTAATATCCCCCTCCAGGATACAGTGAGGAATTTAGGCTTTACCGTGTCCACCCATGAAGATACAGTTAGGAATGAGAGTTAACTGACATGTTGCCCATCCCCATATGACCCATCTTTATGAGGCAACCAAGGCCCTAAAAGTGACAATCTCCCAGAAAACCTGGATGGGCAAATCTGATCAAATAAAAGGATCTGCAGGGTGGCACAAATGAAGACGAGTTGATTGAAATGTTGCCTGTCCCCATATGAACCCGTTTTTTGGGGCAACCACGGCCCTGAAAGTGACAACCTCCCAGAAAAACTAGATGGGCAAATCTGATCAAATAAAAGCATCTGCAGGGTGGCGCAAATGAAGAAGAGTTGATTGACATTTTGCCTGTCCCCATTTGACCCCTCTTTATGGGGCAAGCAAGGCCCTATAAGTGACAGCCTCCCAGAAAATCTTCTAGATGAGCAAATCTGATCAAATAAAAGGTTCTGAAGGGTGGCCCAAATGAAGATGAGTTGATTGACATGTTGCCCGTCCACATATGACCCCTCTTTATGGGGCAACCAAGGCCCTAAAAGTGACAACCACCCAGAAAACCTTCTAGATGGGCAAATCTGATCAAATAAAAGGTGCTGTAGTGTTGCACAAATGAAGACGAGTTGATTGCCATGTTGCCCGTCCACATAAGGCCTCTCTTTATGGGGCAACCAAGGCGCTAAAAGTGACAACCTTCCAGAAAACCTTCTAGGTGGCCAAATCTGATCAAATAAAAGGTGCTGTAGGCTGGCACAAATGAAGAAGAGTTGATTGACATGTTGCCCAAAAGCATAAGGCCTCTCTTTATGGGGAAACCAAGGCCCTAAAAGGAACAACCTCCCAGAAAATCTTCTAGATGTGAAAATCTGATCAAATAAATGGTGCTGTTGGGTGGCACATATGAAGACGAATTGATTGACATATTGCCTGTCCCCATATCACCCCTCTATTGGGCAACCAATGCCCTAAAAGTGACCACCTCCCAGAAAACCTTCTAGATGGGCAAATCTGATCAAATAAAAGGTGCTGTAGGGTGGCACAAATGAAGATGAGTTGATTGATATGTTGCCATTCCCCATTTGACCCCTCTTTATGGGTCAACCAAGGCCCTAAAAGAGACAACCTCCCAGAAAAACTTCTAGATGGGAAAAACTGATCAAATAAAAGGGTGCTGTAGGGTGGCCCAAATGAAGACAAGTTGATTGACATGTTTCCCGTACCCATATGACCCCTCTTTATGGGGCAACCAAGGCCCTAGAAGTGATAACCCCCCTGTAAACTTTCCAGATCGGAAAATCTGATCAAATAAAAGGTGCTGTTGGGTGGCACAAATGAAGACGAGTTGATTGACATATTGCCTGTCCCCATATCACCCCTCTTCATAGGGCAACCAAGGCCCTAAAAGTAACAACCTCCCAGAAAACCTTCTAGATGGACAAATCTGATCGAATAAAAGGGTGCTGTAGGGTGGCACAAATGAAGACAAGTTGATTGACATGTTTCCCGTTCCCATATGACCCCTCTCTATAGGGCAACCAAGGCCCTAAAAGTGACAGCCTCCTAGAAAACCTTCTAGATGAGCAAATCTGATCAAGTAAAAGGTGTTGTAGAGTGACACCAATGATGCCGAGTTGATTGATATGTTCCCCATCCCCATATGACCCCTCTTTATGGGGCAACCAAGGCCCTAATAGTGAGAACCTCCCAGAAAACCTTCTAGATGGGCAAATTTGATCAAATAAAAGGTGCTGTAGGTTGGCTCAAATGAAGACGACTTGATTGATATGTTCCCTGTCCCCATAAGACCCCTCTTTATGGGGCAACCGAGGCCCTGAAAGAGACAACCTCCCAGAAAACCTAGATGGGGAAATCTAATCAAATAAAAGATCCTGTAGGGAGGCACAAATGAAGACGAGTTGATTGACATGTTTCCCGTCCCCATTTGACCCCTCTTTATGGGGCAACCAAGGCCCTGAAAGAGACAACCTCCCAGAAAACCTTCTAGATGGGCAAAACTGATCAAATAAAAGGTGTTGTAGGGTGGCACAAAAGAGGACAGGTTGATTGACATGTTGCCATCCCCATATGACCGGTCTTTATGGGGCAACCAAGGTCCTAAAAGTGACAACCTCCCAGTAAACCTTCTAGATTGGAAAATCTGATCAAATAAAAGGTGCTTTAGGGTGGCACAAGTGAAGATGAGTTGATTGACATGTTGCCCATCTCCATCACCCCTCTTTATGAGGCAACCAAGGCCCTAAAAGTGACAACCTCCCAGAAAACCTTCTAGATGGGCAAATCTTATCAAATAAAAGGTGCTGTAGGGTGGCACAAATGAAGTCGAGTTGATTGACATGTTGCCCGTCCACATATGACCCCTCTTTATGGAGCGACCAAGGCCCTTAAAGTGACAACCTCCCAGAAATCCTAGATGGGCAAATCTGATCAAAGAAAAGGTGCTGTAGGTTGGCACAAATGAAGATTAGTAGATTGACATGTTTCCTATCCCCGTATGACCCTCTTTATGGGGCAACCAAGGCCCTAAAAGTGACAACCTCCCATAAAACCTTCTAGATGGGCAAATCTGATCAAATAAAAGGTGCTGTATGGAAGCACAAATGAAGGTGAGTTGATTGACATGTTGCCCGTCTGCATAAGGACTCTCTTTATGGGGAAACCAAGGCCCTAAAAGTTACAACCTCCCAGAAAACCTTCTAGATAGGCAAATCTGATCAAATAAAAGGTGCTGCTGGGTGGCACGAATGAAGAAGAGTTGACTGACATGTTTCCCATCCACATATATCCTCTCTTTATGGGGCAAGCAGGCCCTAAAATTGACAACCTCCCAGAAAACCTTCTAGATGGGCAAATCAGATCAAATAAAAGGTGCTGAAGGGTGGCACAAATGAAGACCAGTTGATTGACATGTTTCCCACCCGCATAATGCCTCTCTTTATGGGGCAAGCAGGTCCTAAAAGTGACAACCTCCCAGAAAACCTTCTAGATGGGCAAATCTGATCAAATAAAAGGTGCTGCAGGGTGGCACGAATGAAGAAGAGTTGACTGACATATTGCACGTCCACATAAGGCCTTTCTTTATGGGGCAACTAAAGCCCTAAAAGTGACATCCTCTCAGAAAACCTTCTAGATGGGCAAATCTGATCAAATAAAAGGTGCTGTAGGGAGGCACTAATGAAGACGATTTGATTGACATGTTGCCCGTCCACTTAAGGCCTTTCTTTATGGGGAACCAATGCCCTAAAAGTGACAACCTCCCAGAAAACCTTCTAGATGGGCAAATCTGATCAAATAAAAGGTGCTGTAGGGTGGCACGAATGAAGAAGAGTTGACTGACATATTGCACGTCCACATAAGGCCTTTCTTTATGGGGCAACTAAAGCCCTAAAAGTGACATCCTCTCAGAAAACCTTCTAGATGGGCAAATCTGATCAAATAAAAGGTGCTGCAGGGTGGCACGAATGAAGAAGAGTTGACTGACATATTGCACGTCCACATAAGGCCTTTCTTTATGGGGCAACTAAAGCCCTAAAAGTGACATCCTCTCAGAAAACCTTCTAGATGGGCAAATCTGATCAAATAAAAAGTGCTGTAGGGTGGCACAAATGAATACGAGTTGATTGACATGTTGCCAGTCTGCATGAGGCCTCTCATTATGGAGCAACGAAGGCCCAAAAAGTGACAACCTCCCAGAAAACCTTCTAGATGGGCAAATCTGATCAAATAAAAGGTGCTGTAGGGTGGCACAAATGAAGACGAGTTGATTGACATGTTGCCCGTCTGCATAAGGCCTCTCTTTCTGGGGCAACCAATGCCCTAAAAGTGACAACCTCCCAGAAAACCTTCTAGTTGGGCAAATCTGATCAATTAAAAAGTGCTGTAGGGTGGCACTAATGAATACGAGTTGATTGACATGTTGCCAGTCTGCATGAGGCCTCTCATTATGGAGCAACGAAGGCCCTAAAAGTGACAACCTCCCAGAAAACCTTCTAGATGAGCAAATCTGATCAAATAAAAGGTACTGTTGGGTGGCACAAATGAAGACGAGTTGATTGACATGTTTCCAGTCCACATAAGGCCTCTCATTATGGGGCAACGAAGGCCCTAAAAGTGACAACCTCCCAGAAAACCTTCTAGATGGATGGGCAAATCTGATCAAATAAAAGGTACTGTCGGGTGGCACAAATAAAGACGAGTTTATTGACATGTTTCCTGTCCGCATAAGGCCTCTCTTTATGGGACAACCTAGGCCCTAAAAGTGACAACCTCCCAGAAAACCTTCTAGATGAGCAAATCTGATCAAATAAAAGGTGCTGTAGGGTGGCACAAATAAAGACGAGTTGATTGACATGTTGCCCATCCACATAAGGCCTTTCTTTATGGGGCAACCAAGGCCCTAAAAGAGACAACCTCCCAGAAAACCTTCAAGATGGGCAAATCTGATCAAATAAAGGGTGCTGTAGGGTGGCTCAAATGAAGATGAGTTGATTGACATGTTGCCCGTCTGCATAAGGCTTTTCTTTATGGAGCAACCAAGACCCTAAATGTGACAACCTCCCTGAAAACCTTCTAGATGGGCAAATCTGATCAAATAAAAGGTGCTGTTGGGTGGCACAAATGAAGACTAGTTGATTGACATGTTGACCGTCTGCATAAGCCCTTTCTTTATGGGGCAACCAAGGTCCTAAATGTGACAACCTCCCAGAAAACCTTCTAGATGGTCAAATCTGATCAAACAAAAGGTTGTGTAGGTTAACTCAAGTTTAAAGCTAGTTTATTGGCGATATTAACGCAAATTTATCCGCGAGGTTATCACGACTTTATTCACGTTGTTAGCGAGAGTTAATTCGCCAGGTTAATGCAAGTTTATTGCCAGTTTATCCATGAGGTTAGCACGAGTTTTACGCGAATTTATCCGTGTGGTTAACACAAGGTTAATGCAATGTTAACGCGTGTTTGACAGGAGTCTATCTGCTAGGCTATCGCGAGTTTGGCATGAGATTAACGCTAGCTGACCCTCGAGGATTACAAATGTTAATCCGCACGGTTAGTGGAAGTTTGATACGAGTTGACCCACGAGTTTAACACGAGTTGTACGCAAGGTTAATGTGAGTTTAACTGGAGTTTATCCGCTAGGCTATCACGAGTTTGGCATGAGTTTAACCGCGAGTTTATCTGCAAAGTAAATGCAAGTTTATACGCGAGGTTAACGCAAGTTTAACGTCATTTTACGCAAGTTGATCCACAAGGTTGATGCAAGATTAACTCTCGTGTTAATCTCGCGTTAATCTTCTGGATAAACTTGTGTTAAACACGTGCTAACCTCACGGATACTCTCACTTTAACCTCGCATCAACCTCGCACTAAGAATGCGAATAAACTCCTGTTAAACTCAAATTCACCTCCTGGATGAACTTGCGTTAACCTCGCATTAACCTCACTTTAAACTCGCGTAAACCTAGTGGATAAACTCGCATTAATGCTGCGATTGAACTCGTGTTTGCGTCACAGATAAACCCGCGCTAATCCCGCGGATGAACACAAGCTAACCACGTGATTTAGCTTGCATTAATCTTGAATTAACCCCGGGGATAAATGCGCGTTAACCTCGCAGATTAAGTAGCATTAAACCTGCGTTAAACTCGCCTTAAGATCGGGGATAAATTCGCATTAAATTCGCGGGTAAACACACATTAACATCGCGGATTAACTCACATTAACGGGGATAAACTCACATTAACCTCTCAAATAAACATGCGTTAACCTCCCAGATTAATTCCCTTTGAACTCGAGTTAACCTTGATTTACATTCAGTTTAACCTAGCGGTTAGACTCCCGTTAATCTCGTCGATAAACTCGCGTTAAGCTTTCATTAGGGTTGTGCATAAACTCGTGCTCACCTCGTTAACCATGCAGATTAACTCGAGTTAATCTTGCGTTAATCCGCGGTGATAAACTCATGTAAAACTCGGGAACAAACACACGTTGAATTCGCATTAACCTCGAGGATTAACTTGCGGATAAACTCGCAATAACAACGCAAACTCATGATAACCTGGCACATAAATTTGTGGTAACATCGCTGATAAACTCACGTTAAACTCGAGTTAACCTCACAGATAAACTCGCGTTAACATTGCGAATAAATAAGCGCCAAACTCGTGTTAACCTCGTGAATAAATGCATGTTAAACTCGCGCTAATAATGTAAAAAAAAATCGCGACAACCTTTCACACAAACTCGCATTAATATCGCTGATAAAGTCGCATTAATCTGGCAGAAAAACTCACGTTAACATCGCGCATAACCTCGCGCTGACTGCGCCGATAAACACAAGTTAACCTCGTGGATTAACTCGTGTTCAACTCGCGTAAAGCTTGCGCTAACCTCGCTGATAAACTTGCATTAAACTCGTGGATGAACACGTGCCAAATCATGTTAACTTCGCGCATAAACGCCCGCTAAACTGGAGTTAACCTCGCAGATAAATTCGTAATAACCTCGCGAATAAACTCACGTTAATCTCGCGTTGTCATCGCAGATATACTCATGCCAAACTTGCGATAACCTAGCAGTTAAACTCACTTCATACTCGCGTTAACATCGCATTTAACTCGCGCTGACAAACCAGGTAAATTCACGGGACCCTTACCAGAAACTCGCGTTACCATCGCCGATAAACTCACTTTAAACTCGAGTTAACCTCGTGGATAAACTCGTGTTAAACTCACATTGACCTTGCGGATAAACTAGCGTTAAACACACGTTAACCTTACGGATAATCTCACTATAACCCTGCATTAACCTTGCGGATTAACTGTCTCTAACAATACTGTCTCTATAAACACGTAATAACCTCGCAGACAAATTCGCTTTAAACTCATGTTAACCTTGCGTTTAATTCGCGCTAACAATGTGGATAAACTCACGATTACCTTGCAAATAAACTCTCATTAACATCGTCGATAAACTCGCGTTAAACACAAGTTAACCTCGCGGATAAACATGTGTTAATCTCGCGTTAACCTTGCAGATAAACTCACGTTAAACACACACTGACCTCACGCATAATCTCGCATCAAACTCGCGCTAACAGTGTGGATAAACTCCTGTTAAACTCGAGTTTATCTCACTGATGAACTCGTGTTAAACTCAAGTTAACCTCGTGTTAGCATAATGCATAAACTCAGGCTAGTCCCGTGGATAAACACCCGTTAACCTAGCGAATTAACTCACGTTCATTTTGCATTAACCTCGGGAATCAACTCCTGTTAAACTCGTGGACAAACAAATAAAGTCGAGTTGAACTCGAGTTAACCTTGGGGATAATCTCATGTTAACCTCGGAAAAATCTTGCGCCAAACTCGCGTTAACCTCATGGATAAGCTTATGTTAACTTCGCGTCAAACTCATATTAACTCATATTAATCTCGTGGATAAACTCCAGTTAACCACGAGGATTACCTCGCGTTGAACACAACACGCATTAAACACACGTTAAACATGTGTTAAACACGCATTAAACATGCATTAAACATGCGTTAATCACGTGGATAAACTCGGATTAAAGGCGTGTTAACCTTGCTGATGAACTCGGGGATAAACTCGCGTTAACCTCGGGGATAAACTCACGCTACCCTCACGGATAAACTCGCATTAACTGCACGGATAAACACGCATTGACTTCGCGGATTAACTCATGTTAATCTCGTGTTAAACTCGGGGATATACTCGAGGAGTCAATCTGCTGGATTAAGTTATCCATGATGTCAATATGAGCAATATGTCAATCAACTCGTCTTTATTTGTGCCACCATTGAGCACCTTTTGTTTGATCAGATTTCCCCATCTAGAAGGATTTCTGGGAGGTTGTGACTTTTAGGGCCTTGGTTGCCCCATAAAGAGGGGTTATATGGGGACGGGCAACATGTCAATAATCTCGTCTTCATATGTGCCACCCTACAGCACATTTTATTTGATCAGATTTTCCCATCTAGGTTTTCTGGGAGGTTGTCACTTTTAGGGCCTTGGTTTCCCCATAAAGAGAAGACTTAAGTGGACGGGCAACATGTCAATCAACTCGTCTTCATTTGTACCACCCTACAGTACCTTTTATTTGATCAGATTTGCCCATGCAGAATGTTTTCTGGGAGATTGTCACTTTTAGGGCCTGGATTGCCCCATGAAGAGGGGCTTATGCGGACGGGCAATATGTCAGTCTACTCGTCTTTATTTGTGCCACCCTACAGCGCCTTTTATTTGATCAGATTTGCCCATCTAGAAGGTTTTCTGGGAGGTTGTCACTTTTAGGGCCTTGGTTGCCCCATAAAGAGAGGCCTTATGTTGACGTGCAACATGTCAATCAACTGGTCTTCATTTGTGCCACCCTACAGCACCTTTTCTTTGATCAGATTTGCCCATCTAGAAGGTTTTCTGGGAGGTTGTTACTTTTAGGGCCTTGGTTTCCCCATAAAGATAGGCCTTATGCTTTTGGGCAACATGTCAATCAACTCCTCTTCATTTGTGCCACCCTAAGGCACCTTTTATTTGATCAGATTTGCCCATCTAGAAAGTTTTCTTGGGGGTTGTCACTTTTAGGGCCTTCTTTTAGGACCTTGGTTGCCCCATAAAGAAAGGCCTTATGCAGACAGGCAACATGTCTATCAACTCGTCTTCATTTGTGCCACCCTACAGCACCTATTATTTGATCAGATTTGTCCATCTAGAAGGTTTTCTGGGAGGTTGTCACTTTTAGGGCCTTGGTTGCCCCATAAAGAGAGGCCTTATGTTGACGTGCAACATGTCAATCAACTCGTCTTCATTTGTGCCACCCTACAGCACCTTTTATTTGATCAGATTTGCCCATCCATCTAGAAGGTTTTCTGGGAGGTTGTCACTTTTAGGGCCTTGGTTGCCCCATAAAGAAAGGCCTTATCCTTATGCGGACAGGCAACATGTCAATCAACTCGTCTTCATTTGTGCCACCCTACAGCACCTTTTATTTGATCAGATTTGCCCATCTAGTTGATTTTCTGGGAGGTTGTCACTTTTAGGGCCTTGGTTGCCCCATAAAGAAAGGCCTTATGCAGACGGGCAACATGTCAATCAACTCATCTTCATTTGTGCTACCCTACAGCACATTTTATTTGATCAGATTTGCCCATCTAGAAGATTTTCTGGGAGGTTGTCACTTTTAGGGCCTCGGTTGCCCCATAAAGAGAGGTCTTATTCTGACGGGCAACATGTCAATCAACTCCTCTTCATTTGTGCCACCCTACAACACGTTTTATTTGATCAGATTTGCCCATCTAGAAAGTTTTCTGGGAGGTTGTCACTTTTAGGGCCTTGGTTGCCCCATAAAGAAAGGCCTTATGTGGACGGGCAACATGTCAATCAACTCGTCTTCATTTGTGCCACCCTACAGTAGGGAATAAAAAATGTCAAAATGTCAAATAAGGAATAAGTAACTTACTTCACATCACTCTTATTATTCATGCATGATTGGCATAATAAACTGCTGTCGGACAGTTTTAAAAATACTTTTAAAATGGACCAAAATCCCTCAGGAATGGATACAACACAATCTGGCATACTGTATATGCACAAACCAAGAACTCATTTCTCTGCAAACTTACCAATTCACACATTCCCAAGGATATGGAATACTATAGAACCATTGGTACAAAACCTATCAGGATCGTTATTCAAATAGTTCTTATTGGAACAATTTCTGAACTCGTATTCAGGTAATATAGACTGAGACAATCCCACTTGCCCCGCCTGTTAGGTCCTGACTCTGTTATCTCATCAATACCCATTGACAGAGCTTAAATGTGTTACCCTCAAAAATGTGCAAAATAGTTCACTTACAAGAAGCTTTTTAATCAATAATGTTCAACCCATGTTGCTATATGCATATGCATTGCTGTCAGAATTGTCTAATTTTTATCATCCTGGGAATGAAAGGAAGACAGCCCTAATGGCTATGTCATCTCCCTGTCGTGCAATCATGTCAATTAAAAACCTATTTTACTGTTTATGACTTTAAAAATGTATTTTACTGTTTATGACTTTGTAACCTTGTGCATGATGTGCTACAAAATAAAATCATAAAGAGAAGAGAAGCCAACTTGGAGACAAATGCAGCTCTACACCTAAACTTCACAAATGAGCTCAGTCTGAAGATTCTGAACAGGGATGCGAGGTGCAAGGGGAAACTGACCTGGGAGAGGAACGACAGGAAATCAATAATCGACTATATTCTCACAGATATTAATTTATGGAGGTAGATCATAGGGATAGAAGTGGATGATGAGGGTAAAAAGGAGTTGAATAGTGATCACAACTTGATTACAGTGAAGATCAGGGCCAAAAACCTAGAAAAAGCAAAGGAAGTTTCAAGAAGATTTGGGAACTCAAAAAGGATGCTGAAAGGGCGAAGTTCGAAGAAAACTGGAAACCAAAGCTTGCAACCGTACACAAAGGGGCCAGTGTCCTGAAGATGGCCCATGCCATAGTTGCGAGCCTAGTGGAGACAGGGAAGGAAAGTGCAGGAAAGATATGGGTGCCAACATGGGAACTTGTGTACAGAGTGAACGAAGAACTGAAAAGGGCCATAAAGGGTAGAAAAGCTAAATGTGCTGCATACAGGAGAAGTAGAAGGGAGCGGAAAGCAACGAGGTCATGGTAGCAAAGGAAGAATACCAACAAGCACGAAATAAAGTAAAAAAGATTAAAGATGATAATCGGAGAGTGCGAAATAGCAGTCTTTTTGGGGCGATAAGAATGACAGGGGGTCGAGTTAGAACGTATTTTGGAAATGGGTGAATAAACGTAACAAAGGAACTAACCCACAGAGTATTAAAGTAGATGGCAGAGTTACAGATGATCAAGATCAAATCGCATCAAAACTAGTCAAGCACTGAGAAAAGGTAAACGATAAGCGATGGAGCATGAGGAACCCACCGGAGTGTCCAAACCAGGTCGAGGAAAACCTCTTGAACTTCGTGTGCAGCGAAATTAAAGCGGGGGAGGTGCGAAAGGTGATCTCAGAATTAAGGAATGGAAAAGCGGGAGGGGTAGACAAAATTCCGAACAAATTTATCAAAAAAGGGGGAGAGGAACTCTTGGAAAGCTTACCTGCCCTATTCAGTTTAGCCATAGAAAAACAAGAGGGCCCAAATGAGTGGAGAGAAAACAAAGTGACATTTGTCCACAAAAAAGGGGAAAAGACGTTTTGGATAATTATCGAGGGATCTCTGTCAGTAGCAACATTGGAAAAGTTTTCTGTAAAGTCCTGTATAGGAGATTAGAAGATGTGATTGAGGAGAAGGGTTTTTTTGGGGAGAGATCCAGAATGGCTCTAGAAAGGGAAGGACAGTCACTGACCATCTTTTCACGCCATCCCAAATGATAGAATCCGCGAAAGCAAAAAAGAAGAAGATGTTTATGGCATTTTTGGATGTTAAAATGGCATAGGATAGAGTATGGATGGAGGGTATGTGGCAAAAGCTTGATGCTCTGTGCTTGGGAGGCGAGTTTGTTGGAATTCTGAAAGCATTATATAAAGAGCTACAAAGTGACTTAGCCTGGGTAACATAACGACAAAATGCGTGCGTATGAACTATGAAGATGGGCCTAAAACAGGGGTATATTTCGCCAATTCTTTTTGCATTGTATATCGAAGGTTTAGGAGATGAACTCCTGCATAGCGACGAGGGGTAGCAGTTGAGGACTTGAAGATCCCATGGGTAATACTTTTTGCTGGTAAAAAAGACAGTAAGTGTATAAAAACTACGTTTTAAAGTACTAAATGTACCTCTGAATGTGTGAAAAGTGATTATTTAATGAAGCGTACGCAATAAAAGATATATAGAAGGAAGATTAAGTATTGTTTGTTTTATTGTAGACTATTTTCAAGACAAAATAGATCATTTCGCCATCGACACTGATCGACACGCCATTTTGTGCAAGGACAACAAATTCACTGAGATGCACGATGGGGTGAATATTATCACACTTGCTCAACGGAGGTGTAGCTAATTTTCAATGTTTCTGTTCACTACGAGGGTATTTAACAGAAAGTTTTTTTTGGAAAAAAACCATTTATAATTTGAAAATAGTCTACAATAAAACAAACAATACTTAATCTTCGTTTTATATTGCGCACGCTTCATTAAATTGTCACTTCACACTTTCAGAGGAACATTTAGAACTTTAAAACAGTGTTTATACACTTATCGCCTTTTTACCGGCAAAAAGTTGCAAGCTTTTTTTTTAAATGGAGGTTCGTATTTTATTTTCAGTTAGCATTTCGCCAAATACATGCCGAGGTGTTAAAACCAACCAAACGTCAGTGCATACTAGTTCTAGATTCCTGTAAGTTCCACCTCTGAGATACCCACATGAGCCTATTAAGACTAGGGCCCCTTGTGCTGACTCCACCAATCCCTTGTGCGAGCTCACAGTGGTGGGCCCGGAGGGGAGGCGGGGGGGGGGGGGGGGGGGGGGGGGGGGGGGGGGGGGGGGGCTGAGAGGCCCCAAATGAAAACCGTAACTTAATGCATTTAACCCCCATGTTTCCTCAGGAGGCACCAGAATCGATCTCAGAGCTTCAGAATTTGAAGAAAAAAATATCCGGGAAAGGGCCCACAGCCGTGGGAGGGAATACGCCCAATTCCATAGTTCAAGCCATTGAAATATGCCAGCGTTATGTCAATCTTGCCACCCCCCCCCCACCCCCACACCATTTCGAAAATATGGGTAATGGATTATATATCTAGTGGGGCATAGCCAGGATTCTGTAATGGAGGGATCATGATATTTCGAAGTCGTTGTGGGGTCCCCCCAGGCCTAACTAAAACAATTTTGTACAAAATAATTTTATAAAACGTTGACCGTTGCAAACAACTAATGACCAACCCAGTTGTAACGGCCAAAACCGGCCAGCGCTATATTCGAAAATTGCCATTCAATTATTTATTTTAATTTTTGGCTTCCAAAACATAGCTTATGACCCCTCATTGGAACGAGGACGTTGCGGACTTGAGGTCCAAGACTGGACTACCGTCTCATCAGATTGATAACGCGCCTGATGGCTATAGACACACAGTCATAACATAGTTTATTCAAGCTAATTCCAGACAGAAACTGGCCGCCAACCCCCAACTGTGGAAGGGGAGCACCTCCTCCTACACCTACACCCACCCAAGGGCCACTTGCTTCAATAATGCCTGCAGCATCACTTTTCAAGCAAAATCTTCCAGCCTCCTCCAAAGAATTTGGCCTGTACACACTGAAAATATTATTTATTTATTGGTGTTTAACATCATTGTCAGCATCTGGGCTATATCATGACACAACATAAGTAGAAAGTCAAGTTGTGCCAATCGTTTATGCATATATTGCCCACTTGCTGAGTAATTGCACTCCAGCGGCATTGGCTACCAGGTCCTATTTTACCAGTGGGGTGAAACAGACCTACCTCAGTAGATATGCGGCCCTTCACTTTCACATAAATGGCATTGCCATTTCCTTTCTTTCGTAATGGTTGAAAAAACACCCCATTTACACGAAGTGTTACCCAAAACTAAAATAACAACAGACAAGCTGTCCGATGCAAAATTATCAAGAGGCAACTGAAAGCATTCGTTTTGCAGTTGTTTTTTTCATTACTTTGAAATAAACCGATTGGAAGATATTCCAAGCTGAAAAAAGATCATACAATATTTTCCAGCAACTCAACCTTCCACATGTTTATTAGGGAAAGGGTTGGGGGTGGGGTGGATTCATCAAAACCAGCAATTCAAATGCTGATTTACACTGTTTATTTGACTTTATATGGGCCCTTTTATGATATGGTCGCTGTGGGGGCCTCCCTAATCTCCGGTTCAGATTAACACTGAATGACACTGACCACTAAACCATGGCATCCTCTAAATACAATACCAACGGTGGCCCCAGTGGCAGAGCGAGGATCCCCAATCGAAGGCTTGGGTGAGGGTTAAAAACAATAAGTGACAGTTTGCATTTGGGAGCCCCACCACTGGGAAGAAGGTTAAGTTGCAGGACTCTGGGGGAGATCGATCCTGGTGCCTCCTGAAGAAAGGTAGGGTTAAAAATGGTATGTTACAGTTTGCATTTTTTGTTTGTGGGGGGGGGGGGGGGGGGGGTGCACCCCACAACGACCTTCCAAATATCATGATTGCCCCCCCCCCAAAATGCTACCTTACCACCACCCCCCCCCCCCACTCCCTTATAGAATCCTGTCAACACCCCAACTAGATAAAAAAATCCATTTCATATTTTCGAACTAGATCGTTATATCGCTTGAACTAAACTGGTAAAGTGCCAAATTATTTTTATCCTCAAGGTACCTAGGTACCTATACCCTATACACATTAGATGTCGACATCTTGGGGATCATTGTTCGTGAATATATAAATGTTCTTCTTTGCGTGTAGGTAATCTTCAGTAAAATGCATCAGTTGAATATTTATGAACAAACGACATTTGACATTGTTGAATCACCAGTAAAAATACTACAGAAAGCAACAGTCATAAACTGTAAGGTGTCCTTTTTCGGTGAAACCCGCTGACAAAATTAATTTATCTTTTTTTTTTTTGGCAGTTTCAAAAACTGAAATAATGTTTGAGTATCCCTAATAAGTTCGTAAACAGAAGGGTTACATTCTGCACCCCACGCCAACGCGACTAGGTTGAAGGGAAGATTATCTGCCCATGTGCCCTGTGCTTACGCTTCCTTCGAATCCAACCCACTGCACATGTTGCTGGAGAGTGTCCATAAGCAAATCTGTGATCTGCTGCTAACTGACAGCAGTCTATAAATTCCAAATTGATCAAATTTTTACCTCACTGATTTTTGAATAACTCCGTGTTGACAAGAGGAGTTTATAGCGTGATCACCAGGTAAGATTTTTCAGGTACTCGATGATATCACAATTATATATGCAATGATAGGAAGTCTTGGTCAGATATTAGACAATTAACACTTGAACCGCTTAGTAAATTCCATATAACTGATTAGAAATCATGTATATTTAACTCGTCTACGATTCCATGTTCACATAAAATGTGTTGAGGAATTCAGATAATTTTGATTCAAGTATACTATATAGCTTACTCACAAATATTTCAAGAATACAGGATAAAATTTAGTTACGGCTGTTTAGGCTTTAGGCAGCCATGACTAAATATTATTCAATATTCAAAAATATTGCAACATGGCTGCAATACAGAAATGTCTTGCTATGGTGGAATATTTATGAAAATTTACAGAAATGAAAGATATATAGTGTAGGGTGTTCATGGAGCAATTCCTACACAGAGAAGCCTTGGTTTTGTTGATATTTCTAAATTAGATAGCATATCAATTTTCTGGGCGGGAATATTAGTATCTGCCCAGTGCAAAGTACTAAGAAAGAATAATTTTGCCTTTCATTGAAAACATCCAACTTGTTATTCTTTTCAGATGAATATAACCAATAAATCAAAACAAAGCGGCCACAAATAGTAAAAAAATTACCCTAAATAAGCCTTCAAGACCCAAAGTAACTTTTACTGCCTAAATGAAATCATAGAAACATGGTTATCATTAGAACTGTCTTGCCGGGCTGGTTCCAATGATATCCACAATTCGTCGCCTGAGTGCTAGAATGAATGTTCTATGTCCCCTATGGGACATAGAACATTCTAGCACACAGGCGGCGAATTGTATGGTTTTATTGAAAATATTCAGAATTTATTTTGTATTTTTTAAAAAAGCTGTGTTAGGTAGAGGGTTAACAGCCAAAATTACATTGTGTCAGGGACAGTGGAGGAAGCCAGAGAATACCACCGAGAAGTGGCGCTATCAGACTAAGTTACTAATCCTCCCGAGACAGAGGTAGCATTGGCTGAAGACATGTGTACCATATACGCCATAGCACACAATGCCACCATGCTTCAAACAGGCAATATGGACGAATTGCCTTGCCAAGGACGCAACACAATGCGAACGGTCTACCGATGGACCTACCACGCTGCAAGACACTTTATGATTTGCTTTGATAGGATGCTCAACTGCAACCATGACATGTTCGGGGTTACATTTTCCATCTTGTTTCTTCCATTCCCCCACTTTCTTCCTGCTGATTCAATTCCTGAATATGCCCTGGTCTGAAAATAACACATTCCACAATCTTACACAAATTACAACAACAGGGTAGAAGTGAATTATATCTCCCTCCAATGTATCCAGTTCACAATTAATCATCCTACATGTTCTATTGTTCATGTTTTGGATATAATGAGCTGGATTGTTATTAGATGATGAGTTTGAAGGGAAATTCAGGAGTGGTTGTTGCCCTAAACAATTTTAAATGGCTTGAATACTCGTTGGAGAATGTCTGGGAAAGTTTGGGCGTACTGACAGGCGGAGCCCATTATCAATTTCCACCTGGTGGAAGGGGGAAGGGGCTTATAAAAATAAATTTTGTCATACTCTGATCGATGACATGCTGCCTGTTATATTGGTCAAGTTCTTTCATCATATATTGTTAACCCGCAGTCCTGTGTCTAATTTCTTCAAAATATTCTGTAATACTATACCCATATTCCCACGCACACACAGAACAGGTTGTATATTTGTGGATTGAAAGATTATTATTTGCTATAAGCCGTACACAGTGCTACGCTCTTCTTTTCTATTAGCCGTACACCGCAGTGTCATTTCACCGTACACCGCATCGTATTTTATCCTTCCAATTTCTCACATAATTTAACTTATTAGTCTGTGTGAAACACACAGACTATTGTTTTTGTACGGTTTCTTTTTCTTTTTCTTTTTTTCTTCTTTTTTTTCTTCTTTTTTTTTCTTCTACTTCCCTCTTCTTCTTATTCTCCTGTCTTCTGTCTTCTATGCACTTCCTTGTCCTCATGATAACTCCTAAACAAATCGTCCTATCTCGCTGATTTTTGGCATACTGGTAGACATTCACAACTTCGCGGCCATCTATGTTTTTCAGGTCGCTAGAGCCATTGCGTATGGCCCAGTAGGCCACAGGGTTTTCACAGCCTCCAATTTTCTGATACAGTAAATTCTCCCCAAGCAATACGATGTTATGTTCACACTGGAGACTATGTAAACACCAGTGGAGTAAGCTGTCAAAATGAAATCTGACCTTTTCATTATAATGGGATGTTAGTTCCTGAAACTAAGTTGAGAGAAACCCTTTGCCTTGCAAGGAAATAAATTATAAATTATTCAGTTCACTGCTTTTAACCCTCTCCAGACTTCTATGTGTATTGCACATATTTTATTTCAGGCAGAATAAAGTTAACCCTTTCCATAAAACTGCACTGAATAATTGCTGAAACCTATCTTATTCAGTTCACCGCTTTTAACCCTCTACAGACTTTTATGTGGACAGCACATATTTTATTTCAGGCAGAATAAAGTTAACCCTTTCCATAAAACTGCACTGAATAATTGTTGAAACCTATCTTATTCAGTCCAATGCTTTTAACCCTCTCAAGCCTTCAGTGTTGACTGCACATATTTTATTTCAGACAGAATAAAGTTAATCCTTTCCATAAAACTGCACTGAATAATTGCTGAAACCTATCACAAAACTGTCAGGGTGCCGGTAACAATGCAGTACTGACATGGAATAGTCATGGAATATTTTATTTCAGGCAGAATAAAGTTAACCCTTTCCATAAAACTGCGCTGAATAATTGTTGAAACCTATCAATACTGACATGGTTGACTGTACTGTTAACTGTGTTAGTGCTATGACTGTTTAAAACTCATTTTGTTAGAGGAGACCTATAGTCTTTCACTGCGCTCGGCTCGGTCTCACCGAGAGTGCAGAAACCTTTGGTGCCAAAGTGCCATTAAGAGAATGTCTCTGATTTGTGCCGTTCCATCCCCCGGAGTTCAAAAGCAGGTACTGTCAGCTGAGAAACTAAATGTTTTTTGTTTTATTTTCTTAATATTTAATTCTATATAGAATAATTCTATGTGGAATGGGACACCCTTTCAGTGTGCCTACCAAAGTAAGGGATTCTTAACCCTTTAGCCAACATAACGGCGAAAACCGGTCAACATTATTCACACAAAACGTCTATTCAGTTTTAATTACCTTTTCATTTTTGCTTGAAAAACATAGCTTATGTCCCTTTATTGGATTGAGCTCATTTTTAGAGGATTATTTTTTCATTGGTGTTTAATGTCACATATTTCTGCACAGTGGCTGATCATGACCACGGCAGTTTTTCAGGTGGAGGAAATCGGAGTACCCGGGAAGAACCACCGGGCAACAACGAGCAATTGTCAGATCCCCCACATACTAACTCCACACAAGCAGGGTTAGCTTTGGTTGAAGACGGGTACACCATCGATGTGCAGTTCGCTTTAGTACACAGCACCATCATGCACCCACGTGGGCTATGGGGTGAAGTGTGTTGCCCAAGAGCAGAGTATGTACCTCACGCCTTGCAGCCTGCACCTCTGCCAGCTGAGCCACTGCGCCCCTATTTAAAGATTAAAATGGAGTATTTAAAGGGAATATTTTAACCCTCTAAGGATCTTAAATATGGGGGCATTATTCTTAAAGACTGGGAAATGCATTTTATTACACCTTAATGCATTTCTAAAGTTTATGAATGTATTTCATCACTCAAATTAGTGGGCAGAACCAAAAATGTCCATTTCTGATTCGTGTATCAAACCCTTTGAATGCTGGTCACATATATGCCATTTCTGGTTTCTTATAAAAATGTTCTGATTCCTGTATGAATATCTGTAAATACTGCAAACGAAAACCCATTTCTGATTTGTTCAAAACTATTTTACTCCCGAAAAATAAGCCTCCATGAATTCTCTTTCTTTATAGTCTATTCCTGATGCTTTAACCCTTTTCACACAGACTTGAATTTACTGGTGGCAGTAAATTCTGTTTCTCTAGTTAGTCTGTGTGAAACACAGACTATTGTTTTTGCACGGTTTCTTTTTCTTTTTTTTTTTTTCTTCTTTTTTTTTTTTTTCTTCTTCTTCTTTTTCTTCTTCTTCTTCTCCTGTCTTCTGTCTTCTCATCACTTTTTTGTCCACAAGATAACTCGAAAACGAATTGCCCTATCTCGTTGATTTTTGGCATGCTGATAGACAGCCACAAGTTCTCGGCCACCTATGTTTTTCAGATTCCTGGGGTATCAGGGGTGTCTGTAGGGGTGTTTTGAAAGTGGGTCACGCCCATATCTCAGGCGTAGTATGACCTACAGACCTGGGACTAACACCAAATGAGTCAACATTCGATGGAGGTTCAAAATATGGGTCAAGGTCACGGAGGTCATCTAGGGGTCATTGAGTGCATTTTTCAGAATTGCTGGAAATCACATTTTTTGACCCCCTAAAGTATTCCTGATGTACACACATGCATGTTGACGTAAAAAAAGTGGGCGTGGCCAAAATTTTTGAAAGTGGGTCACGCTCATATCTCAAGCATGGTATGACGTATGGACCTGGGACCAACACCAAATAAGTCGACACTCGATTGAGATTCAAAATATGGGTCAAGGTCACGGAGGTCACCTGGGGATCATGAAGTACATTTTTCATAATTGCTAGAAATCCCCATTTTTTGACCCCCTAAAGCATTCCTGACATACACACATGCATTTTGACGTAAAAAAGTGGGCGTGGCCAAAATTCTTGAAAGTGGGTCACGCTCATATCTCAAGCATGGTATGACGTATGGACCTGGGACCAACACCAAATGAGTCGACACTCGATGGAGATTCAAAATATGGGTCAAGGTCACAGAGGTCACCTAGGGGTCATTAAGTGCATTTTTCATAATTGCTAGAAATCACATGTTTTGACCCCTATAACATTCCTGACATGCACACATGCATTTTGACGTAAAAAAAAGTGGGCGTGGCCAAAATTTTTGAAAGTGGGTCACGCTCATAACTCAAGCATGGTATGACGTATGGACCTGGGATCAACACCAAATGAGTCGACACTCGATGGAGATTCAAAATATGGGTCAAAGTCACGGAGGTCACCTAGGGGTCATTAAGTGCATTTTTCATAATTGCTAGAAATCACATTTTTGACCCCCTAAAGCATTCCTGACATACACACATGCATTTTGACGTAAAAAAAAGTGGGCGTCGCCAAAATTTTTGAATGTGGGTCAACCTCATATCTCAAGTATGGTATGACGTATGGACCTGGGACCAACACCAAATGAGCCAACACTCAATGGAGATTCAAAATATGGGTCAAGGTCACGGAGGTCACTAGGGGTCATTAAGTGCATTTTTCATAATTGCTAGAAATCACATTTTTTGACCCTCTAAAGCATTCCTGACGTACACACATGTATTTTGAAGTAAAAAAAAGTGGGCGTGGCCAAAATTTTTGAAAGTGAGTCACGCTCATATCTCAAGCATGGTATGACGTATGGACCTGGGACCAACAACAAATGAGTCGACACTCGATGGAGATTCAAAATATGGGTCAAAGTCACGGAGGTCACCAAAGGGTCATTAAGTGCATTTTTCATAATTGCTAGAAATCACATTTTTGACCCCCTAAAGCATTCCTGACATACACACATGCATTTTGACGTAAAAAAAGTGGGCGTGGCCAAAATTTTTGAAAGTGGGTCACGCTCATAACTCAAGCATGGTATGACGTATGGACCTGGGATCAACACCAAATGAGTCGACACTCGATGGAGATTCAGAATATGGGTCAAGGTCACGGAGGTCACCTAGGGGTCATTAAGTGCATTTTTCATAATTGCTGGAAATCACATTTTTTGACCCCCTATAACGTTTCTGACATGCACACATGCATTTTGACTAAAAAAAAGTGGGCGTGGTCAAAATTTTTGAAAGTGGGTCACGCTCATAACTCAAGCATGGTATGACGTATGGACCTGGGATCAACACCAAATGAGTCGACACTCGATGGAGAGTCAGAATATGGGTCAAGGTCACGGAGGTCACCTAGGGGTCATTAAGTGCATTTTTTATAATTGCTAGAAATCACATTTTTTGACACCCTAAAGCATTCCTGACATACACAAATGCATTTTTACGTAAAAAAAAGTGGGCGTGGCAAAAATTTTTGAAAGTGGGTCACGCTCATATCTCAAGCATGGTATGACGTATGGACCTGGGACCAACACCAAATGAGTCAACACTCGATGGAGATTCAAAATATGGGTCAAGGTCACCGAGGTCACTCAGGGGTCAATGAGTGCATTTTTCATAATTGCTGGAAATCACATTTTTTGACCTCCAAATGCTTCCCCAAAAATTCAGATGTGCATTTTTTTATGAAAAAAGTGGGCGTGGCCAAAATTTTCGAAAGTGGGTCACGCTCATATCTCAAGCATGGTGTGATGCATGGACCTGGAGCCAACACTAAATAAGTTGACACTTGATGGAGGTTCAAAAATATGGGTCAAGGTTACGGAGGTCACTTGTGGTCATTGAGTGCATTTTTCAGAATTGTTGGAAATCACATTTTTTGACTCTCTAAAGCATTCCGGAAGTCCATACATCCATTTTTACGTAAAAAGTTGGTGTGGCCAAAATTTGTGAAAGTGGGTCATGCTCATATTTCATGGATGGTATGATGTATGGACCTGGGACCAATACCAAATGAGTCGACACTCGATGGAGATTCAAAATTTGGGCCAAGGTCGAACAGGAGTCATGAGGGCTATTACCAGAATTGCTGGAAATCATATTTTTGAACCTCCTTGTGCATTCCCTTGATTGGTCCCTTTGAATACTGTGAAGATATATACCTTATCTGGTTTCTTGGAAAAAATTAACTGATTTTTGAATGAATATCTATAAATACTGTCATTGAAAACCTATTTTTTATTTCTTTAAAACTATTTTATCCCCAAAATAAGCCTCTAAAGTATTCCCATTACATTCATAGAGGGGCACTGTGGCTAAGCAGTTAGAGGTGCAGTCTGCAAGCTGAGAGGTTCTCTGTTCGAATCCTATCTGCGGCAACTGTCTTGTGTCTTTGGGCAAAAACACTTCACCCCCATTGCCCACATAATGGCATAGTGATGTTGTGTACTAAGACATACTGCATGCCGATGATACACTTGCACTAACCCTGCTTGTGTGGAGTTAGCATGTTGGGGATCCAGACAGTTGCTTGTTGTTGTTGTTTGGTGGTTCTCTGTGTTCTCTGGTTTCCTCCATCCGTAAAAACTGTACGACACGAGGTGGGCCTAGCTGTTGAAGTATTGTTAAACCCCAATAAATTAATAACATTCATAGAATGTCTTCCATGCACTGTTTGTGAACATGATAACCCAAATACAATCAATCCTATCTCAATGTTTTTGGTACACTGATAGAGTGCCTGCCATAGGTACTTGGTCATCTATGATTTGGAGGCATGTGGGGCCTTCGGGCTCTAGATGTTAAAAATATGTTTACAACATTTACTGGGAAATGAGTTAGCTGAAGCAGTAACCATTATCTAAAACAGAAATCTCCAGAGAGAAAGCTAAGATAGAATTCTTTGTTACATTGAACAGCACTGTATATTTATGTTGTATCATGTTACAAAACTTCAGTCTCAATCATTGAAGAGAGAGAGAAACCTTCACTTTTCAAAGCATTTTTAAAAAAAATCTATTTATTCTCAATCATAACTCAAGATTGAGAGGTTTTGGGATGGAGTGGTGTGTGGCTTTCTCGAAACACCTATCACAGTTACAAAGTAATAAAATGGAATATTTGAATGGTCAGATTTTAACCCTCTTAATACTTCGATGTGAGTAAAAAAATATCTTTAATATAACTCATGGCTACAGAATGTTTTTCACTCTCTTTTCTGAAACATTTAATTCTATGTGGAATGGGACACCTTTTCAGTGTGCTTTCCAAACTAAGGGATTCTTAACCCTTTAGCCAACATAATGGCAAAAACCGGTCAGCTTTATACACAGAAATGTCTATTCAGTTTTAATTACTTTTTCATTTTTGCTTGAAAAACATAGCTTATGACCCTTCATTGGAATGAGCTCATTTTTTAAAGGATTATTTATTTATTGGTGTTTAATGTCACATATTTCTGCACAGTGGTTACCATGACCGGGACAGTTTTACGGGGGAAGAAAGCCAGAGTACCTGTGGAGAACCTCCGGGCAACAGCGAACAACTATCAGATTCCCCACATACTAACTCCACACAAGCAGGGTTAGCATTGGTAGAATACAGGTGCACCATCGATGTGCAGTACGCTTTAGTACACATTGCCACCATGCACCCTATATATGGTGTGCACATATATGCCTTTTCGGATTTCTTAGAAAAATTGTTCTGATTCCTGTATGAATATTTTCTCCATGAAAGAATTTCACAAAAAGCAGTGGGGAGAAAGCTGTGACTGTCACATACAATAACGTGATCTATTTATTTAATCTCATTGTACAGAATTAATTCCCAAACCAAGTTAATATAAAAACAAACAACTTGATAATGAAGAATTCCAGTGTACATGTAATTGTAAAACTACACTGGAGATTTGTTATTTAAACCTATCACAATACTGTCAGGATGCCGGTAAAAGATGCAATACTGACATAGTTGAATGTTCTGTTAACTGTGTTAGTGCTATGATTGTTTAAAATTAATTTATTAGAGAAGTTCTAGTTTTATGTATGCCTTGTTTAGGTCACTAGATACTCTTTTAAGAGCAGGCTTTCAAATGAGCTCTTGGGGTTTCTTAAGGTTTTTATGACAATATCTCCGACATAGAGTCTATGCACCCTTTTTCAGCGCGACAACTCAAATACGGACCGTCCTATCTCTATGCATTTTGGCATGTTTTTTTCACCCGTTCGATCTGAATGTCAGATGACAGATCTGAAGTTGGTGGAGCTATTATTTCAAAGTGGGTTGCGCTCATTCTTCAATGTAGATGTGGACATGGGACTACACCGACTGAGTTAAACATTGCTGGAGATTCAGTATATGGTCCACCTGAATGAGGTCATCAAGTGCATATTATTCAGAAAGACTGGGAAATGCATTTACACCTTAATGTATTTCTAAAGTTTATGAATGTATTTCATCACTCAAATTCGTAGGCAGAGCCAAAATTGTCCATTTCTGATTCGTGTATCGAACCCTTTAAATGCTGGTCACATATATGCCTTTTCTGATTTCTTATAAAAATTGTTCTGATTCCTTTATGAATATCTGTAAATACTGTTAACGAAAAACCCATTTCTGATTTGTTAAAAAATATTTTACACCAGAAGATAAGCCTCCATAAATTCTCTTTCTGTAGAGTTTATTCCTGATACTTTAACCCTTTTCACACAGACTTGTATTTACTGGATGCAGTAAATTCTGTTTCTCTAGTATTCCAATTACATTCGCATAAGACATGTCTTAATGGTCTGTCTTCTATGCACTCTTTTGTCCACACGATAACGCGAATACAAAATACCATATCTCATTGATTTTCGCTATACCGGTTTGTAGTTACTTGTACTCAGCCATCTATGTTTTTCAGGCATTTGGGGTCCACGGTTTGACTCTACAGGCCACAAGATGTTCACAATTTCTACCTTAACTGGTAAATGTAATCATTGAAACAAAATCCACTATTTAAAGCTGGAGAGAATCTATTGCTTCCCAACAAAACTCATTATACAGTAATGTATAATGGGTCACACAGAATAACATTGTTTGTTTATTTAACCTCATGTTACAGATTAATTCCCAAATCAAGCTAGATAGAGAACCTTTCACTTTTCAAAGCATTCTAAAGTTTATTTATACTCAATCATAACTCAAGCCGACAGGTTTTGGAGTGGAGTCAGGGAGGTTTGATTTTTACAGTAAAATACAAAATATGAATAACATGTTTTAGACCAATTGAACCAAATAATCCATGAAATTTTATATAGTCGTTTTTGGTCTGTTAGCGGAAAATATCTTTTAACCCTTATGGCCAAGTCCAGCTTCAAATTTGAATATTGTCCTTTAATTTAACCCCTAGACATGAGTTGAGAATCGGTCATGATTAACCCCTAGTGGACATTGCCAACCACTTAGGAACTCCTGGGCTCCGTTACATTATTTATTTTCAGTCATAACTCAAGATCGACGGGTTTCAAGAAGCAATGGTGAGTGGCTTTTCAGAAACACCAACCACAATTATAAATTATTAATATAGAATATTTAAATGGTCTCTATTTAAATGCCTTTGTTTTCCTCGCGACAGCAGAACGTTTCGTAAGTTTTCTCTCATATTGCCCCTCTGTTCACCACAGCCATTTTTGAAATTCAACCAACTTCTTAATTCCCGTACGCCTTGTTTAGGAACATAGATGCATTTACCGGCCTTTTAAATGGATCAGGCAGGCGAACGGTGGCGATGAGTTTACAGTATATTACTTCAAATGGAAAGATTCAGAGTTCCAACGTCACAAGGTGTATGTGCATTGTGTCTTTGGCGAGGCACATAATCCTGATTGCCCAGGAAGAGGCACAGTGACGCAGTGCTCTTTTTAAATGGCTTGCTATTAACCCTCTCAATAAAGCATTCTTAACAATTTACCCAACGTAACGCCAAAAAAATGGGTCAGCGTTATTCACAGAAATTCCCATTCAGTTTATAATTTTTCCTTTTTGCTTGAAAAACCATAGGTTATCGCCCTCATTAGAATGAGGTCATGTTTAAAAGGGTTAAAATGGAGTATTTAAAGGGAGTATTTCAACCCTCTCAGGGTCTTAATATGGGTACAACAAATTTTATGTTATGCAAAGCGAGAGTAATGTTAACCCTTTTCATTCTCACAATGTTGCTCTAAACACAGATGGGCATCGAGGAGACCTCAGTATTTTGCCAATGCCAATGAGCCTTCAGATAAGCACTTGGGAGCCTTTAGGGTCTTTTGACGTTTATATTCCAACATTACTGAATTCTTTCACTTCCAATATATTTTCCAGAGATACTATGTACCTTACCATTTTCTAGCTAATATAAATATTTGCTATCATCTACATGTATGGCAGATGGTGTGTTGGCAGAGTCAATATTTTCGAAGTGGTTTATGCTCATACTTCAGGCTTGGTATGACCTATAGAGACCAGACTTACATCGAATGGGTTGAATTTGCCAGAGGTTCAAAATATGGTCCACCTTATTGCGGTCAACAGAGATCATAAAGTGTGTATTTTTCAGAACTGTCAGAAATTGCATTTTATAACAACTGATGCATTCTTCAATGTAGATGTAGACATGGGACTACTCTGACTGAGTTAAAAATTGCTGGAAGTTCAATATATGGTCCACCTGAATGAGGTCACCAAGGTCATCAAGTGCATATTATTCAGAAAGACTGGGAAATGCATTTTATAACACCTTAATGCATTTCTAGAGTTTATAAATGTATTTCATCACTCAAATTAGTGGGCAGAGCCAAAATTGTCCATGTCCATTTCTGATTCGTGTATCGAACCCTTTGAATGCTGGTCACATATATTTGCCTTTTCTGGTTTCTTATAAAAATTGTTCTGATTCCTGTATGAATATCTGTAAATACTGTTAACGAAAACCCATTTCTGATTTGTTAAAAAATATCTTAGTCCAGAAGATAAGCCTCCATAAATTCCCTTTCTCTATAGTTTATTCCTGATTCTTTAACCCTTTTCACGCAGACTTGAATTTACTGGTGGCAGTAAATTCTGTTTCTCTAGTTCAATCTTGATTTTGCTATATTTTTAATTTTATTAATGCTTTACCTAAGAAGTTGACTGTAACCGCCCACTTAATTACAAAATTTGGTTGAAAAAATTTTATGGGTGAAAACATAAACAAAACCACATCACATAACCCACCTCTTTGGAACAAGCTTGACAAGCTAGTTCCAATGAGAGGTCACATGATATTGTTTTGTTGAAATTTTTTTAAACTGAAAAAATATTTAGTAATAAATTTTAATCTGCACATAACTTGGGTAAAGGGTGAATGAAATCTGAAACTGGTGTAAGAGTATTATGACTATATCACGATCTGATCGATGAAGGATCAATTTTGTGATCACAGTACTGTAGCTTATGATCTCTCATGGGAAAATTTTAAAGATCGATCGGAAGTGATGATTTGAAAGAAAAAAATTTAATTTTGTTACATCAGTTTCAAAAAATTTAATTGCATTATTTGCCATTTTTTAGACAATCAAAGTTGTGAAGAATAACTATTCAAAAACATTCCATCAGTAATAATAGATGTAAGCAGGTGCTTTCTGCCACATGACGTGAGTGAGATAATGAATGAAATAAAAACACGTCCAGTGACATCATGTAATAAGTTTTGAATCATTTGCTGAATACTTAAAAATATTCCCTCATGGGAATCCCGGGAAGTGAAGCAGTGCTTGTTTACTGTGGTAAACAAGCTCTGTTTTTCTGGAAAAATCGGACCCAGTCACCAATGCCTGCGGTGGAAGTCCTCTAAAATTGGCAACATGGATATTAGCGATTGGCTGGACTTCATTTTATTTCCATGTTGTGGTCACGATGAGCCATTGTGCAGAAGTATGTGACCTTAAATATCAAAAATATAGAAATAAATATCAGGTGAAGAATCTAATTGTCCACTAATAAATTTGATATTTCTAAAAGCTAGAAAATATAAGAAAGATTTTTTTAAATCTCTCTTTCACGGTGTGTTCTCCTGAACTACAAAAGCCTGGGTTCTGAGTAAAATTGTGAATTTATCCAAAATAGTCAAATATGTAGAGGTAATTGACCATCTGTCATGGCCCGACAGACTCCCCACTTGGCAATTTGTCTAATTGTAGACATGAAAATTACTCAGTAACACTATACTTTAATAATTCCTCTCAAAAGAGATTGTAACTGAATTGGGGGAGATAATCTGCCATAAGTTGGTTGGTATTCATGGTTGAGCATTTCATCAATTATTTCTTTTTAGGTTCTTCTATTGTCTTTAACTCTTAAAGACTTCGAGGTTTTTTTTATACATTTTTTCTACACTTTGACAGTATACATCCTGTGAGTTCAGCACTTGGTATATATTTCTACGAAATGATGATTTTGCGCGCCAAAGGCGCACAGGGACAGTATGGGGGACAGGCCCCTTTCGACCCTCGATAGCTGTATATGATGGCTGTCACATGTCTAGGCGTGTTGAAGGAGGAAAAGGATCCGGTACTCAGCAGGTGTCTCCAGTTGTGGGTAGGCGGTCTCGTTGACTGATGTCGGTTGGACCCTCGAGTGAGGATATATTTCTAGACATGTCTTGAAATATATCCTCACCCGAGGGTCCAACCGACATCAGTCAACAAGACCGCCTATATTTCCAGACAAGTCTTGACTGCTCATATAGGCAGCCAGGATTTGTCCAGAAGCAACTGTAAAGGTACTAACTAGTTCAGTTTCCGTGAACTGGTCGTAATCCATGCATGGGCAGTGATGTCATACATGCATTTACCTGATAATAAAAATCAGCAGCAGCAGCAGCCCAGTGTTTCATTAATTAAATTTTTGATGATTATTCCTACACATGTAATCAGTGTTTGTAATCTAATATTATTGCATCCATGAAAATATTGCCCACCTGTGGAAAGTGACAAGTCCACGGTGGCCATACTGTAACTCAAAGTTTACCTAAATTCAGCATATTTGAATGTGATCAAAGTTTGAATTGGTCCTTTAATGGTTAAAAGCAAACAAACAAAATTAATGTGGAATCAAACTCATTATCACCCTAAGAAGATGATCTAGCAGGCAGATTAACAGCTTAACTGTGGCCTTCTATGAGAAAGGGCTGCCTTCTCCGACTCAGCTAAAGATTAGATCACAAATTAAAACATAATGTGCTACTTTTATCTTTTTATTACATATTCTAATGAAAACTAATTCTGCCTTCTTTTAAGCAGGTACACAGAAGATGCTTTTTGACCAGCACCCCAATAACAGCTATGGACAGTCTAACAGTTATAGAAACGGTAACCCCCATGGTTCCTGAACATCCTCCACTCCATCCGTAAAAGTGGTCGACCACTTTAAGGGAGGCGAGCATTGGTCCTGCGTCCCACCTCTGCCCCTTTTTGTAAGCGCATTGCGCATCTTTTGTCCCAACCCAATAGGATTACAATGTAGGCCTGCCCCCGAACCAGGGAAGTTCGGGTCTTCTTTCTGGTGGTCCCCGAAAGGGGTTGTTGTCGTTTCCTTCAAAGACGTCCTACCAAACGGAGACAGCCTGAGGCAGATTATACTTGCCAGTGATGGCCATCACTCAAAATCATCTCCGAAGTGGCAGACTATACTTGCCTGAAAATCCAGATCGACTGCACCCTCGGGGAGAGGTAGTACCTTTATGAGAGGACCCAACCTCTCACACTGGTCCTCACCTGAGGGTTCAACCGACATCAGTCAAAGAGACCATCACGCCACAACCGGTGACACCTGCCGAGTACCTGAACCTGTTCCTCCTTCAACACGAGTAGACATGTGGAAATTAGTCATTTACAGTCACTGAGGGTCGAAAGGGGCTTGTTCCCCATACCGTCCGTGCACGCCTTCGGCGCGTTAAACCATTCCATTCGGGATGTGGAATGTTGTTTTTTCCTTTTATCACCAGAGTCTCCATTTAATTGGCAGGGTTATGTAAACGTAGGTTTAACTAATGTTTGTTAAAAAGTTAGTATGCTGAAGTGTCGGACAGTTGCTTGTCGCTGCTCATTTCTTCTCTCTAGGTTCTTGAGCTTCCTTCTCCCATATACTGTCTGACATGATATAACCCTGGCTGTTGAAAATGTTGTTAAAACCCCAATAAACAAACAATCACTCAAAACTATGTGGCATGGCTGAAGACTGTGTTTCTCTTTCTGCTTAGGTGATTAAGTTCAGCTGGTGGTGAAAACAAGCTATTAGTTGAAAATAGAATGTCTTCATTTGTGGAGTTCATGAAAAAAAACAACTTTCCACAATCTGTTCCAATGAGGAGTCACAAACTAAGTTTGAGAACAATACTGGTTGTTTTGGCCATTACATTGGTTATTTACTTGGGTAATAATGAAAATCTTTGGTGACCAGAAGTGTGACTAACCCTGTGCATTGCACAAGGTTAGTCACACTTTCTGGTTATAAAAAAACCCCTGGGTAACTGCCATATCAAACACTACATTAAATTTACACCTGACCAAAGCTGTAAAATGCACAGGATTAGTTGGTTACTTGTGACATAGGATACAGGATTCAAGTAGCTAATGGAAATACTCATACAGGATTGTTGAAATATTTTATAGTGAATTCCAAAAAGGATTAGTCAACACATTTCCCTCTGCTCCATCAGTATCCATGGTTCTAACTCATAACAGAATGTCTCGCAAATCGCAATCTGTTATTCACACTCCTGATGTCTCCCGGATGTAAATCTATCATTGATCCTCATTTCCATCACTCCCAATCATGTGTGGTTATAAACATAGAACTTTTAGTGAGAAAAACCTTCAAGAAAGGCTTGATATCTAACAATGCCAACTCGCTCATAGGCATGAGGAAACTGCCAAATTTGTATGCGGAAAACGTGATAGATGCGAATGTTAATTGCAAGCAGGAGGCATGTGCTTGTAGTCTCTGTAAGACTCCTTACCACCTCTGGTCTAGGAGCCCAGGTAGGCCACAGGTGGTAAGGAGTCTTACAGAGACTACAAGTGCCGTTAACCCATGACATTAAACAATTGTCACAGTTCAGACATTAAAGGCGCTGCCACTGACATATGCTTCATTTATGATTAGATCTTGATCACCCAGTCCATGATCTCGGCATGATTAGCCAGCAACATCAAACCAATGATGACTGGTAGATTGAGGAGGGATCAGGTCTGACGAATCGATGGGCAATTTTGTAATTGGCTACAGATATTAATTGCGTTGACTGCAACTAGTCTGCTAACGGTTTCAACACTAAGGTCAACAAGAGTAAATTTTATATCATCAGGAAAACACTTTTTCTGCACCCCTCTGAGATGTTTGCTAATCTCATACTAATGTTGCTATTTCTTGTTAGTCTGTGTGAAACTATTGTTTTTGCACAGTTTCTTTTTTTCTTCTTCTTTTTCTTCTCTTGTCTTCTGTCTTCTCATCACTTTTTTGTCCTCAAGATAGCTCGAAAACAAATTGCCCTATCTTATTGATTTTGGCATGCTGATAGACAGCCACAAGTTCTCAGCCACCAGTGTTTTACAGATTCCTGGGGTATCAGAGGGGTGTCAGTAGGGGTGTTTTGAAAGTGGGTCACGCCCATATCTCAGGTGTGGTATGACGTATGGACCTGGGACCAACACGAAATGAGTCGACACTTGATGGAGAATCAAAATATGGGTCAAGGTCATGGAGGTCACCTAGGGTTCATTGAGTGCATTTTTCAGAATTGCTGGAAATCACATTTTTTGACCCCCTAAAGTATTCCTGACGTACACACATGCATTTTGACGTAAAAAAAGTGGGCATGGCCAAATTTTTTTAAAGTGGGTCACGCCCATATCTCAAGCGTGGTATGACCTACAGACCTGGGAGCAACACCAAATGAGTCGACACTTGATGGAGGTTCAAAATATGGGTCAAGGTCACGGAGGTCAACTAGGGGTCATTGAGTGCATTTTTCAGAATTGCTGGAAATCACATTTTTTGACCCCCCTAAACTATTCCTGACGTACACACATGCATTTTGACGTAAAAAAGTGGGCGTGGTCTAAAGTTTTGAAAGTGGGTCACGCCCATATCTCAGGCGTGGTATGACGTATGGACCTGGGACCAACACCAAATGAGTCGACACTTGATGGAGATTCAAAATATGGGTCAAGGTCACAGAGGTCACCTAGGGGTCATTGAGTGCATTTTTCAGAATTGCTGGAAATCACATTTTTTGACCCCCTGAAGTATTCCCTATGTACACACATGCATTTTTACGTAAAAAAAGTGGGCGTGGCCAAATTTTTTAAAAGTGGGTCATGCCCATATCTCAGGCGTGGTATGACCTGCAGACCTGGGACCAACACCAAATGAGTCATTACTTGATGGAGGTTCGAAATATGGGTCAAGGTCACGGAGGTCAACTAGGGGTCGTTGAGTGCATTTTTCAGAATTGCTAGAAATCACGTTTTGATCCCCTAAAGTATTCCTGATGTACACACATGCATTTTGATGTAAAAAAGTGGGCGTGGCCAAAATTTTTGAAAGTGGGTCATGCCCATATCTCAGGCATGGTATGACGTATGGATCTGGGACCAACACCAAATTAGTTGACACTTGATGAAGATTCAAAATATGGGTCAAGGTCACAGAGGTCACCTAGGGGGTCATTGAGTGCATTTTTCAGAATTGCTGGATATCACATTTTTTACCCCTAAAGTATTCCTGACATACACACATGCATTTTGACGTAAAAAAGTGGGCGTGGCCAAAAATTTTGAAAGTGGGTCATGCCCATATCTCAAGCGTGGTATGACCTATGGATCTGGGACCAACACCAAATGAGTCGACACTCGATGGAGGTTCAAAATATGGGGCAAGGTCACGGAGGTCAACTGGGGTTCACTGAGTGCATTTTTGAGAATTGCTGGAAATCACATTTTTTGACCCCCTAAAGTATTCCTGACGTACACACATGCACTTTGACGTAAAAAAAGTGGGTGTGGCCAAAATGTTTGAAAGTGGGTCACGCCCATATCTCAAGCATAGTATGACCTACAGACCTGGGACCAACACCACATGAGTCGACACTTGATGAAGGTTCAAAATATGGGTCAGGGTCAAGGAGGTCACCTAGGGGTTATTAAGTGCATTTTTCATAATTGCTGGAAATCACCCCCCCCCCCCCCCCCAAGCATTCCTGAGGTCCATACATGCATTTTTATGTTAAAAAAGAGGGTGTAGCCAACATTTTTGAAAGTGGGTCAAGCTCATATCTCAATCGTGGTATGATGAATGGACCTGGAACTAACACCAAATGTGTCGACACTTGATGGAAATTCAAAATATGGGTCAAGGTCATGGAGGTCACCTAGGGGTCCGTCTGAAAGAGGTCACCAATGTCATCAAGTGCGTATTATTCAGAAATGCTGGGAAATGAATTTTATTACACCTTAATGCATTTCTAAAGTTTATGAACGTATTTCAGCACTCAAATTAGTGGGCAGAGCCAAAAATGTCCATTCTAATTCGAGTATCGGACCCTTTGAATGCTGGTCACATATATGCCTTTTGTGGTTTCTTATAAATAATTGTTCTGATTCCAGTATAGACTGCATGAAATATTGAAATGTATGCATGCTTGTGAAATTATTTTGTGACAATTTATTGGAGAATGACCGACATCATTCCCCAATAAACTGTCACAAAACAAATTTCATAAGCATACATGCTTATCTTCCAACTTCCAGTATAGACTGCATGAAATATTGAAATGTATGCATGCTGGTGAAATTTATTTTTTGACAATTTATTGGAGAATGGCCAACATCATTCTCCAATAAACTGTCACAAAACAAATTTCATAAGCATACATGCTTATCTTCCAACTTCCCGTATAGACTGCATGAAATATATATAATTGTATATATGTTTGTGAAATTTATTTTTTGACAATTTATTGGAGAATGACCACCATCATTCTCCAATAAACTGTCACAAAACACATTTCATAAGCATGTATGCTTATCTTCCAACTTCCCGTATAGACTGCATGAAATATTGAAATGTATGCATGCTGGTGAAATTTATTTTTTGACAATTTATTGGAGAATGACCACCATCATTCTCCAATAAACTGTCACAAAACACATTTCATAAGCATGTATGCTTATCTTCCAACTTCCCGTATAGACTGCATGAAATATTGAAATGTATGCATGCTGGTGAAATTTATTTTTTGACAATTTATTGGAGAATGACCACCATCATTCTCCAATAAACTGTCACAAAACACATTTCATAAGCATGTATGCTTATCTTCCAACTTCCCGTATAGACTGCATGAAATATTGAAATGTATGCATGCTGGTGAAATTTATTTTTTGACAATTTATTGGAGAATGACCACCATCATTCTCCAATAAACTCTCACAAAACAAATTTCATAAGCATACATGCTTATCTTCCAACTTCCAGTATAGACTGCATGAAATATATAATTGTATATATGTTTGTGAAATTTATTTTTTGACAATTTATTGGAGAATGACCACCATCATTCTCCAATAAACTGTCACAAAACACATTTCATAAGCATGTATGCTTATCTTCCAACTTCCCGTATAGACTGCATGAAATATTGAAATGTATGCATGCTGGTGAAATTTATTTTTTGACAATTTATTGGAGAATGACCACCATCATTCTCCAATAAACTGTCACAAAACACATTTCATAAGCATGTATGCTTATCTTCCAACTTCCCGTATAGACTGCATGAAATATTGAAATGTATGCATGCTGGTGAAATTTATTTTTTGACAATTTATTGGAGAATGACCACCATCATTCTCCAATAAACTGTCACAAAACAAATTTCATAAGCATACGTGCTTATCTTCCAACTTCCCGTATAGACTGCATGAAATATTGAAATGTATGCATGCTTGTGAAATTTATTTTTTGACAATTTATTGGAGAATGACCACCATCATTCTCCAATAAACTGTCACAAAACAAATTTCATAAACATGCGTGCTTATCTTCCTATATAGACTGCATGAAATATATAATTGTATATATGCTTGTGAAATTTATTTTTTGACAATTTATTGGAGAATGACCGACATCATTGCCCAATGAACTGTTACAAAACACATTTCATAAGCATGTATGCTTATCTTCCAACTTCCCGTATAGACTGCATGAAATATTGAAATGTATGCATGCTGGTGAAATTTATTTTTTGACAATTTATTGGAGAATGACCACCATCATTCTCCAATAAACTGTCACAAAACAAATTTCATAATCATACATGCTTATCTTCCAACTTCCAGTATAGACTGCATGAAATCTATAGTTGTATATATGTTTGTGAAATTTATTTTTTGACAATTTATTGGAGAATGACCACCATCATTCTCCAATGAACTGTCACAAAACAAATTTCATAAACATGTGTGCTTATCTTCCCATATAGACTGCATGAAATATATAATTGTATATATACTTGTGAAATTTATTTTTTGACAATTTATTGGAGAATGACCGATATCATTGCCCGATAAACTGTTACAAAACAAATTTCATAAGCATACATGCTTATCTTCCAACTTCCAGTATAGACTGCATGAAATATATAATTGTATATATGCTTGTGAAATTTATTTTTTGACAATTTATTGGAGAATGACCACCATCATTCTCCAATAAACTGTCACAAAACAAATTTCATAAGCATACATGCTTATCTTCCAACTTCCAGTATAGATTGCATGAAATATATAATTGTATATGTGCTTGTGAAATATATTTTTTGACAATTTATTGGAGAATGACCGACATCATTCTCCAATAAACTGTTACAAAACAAATTTCATAAACATGCGTGCTTATCTTCCCATATAGACTGCATGAAATATATAATTGTATATATGCTTGTGAAATTTATTTTTTGACAATTTATTGGAGAATGACCACCATCATTGTCCAATAAACTCTCACAAAACAAATTTCATAAGCATACATGCTTATCTTCCAACTTCCAGTATAGATTGCATGAAATATATAATTGTATATGTGCTTGTGAAATATATTTTTTGACAATTTATTGGAGAATGACCGACATCATTCTCCAATAAACTGTTACAAAACAAATTTCATAAACATGCGTGCTTATCTTCCCATATAGACTGCATGAAATATATAATTGTATATATGCTTGTGAAATTTATTTTTTGACAATTTATTGGAGAATGACCACCATCATTGTCCAATAAACTCTCACAAAACAAATTTCATAAGCATACATGCTTATCTTCCAACTTCCCGTATAGACTGCATGAAATATTGAAATGTATGCATGCTGGTGAAATTTATTTTTTGACAATTTATTGGAGAATGACCACCATCATTCTCCAATAAACTCTCACAAAACAAATTTCATAAGCATACATGCTTATCTTCCAACTTCCAGTATAGACTGCATGAAATATATAATTGTATATATGCTTGTGAAATTTTTTTTTTGACAATTTATTGGAGAATGACCACCATCATTCCCCAATAAACTGTTACAAAACAAATTTCATAAGAATACCTGCTTATCTTCCAACTTCCCGTACAGACTGCATGAAATATTGAAATGTATGCATGCTTATGAAATTTATTTTCTGACAATTTATTGGAGAATGGCCAACATCATTCTCCAATAATCTGTCACAGAACAGATTTCACAAACATGCATTGCTATCTTCCAACTTCCCACAAAGATAGCCACCCCCACCCCCACCACCACTCCCCTCCCCCCTCCCAGTGTGGAAATGTGGAGAAATTAGAATTTTTCATATATATTTATTTCGGGCAAGTCTGAGTGGAAACAATTATAAAAACTGGCCAAAAATTAGATTTTCATACAGCTACTTTAGACCTTTTTACGACATGCAATATATACATGTAGTTTGGGATTTGTCTGGAAGTACATGGCATGTACATGTATATATTCCTCTTGTTACCCCTTCGAATCTTGAATAACTAGTAAATATCAGTTTTGAATTCAAAAACATTGACTATGACCCCTCAATAGAATGAACTCTTTCCAATGAGGGGTCAATGGCCATTTTTTGTAAATTAGTATTTCAGCCCTTTTCTTGGTGTTGTGTTTTTCACGAATGACTTCAATGTAAACAAAGCTCTTTGGAGAGAAATATAATGACAGTATTTTTACAACTTCAGTTTTTTTTTATATTCTCAAATGATATCTTTATTTCAGGAGCAAGGAGTTCAGAACAGCATATAGAAAACTCAAAACACTACCAACATTTTTTCCACATGCAGTTCTCATAGCAATGAGTGGAACTTTGACCAGAAAACAAATTCAACTATTACCGAGTGTCCTTGGTCTGAGAAAATACTTCAAGGTGGTTCCAGAAAGCCCTGATAGACCAAACATATTGCTATCAAAAATTTGTAAAATTCCATCAAGTAATGTGAGTGATATTTATGAGCATATATACAAACCGGTGTGTGATGAGTTGTTCAGTGATGCTGAGCACTTTCCAATTACAATGTTGTACATTCCAATGTTTTACATGAGTCAAGCAGCAGCATATTTAAAACACTTATTTGGTGAACAGGATATCCATGCTAGTTCTTATTCTTTGATATATTCAACTCAGGACAAAGATGTTGAAAAAACTGTGGAGGTGCTGAGAGATCCCAATCCTAGAATTCGTTTAATTTTGGCAACATCAGCAGCTGGTATGGGGTTTGACCCACCGGGAGTAGAGAAAATTATTCACGCCTGTCCACCACGGAATTTGCAACAGTATCTGCAGGAAATTGGTAGAGCGGGGCATAGAGGACAAAAAGTTCAAGCTATTCTACATTACAACAAAAGAGACATAGCACAAAATCTTCCAGGAATCGAAGAAGATATTATTGCCTACTGTGAAAATACAACAGAGTGTTTAAGGGAGAAACTGCTCAAAGTTTTTGTTTACCAGAAAGGCTTAATGTCAACAGGATGTAATTGTTGCACAATCTGCAAAGCAAACTTCCTTGCTTTGACTGTATATTACTGTCTATACCTATCGAAGTTGAACATTCATCAACAGTTTGAAGTCAAGAGAATGTTTATTGTGTAGCGCACAAACAGAGTGAGTGGAGAGTGGATTATCACTAGAACACTTGCAAGGGAGTTCCCATCTAAACAATAACTTGTCTGCTGAAAATCAAGAGAATGGTTATCAAAGTTTCTGACAATATTCAAGAGACTTCCAGGTTTGAAGATGGAGGTCCATTCAATGGCTAAAGCTGTGCCATAATACAAGTTAAAATAAGATGCAAGATCACCTCTATAAACTATGTGTCCATCTTTTCCTACATGTACATTGATAACTCCAGGTTCTTACATTTACATTATTTTTTGGAAAGCCTTATAAGGGGCTTTCCAAAAAATAATGTAAAAACCAAGTAACATCATTGTAGGAAAAGCAGGACATGTACTGTTTAGTGATTGCAACTTATTTTGATTTTTACTTTACCTTGTTATGCCTTATTATAGGAATAGACAGTGTTTGTATTGATGGAACTTCCACTCTACAAGTGTTTTTGAAATAATTCACATACTGTACTTCCCAATGTTACATGTCAGGGAAAACAGACCTGCAAAAGAGACCTCCTCATTATGCCACTGCAACATTTTATCAGTCCACAAAATTTGCCCCAGCAATCAGTTTTGTGCAGTGAAGTCCACATAATTTGAAATCTCCTTTTTGAATAATCTTGTTAACCATTTACCCAATGTAATTGTTAAAACCAGACTACAGTTTTAACATAAAAGGTCCTAAAAGTTTTATTATGTTTTCATATTTTGTCTCAAAAAAATAGCTTATGATCCCTCAGTAGAATGAGCTCACTGAGTTCATTCCAACCATGGGTCATAAGAGTTATGTTTTTGAAGCGAGAAATGAAAATATTTAATTATTCAATAAATTTTTTCAATAGTGTCGGTAAACATATGTTGGGTGTTGGACGGGTCAGGGAGCAAAATGACTGGAATCACATTGCAAAATGCGATGCAATATCCACACATACCGGGTAGCGATACAACTTTAGGTTTATGAATCGCAAAGTGCCAATGCAAATTACGAGGCTGGATTAATTTATTTACGAAAAATCTGTTTAATTTGTATGTCAGACACTTCCCCCCTAACAATTTCCCCCCATGTAACTTCCCCCACCCCAAATTGGTCATCACCCCCCCCCCCCCCCCCCCCCCCAAAATAGTCATTTCCCCCCCCCCCCCCCCAAAAAAAAATAGTCATTTCATCCCCTCCCCCCCCCTTTTTTTCACTTTTGAATTGGTGATCATTCAGAAGTGAAAAAAATACAATTTCCAGTCTTTTATTCTCTTCAAAACATGCTCAACATATAAAATAAACATCATAAAATGTAACACACTCACAAAAAACTAATACTCAGTAGAGGTGGGGTTCGAAAAATTACGATTCATAGAACTACATGTACATAGATAGCACATAGCACACAGATACCATATAGCTGTATACAGACTGTTACATTCCCTAAACACTCCTTGAATTTGTTTGTTTGTTCATCTAGTTGGAATTTTAAACAGCCATTTAATTTGGAACTCCATCAGTCCCAAATTAAATGGCTGTTTAAAATTCCAATTAAATGAACAAACAAATCCAATTTTTTGGTTTTTATCCCCTCCAACCTTTTTTAACATTTTTTTTCAGTCCTCCCCTTTTTTTTTTCAGTGTACTGTAATTTTAGTTGAAAAATCTAGAATCTACAAGGTCATGAAAAGCCCCTAGTGGGAATGAGAGAATGCACATCATTAGTAGACTTATTGCTGTAAAAGCACTAAACCATCAATTTGACTGAAAACTGTCATGAAACTAGTCAACATAATTCTTTGATGTCTGTAAAAACTGTTGCAGTTCATCCATTGCTCTGAAAACATATACTGTCAGCTAACTATTACTCTTCACACATTTTACAAGCAGAATTTTAATTTCTGAAGAGAGAAACCAAAAAGGGTTTAAATTTTAAGGTTTGGACTTCAGTAACATGGAGTGGATATTGCTTAGTCGTCCCCTTTTTTTAAAATTTCTTTTTTTTTTTGTACTGTAAGTTTAGTTGAAAAATCAAAATAGTCTTGATTTTTACCTGGCTGAAAATGCTCACCTAAACCACATCATATACAGACCCCTAGCCTCTCCCCAATTCGCCACTAAAAATGCCAAAACCCCAAAAAGGATTTCTTTGCTTCATCTAGTTGGAATTTGGAATTTTAAACAGCCATTTAATTTGGGACTGATGGAGTCCCAAATTAAATGGCTGTTTAAAATTCCAACTAGATGAACAAACAAACAAATCTAATTTTTTGGTTTTTACCCCCTCCAACTTTTTTTTAACATTTGATGTCTGGGGTATATAGTGCTGGTTATATCTGCCGATCGATTGTACAGTGGAACCCTATTAATTGAATAGCCACTTTGCCATTGAAAATTATTCAATTAACATGAGTATTCAATTAACAGGAATTGTGTCACTTTCCTGTATTCTAGAGATAAACTTAGGATTTATTCTATTATATCTTGCTTGACAGCTCCATGAGCTCTGTCAAACAAGATATAATAGACTGAATGCCTGTATTGGATGTACTTTGTACGCTGTCGCATTCACCAACAAGTAATCCAGAAGAGTCTCCATGTCATTCATTTGGACAGACCCCCCACCCCCCCCCCCCCCCTCCCCCCCCCCCACCTCCACTAAGAGACAATTGTGCTGTAGAGATGCACAGTTGTGCCTGTTACCAAATATTGACTGTGATTTTCCAAAACGCGAGCACTTAACATCAGCTTTGCAATTCATAATTTGCAGCATCTCCAATGTGTTCGCAATCTGAGTTGTGCTCCTTGCAAATGATTATGAGGTGTGCATAAAATTGCTTGCCCCATTTTAAATGCCGGTGTGTTTATGGGCGTGAGTGCAATGGCGTGCCTTTTTCTCATAGGCCTGAATCCCTAAGAAAGTTGATTCATTCCTTTCTCATCACATAACATTTTATGCTCTCAGAATCAACCAGCATGCATCTCCTGCCCTCTGAAATTCTCAATTTTCCTGGGAGATGCACCAACAAGGGGGGGGGGGGGGCACCCCTCTCATGCTCACCCCCAGCAAACCACTTTGCGGTTCCGATGACACTAAGCGTCATCTGCTTTGACCATCACGAAAAGATTGCGATGCAAAATTTTCAAATCAATTTGATCCCTGCGGGTCAATTGAATATAACTTAAAAATAAAAACCTTTACCTTTCAGCACAAATATGGCCCATTAACTGCATATAGGCTGTGGTGTTTTACTCTCCTGTTAATTGAATAAAAGGTCTTGCAATAATATGTAAAGAAATTACCCTAAACGTTACAATAAAAAAATTCCAATTGGTTGTGGAACGTTACGACCAAAACTGACCAGTGCTACATGTATATACACAAATCTCCATTCAAATTTTATCATATTTTCAATTTTTGTCCCCAAAATATACGGTAGCTTATACGTGTATGATCGATCCCTCACTGGATTGAGCTCGTTGCAATGAGGGTCATATGCTATATTTTTTGGACAAAAATTTAAATTTTTCAGTTGTTCAAGTTTGTTTTGCATGTGTCATCTTCTACAGTGTACCTGTGTTGGGTAAAGCGTTAACTGAAATATACTGTTAATAGAATCAACAAAGGCTGAAAAGAAAAAGATGTTTCTGGCATTTCTAGATGTGAAAAAAGCGTATGACCGAGTGTGGAGGGAAGGTATGGGGCGAAAGCTCGAGGGCATCGGACTGGGGGGTGACTTTGTGGGAATCATGAAAGCACTGTATACAGATGTGCAAAGCCAACTCAGTCTAAGGAGTATCACTACAAAACAAGTCCCTATGGATATAGGCCTCAAGCAGGGGTGTATCTTTTCACCGATTTTGTTTGCATTGTATGTTAAAGATTTAGGGGACGAACTAATTCAGAGTGCGGAGGGGGTAAATGTTGGAGACATAAAGATACCAGGCTTATTCTTTGCGGACGACATGGTGTTAATGTCTAGAACTGAACAGGGGCTAGAGAAATTGCTGGAAATTGTTGGTAGATATGGGAACACTTGGCGGCTCGAACTAAATGAAAATAAAAGCAAGGTAATACCCGTTGGACGCAAGGTAGATATGACGAAGAGATGGAGAGTGGGGGAGTTCTCAATCCCCGAAGGGGAAAGCAAACAAATCACTGTAGGAGAAACGGGAGAGTATGAGTATCTAGGGGTAAGCATAAATATAACGGGAAGAGGGGTGTACAGAAATTACTCAGCCAAACTGATTCTGAAGGGGAAAAGAATTCTGAACCAACTAAAACTTTTAGGGAAAAATAGTTTCAACAAGGTCTTTGTAGGGAAAACACTGTGGGAGAGGGTGGGTTTACCAAGTATAACGTGATTCCATTAAACCAAACCATTATTAAGAAGTTGGAAAGTACTCAGAATGATGCCGGCAGATGGATAACAGGGCCGAGTAATGCTGCAGCTTTGGAAGCAGTAAGGGGGGAGCTTGGGTGGATGAAAATCAAGGACAGGGTAGATTTGGGAAAACTGTGTTACTTTAACTACTTGAGAAACCTGCCTGACAACCGGTGGTGCAAATTGATGCTCGATACCATTTGGAATTCTAATATAGAAACGGGGTGGTCGAAACATGTGAGGGAACTAATGGACAATTGCTCTATAGAGGTCACAAACATAGAAGTAGGAATGAAAGAAGGCAAAAGTTTTGTCAAAGAGAGAGTCATGGAAGATTGCAATCGAAACTAGCGAGCAGGGGTTAGCATGAAAAGATCACTGCAGGGGTTACAATATAAAGAAAAGCCAGCTTTTGAGAAGTACCTAGATGGCACCTTTGGAGGGTCACTGCTGTTCAAACTGAGATCAAGATCACTGGAGCTTCGGGGAAAAATTGGGAGAGATGGGGAAAAGGGATGCCAAATGTGCCACTCTGGAGTAGTGGAGACCCTGGAACATTTTCTCTCGGAATGCCCACAGTATATACCTCATAGAATAAAATTTACTGGAAGAATAATGCAGAAGTGGCGTGAAGAAACAAAGGATAGATGGCTGAAGGGGGACACAAGGGAGAGGGTAGGAATGCTTATTGAAGAAATTGAAAAAGAGGAAGTGAGGGACACTATTAAGCAGTTTATATCTGAATGCTGGGAGGAGAGGAGGGGAAGAGGGGGTGGGGTGCAGGGGGAATGATGGCCTTCTCTTATGAGGACCGCGACAAATCAGCGGCTGGCCAAAGAGGTATTATTATTATTATTATCTAACCTTGCCACGTCAAATATGCTTTCAGGATATAATTAGAGATAACTTTGGTTATTTTTCAAAGAATATGGCCAGAGGGTCTTCAATGGTGAGCCAAGTGAAGATGTGGATGTCCCCCAATGGATGCTGAAGTGCCTGTCTAGCCCTTCCCCATCCCCTTAGGGTTTTCTATTGAATCATAACTTCTTACCCCTCAACGGAATGAGCTTCTTTAGGTCATTCTAATAAGGGGTTTTAGGCAATGTTTTGGGACAAAAATATGAGAGGTCATAAGTGACGATTTGTAACAAAACGTTCATGTTTTTCGGAAAAAAAGTTCCATCTGCCAACTAGCATTTGGTAATGGGTCAAAATAACAATTACTCCTTGCTAGAGAAAAATATTCAATTAACAAGAGAATACAATTAACAGGAATAGGCCATTTTCCTTTCTTCTAGTGATAAATTGAGTATTTCCTCTATTACAAATGTATAGGGCCTATCTTGTATGACAGAGGTCATTGAGCTCTGCCAAATAAGACATAATAGACTAAATTGCAAAATTTGTTAATTATTATCAATACATTGTATTCTACTTTTTGTCCATCAAGCGTATTTCTATTTTACTCTTGATAACAAAGAATACCGTTATCATTTTTAGAGATTTCTTACATTTGTATGATTCTGTGGTGGAAAGCAGTTGGAAGCTAGGCTTCTCTCAGGTCTCAGAAATCTGAAAAATAGTTCATAACAAAACCAACTTAAAGAACAGAACTAAAATTAAACAAAAAAAAAGAATATTAACGGTTGAAACAAAATAACTTTAACTGAAAAAAAGTAAGAAAAATACCAGAAATAAAATATAAAATAAAAAGTACGAGGCTAAACATTTTCAACAAAATAATTCTAAAAACATTTACAATAAATAATAATGAAAGTGTCAATGACACTCTAGCTTATCTTGACCTTTTGGTATATTTCTGGGATTAATGTTCTAATTACTTAACTTACGTAACATTTAAGTGAATTACATCGTAATTAAAATTGAAGTGAAAAATACATGGCTGAAGCCGCAATACTACATTGATTGATTCGCAGTTTTTGAGTCCATTCAAGGCTAATCTACGAGTGAAACTACCCATCTCAGACCAATTCAGTCAAAATTGGAGGAAAAAATTACACAGCTGCAGCAGCCATGCTACCATTGGATGATTTGAAGCCAACCATTATGAAAAGTACTGATGGTCAAAGCTGAGCCTGCATATGAAATTTCATTGGATTTGGGAGAAAAAAATACATGGTTGCAGCAGCCATGCTGCAATTGGCTGATTTGAAGCCAAATATTATGATAAGTAGCCATGGTCAAAGCTAAGCCTGCACATGAAATTTTGTTAAAATCAGAGAAAAAAATATGTGGCTGCAGCATCCAAGATACCATTGGCTGATTATGATTATGAATATTATGAAAAATAGTCATGGTCAAAGCTAAACCTGCATATGAAATTTTGTTGAAATTGAAAAAAACATACATGGCTACGGCAGCCGTGCTACAATGGCTGAGTCACTTTTTTCAACCCCTCAGTGGTAATCTACGGATCAAATGACCCCATCTCAGGTCAATTTGGTTAAAATTGGAGAAAAAATTACACAGCTGCAGCAGCCATGCTACCATTGGCTGATCTGAAGCCAAACATTATGAAAAGTACTGATGGTCAAGCTGAACCTGCATATGGAATTTCATTGAAATTGGGAGAGAAAAAATACATGGTTGCAGCAGCCATGCTACAATTGGCTGATTTGAAGTCAAACTTTAGGAAGGGTTGTCATGGTCAAAACAAAAAAAAACCCCTGCAAATGAAATTTCATCAAATGGTAAAAAATTAATACACACTTAAAATGTACTCACTGATCTCAAAACACACACACAGTTGATAACAGTGTCCTACATGCCTGAGATATCACTTTACATTCACACAAAGAGACTTCTTGCAGGCCTGGCATTCTGAAAAATGCAGGAGGGCAAAACATCGCTCAGCTTAGGAGAGCAATTAGCTTCACACAGCATTTTAAGTATCCAGGTGAACGAACTCATTGAAACTGAAACCAACAGACTATTATTACATCAGTGATTTTATTAACTTTACTAAGGAAAAGAGAAATCTCTTAGACATCTAGATGTCTCACTCAACAACCGAACACACACTTGACAAGACCTGTGTGTATGTCCAAGTTGGGGGGGGTGGGGGGTGGCTGGGGGGGGGGGGGGGGTTGAAGGTGGTAGTGGTAGGTGTATGACTTTCTTGAACAACAGGTCTGCTTGAATCTACAGTCACATCCTGGTGCATGTGCTTCAAGTGACAGGATAGTAGTAATGGTAGTATATTGTAGTGTCAATATTCCTTGAATAATTACCCTTCAAACTGTGATGTCAGTTGTTGAAACTGACAGAAAACAAAATATTGCTGTGGCCCATTTTGCTTCAAATGATTGCAACTGTGTTTGGGTATGCACAAAGTACATACCCAAACACAGTTGCAACCATTACCTTTTACCACTAAACCAGTTTCAGAATGAAATTACGTGATGTTATGTGACTTCGAAGTTAAATTACATTTTTGCTTTACAGCAAAAATTTAATGTGAGCATAATACATTTAATCTCAGTCATCCCAGACCAAAATATTTAGGAGGGCAATTTTTCGCTCTCCTTAATTCTTTCAGAAGGGCAGTAAGGAGAGCTAAAAAATTGCTCTCCTGAAATTGCCAAGCCTGTTCTTGTCAGTGCATAATTGTATTTTTTTTCCACAGAATGTGGTAGAATGAAAAATAAGACAAAACAACTTCACTCCTCAATTCCCCAACCCCGGGACAGCTACCATGACCAAAATAGGAAGGTATCATCTACTCATCAGTCTGATTTCAAGAAAACTGGCCGAGATAAAACAACTTTCAAAATCACCCCACACGGCTGCTGCTGCAGCAGCCACTGTGTGCAGCCAACTGTGACCAAAATAGGACGTTCTCATCTAGACATCAACCCAAACATGCATATGAAATTTGGTGATGATCAGATGAGAACCATGGCATGCAGCCTGTGCCATACAAAATTCATGATGGCTGCTGCAGCACCCAATGTAAGAGGCCGACCATGACCAAAATAGGACGTCCTCATCTATACACCAACCCTGTTACCCGAACATTCATATGAAATTTGGTGATGATCGGATAAGAACTGCAGTCTGTAGCCTGCGCCATACAAATTATGGACAGGCAGACTCACGGACGTCCGCATGCCCCATGACAATAGCTTAGCTTGACTTTGTCAAGATAAGCTAAAAATAAGGTAAAATACATTAGAAATGAAAAATTATAACAGCTGTAAAGAATTTCGAAGGATTTAATAAAAAAAATTATCATACCCTTTCTTCAAGATTTCCTCTGAGAAATATTAATGTCGCTAATCTGTGTATTGCAGACAACTGCATGTCTCGTGACTTCATAAGGACAGAGTATGCGATAACAATTGCTGTGGCCGCTGATGAAGTGCGTTTGTAATGTGCATTTGTCATAATACTGAACACATCCAATAGGAATGGCATCCTACAAAATTAAATACAAGTATTAAAAATTTCAAGTCACCAGTTAGTTGACTAATTGAACCCCATATTTGGTCTTTTTAAATGCATCCACCCATCCTTTGTCTGTTAATAGGTTCATCCGTATGATTGTCCATCCATGTGATCAGGCCAATCATTGTGTGGGTCATCCAACCTCCCATGCACTGCATTTCAAATGTGAAAACAGAATGGAAACAAGAATACTGACATGTCAGAAAGGGCCCGCTGAGAAGTAAACCCTACCCCACAAACCCAAACCCAAACCCCACATGTGGTCACTATACTAACCCTCACACCACAACTGGCCACTGGCCCTGGGATAATTACCTCACAACTGATATTTTCCAGAAATCATAACCCTGCAAATGTCCTCTCATCTGCCCGCATAGATGGACGGACAGATGAATGGATGGACAGAGTGATTACTATGAGGCCAGCCACTTTTCAAGCGAGGCCCAAATAAAAATTCACCCAATAGCAAATTTAACAACACTTGCCAAAAAATTTCTTGTGTAACTTTTACATGTACTTACAATCTTCCAGTGCATACATGTAGCTCTGTAAGGTGACAGTTCCCGTCTGACATTTGAACGAGCTCATTCCATTGAGGGAATAAAAAGTAATAGCTGTATTTTTTATACAAAAATTACAAAATGAAAAGAAAAAATTGGAAGTGGGTGGGTGTGGAGGGGGGAGGAGGGGTAAAAAAAAAAAAACACCACTCGCTGGAAATATCTTGTTCCCACCACCCAATCATATTGGAGATACTACCGCCTTCATCTTGAGCATTTAGGTCAAGATGGAGAAAAAGCCACCTTCTGAGGGGATGCAGAGAAGTTGGCCCATTGCGAACTCGGCTTCGGAGAAGTCGGCCCATGAGAGAAGTCGGCCCAAATAATTTCAGAGAAATCGGCCCCACAAACTGCAAACAGTTCGGAGAAGTTGTCCCATGAGAGATGTCGGCCCCCACAAATTACAAAACATACCATCACAGGGACTTACCCTCGGACATTTGATGGAATAAAATGCTGGGAAAAATACACACACCCCCCCCCCCCCCCCCACCCACCCACTCTGGATTAGTAGAGACCCTGGAACACTTTCTGTTGGAATGCACACAGTATGTACCTCAGAGAATAAAATTTACTGGAAGAATAATGAAGAAATGGGGTGAAGAAACAAAGGATAGATGGCTGAGGGGGACATGAAGGAGAGTGTAGGAATGCTTATTGAAGAAATCGAAAGGAAGGAAGGAAGTGAGGTACACCATTAAACAGAATTTTCAGCATAAATTAGGTAGTTGGGACCCAATAAGCCCTTATATCAAATTTGTTTCAAATCGACCTCTTGGTTTGGAAAATAGAAATTTGGGTATAATTTGGGCTCCCACAGTGAGCACAAATGTGAACCCAGGCACTTGGTTTTAACAAACTTCACTCTCAGCCCCCTAAGAATGCTGTACATCAAATATCAAAAGATTCTGACTGGTGGATCTGAAAAATTTTTTTTTACAGAATATTCATCATATTGAACTAAATTATAATTTGGGCTCCCACAGGGAGCCCAAATATGAGCCGAAGGACTTGGCTTGAACAAACTTGAATCCCACCTCCCTAAGCATACTGTATACCAAATATCAAAAGATTCTGACCAGTGGATGCGAAGAAGAAAATTTTAAAAGAATATACCTCGTATTGAACTAAGTTACAATTCAGGCTCCCAAAGGGAGCCCAAAAATGAACTCAGGGACTTGGCTTGAACAAACATGCATCTCACCCCATTAAGGATGCTGCATACCAAATATCAAAAGATTCTGATTTGTGGATCTGAAGAAGAAGATTTTTAAAGAATATCCCTCATATTGCACTAATTTGAACATTTGGGCTCCCACAGTGAACCCAAATATGGACCAAGGAATTTGATTTCAACAAATATGTGAATCAATGTTCCAAAGATGTTACATGTAAAATATGAAAGCTTTTGGAGCAGTGGTTTGGAAGAAAACGATTCTTTAATTTTTTCCCATTGCCCACAGTGTTAAAAAATGCTGACTCAGCACTTCTTCAAAGTCCCTAAAAAGTACCCTATGATAAAACCGGTAGCAATTTTTTTTTACCAATCCTTTCTGTTGGTCCCAAGGAAGCTTCACACCAAATAAAAATTGTCACTGTCGTGCAGTTTTGGAGATATGGGCGTTTTAATTTTCTATTTTTAGCTCCTGTGGTTCCCACGTGGCTACAAGAAAAAAACTTTCTGCATAAATTAGGTACTTATGACCCAATAAACCCTCACATAAAATTTGGTTCCAACTGGCCTCTCGGTTTGGAAATAGAAATTTGGGGTGGGGCCAAAAATTTTGCCCCTCCCATAACATCACCAAATATATCGCTTCAAACTTCTCTTGACCAAACTTGAGTCTACACCTCAAAAAGAAGCCACATACCAAAAATATCAAGTCTCTGCTATTGCTGGTTCTTGAGAAGAGGATTTTTTTAAGAATTGGAGCATTTTTGCCCCACCCCTCTGCTCAATATAAGCCGAAACCTAATTTCCCTAAAAATTAAATTGACCTTATATAACCCCTACTCACATGAAATTTCATTTATATGCGGCCAGTGGTTTGGGATAAAAAGACCCAAACACCACCTTCACGACGGACGATAATTGATCAGAAAAGCTCACCCTGACTTTCAGTCAGATGAGCTATAATGCCTTTTTTTATTTATTATTTTTTATTATCATGTATTGAAAATCACTGCCGGTAATTTTCAATTCTTGATAAAAATAATAAAAAATGAATACTGGTGTAACAGGATCCCCCCCCCACCCCTTCTTGAGGGGGGGGGGGGGGGGGGGGGCATCCTAGTATATCTTCCCCCCACCCTGGATATCTTCCCTCCCACCCATAACAAAATTTTTGGGAATTAATGTGACATTATTTGATGATGAAATGGTGAGAAAAGATTTTTTGCAGAATTTTTTTTTCCAAGACCATCATCCTGCATATCTTGCCCCCACAAAGTAACCATTCTATGACAAAAATGTCAATGAAATGGGGATAAAAAGTGTTTAAGGTGGAAACATTGCTTTGGGATATAAACACTGAGTTGGTTGGAATGGGGGTGGGGGAGGGGGAGATATCCAAGCCGGGATTCCCCCCACCTCCAAACATGACAAAATAAAATTCAGTTTTTTCACAGATTTGACAGGAAAAATTTCATGTCAAATCCTTCCTACAACATCTCCATTGCAAAGATAATGGTTATGGATTATCTCAATACTGATACCAATGTTTTTACTATAATGAAGAAGGTAGTTCAAAAATCATTATCCGAATTAACAAGGATTGAGGGAAATTTTTGTCATGGTGGGGTGGGTGAGGGGGGGGAGATATCCAGGCCTGGATATCTTCCCCTCCCCCCTACCTCCCATTCCAACCGACCCTAACTCAATGTTTATCCGAAACCCTTTTTTCCTGCCCCAGATCTATTTCTATCTCCATTTCATTATCAATTAATGTCAAATGTTTGACAAAAAATTTTTTGTCATGGTGTGGGGGGGGGGGGGGGGGGGGGTAGATATCTTGGCCTTCTTCCCCACCCCACCTCCCAATCCAAACAACCCAAAGTCAGTGTTCATCTGAAACCATTTTTTCATGCCTCAAATCTATTTCTCTCACCATTTCATTATCAATTAATGTCAAATGTTTGACAAAAAAAATTTTTTTCATCATGGGGGAAAATATCCAGGCCTGGATATCCCCCCCCCCCCCCCACTCCAACCAACCCTAACTCATTGTTTATCCGAAACCATTTTTTATGTCCAAAATCAATTTCTCTCACCATTTCATTATCAATTAATGTCAAATATTTGACAAAATAATTATGTCATGGTGGGGGGGGGGGAAGATATCCAGGCCTGGATACCCCCCCCCCCCCCCCACACACACACACACCTCCCATTCCAACCAACCCTAACTCAGAGTACAATCTAAAACCATTTTTTGATGCCCCACATCTATTTCTTTCACCATTTCATTATCAATTAATGTTAAATGTTTGACAAAAAAAATTTTTTGTCATGATGGGGGGGGGGGGGGGGGGGGATATTCAGGCCTTGATATTTCCCCCCCCCCCCCCCACTCCAACCAACCCTCAGTGTTTATCCAAAACCATTTTTTTATGCCCAAAATCAATTTCTTTCACCATTTCATTTACATTATCTAATGTCAAATATTTGACAAAAAAAAAATTGTCATGATGGATGATGGGGGGGGGGGGGAAGAGGGAGGGGAGAGATACAGGCCTGGATATCTGCCCCCCCCCCCCCCCCCCCCACTCCAACAAACCCTAAATCAACCATTTTTTTATGCCTGAAATCTATTTCTCTCACCATTTCATTATCAATTAATGTGAAATGTTTGACAAAAAAATTTTTGTTGTGGCTGGGGGAAGATATCCAAGCCTGGATATCCCCCCCCCCCCCCCCCCCACCTCCCATTCCAACCAACCATAACTCAGTGTTTATATTCAAAACCAATTTCTCTGCCCAAAACAGTTACACTTCATGTCACAGGTTTTCAGCTGGATGAGAGCAAGATATTCAGGTTGGATCTGAAAAAAAAAAAAAAAATTCTGCCCCCAAAAACATTTTTCTTGCTATTTCATCATCAAATAATGTTAAATTAATTGAAAACAATTTTCATGGTGGGGGCGGGGAGATATCCAGGGCGAGGGGGAAGATAATAGCATTAGTTATCCTTTGGTTTCCCAGGGTGTATCTGTATGGGAATTTACACCGGTCTGAAAACTCATACACCCTGAGGCCACAGGGGAAACCAAAGGTTAACAGATTTATTTCCAAACTGAGAACATAATTGATAAAATTAATATGAGCTTACTGAAATGAAATGTCAAAAGCTATGTTTTTGAGGCAAAAATTGAAGTAATTATTAGTGTAGCCCTCAAACACAAGCACACCCACCCCTCTCCCCGCCCCAGTTTACCACTGCCACAAGGTATGATTTTTAGGCAAACTTGTAAAAAAAAAATCTGATTTGAGGATGGCCACTGCTATGACCTAACCCTTAGCAAAATTTCTTGGAAAGCTCACCCCAACAGCTTGCTGAGAACTGATGTTATGGGTTAGAATTGCCAGCAATAGAAATGAGCTACTGTTCAGTAGAGTAGAATGTAATGGAATCTATTTTGTTACAATGTGTTCCATTGCCCACTATATCAGTAAAATGCCAGAAATTTAAATTGGTAACAATGTAAGCCTACAGGATACACTGGAACAATGTTGTCAATGTCAGTGACATCAACAGTGAAGTTGAAGGCTTCATTCTGCAAGTGAGGCTCAGTGCATTGAAGTTTCTGTTGTCTGTAGTTTTGTTTGTTATAATGCCCAGTGCAATTTTTTCTTGTGTTGAGGTGCAGAGCTAAACATTCATGCCATGGCACTATTGGCTGTGTGGCCAGCCACTGACATTACTGTATTGGAGAAAAGTTCTCTCTTGCTAAAATGTTTATGCCTGTGGCATGGAGAGAGTGTGAGTGTAATTTGTAAACTTGGCCTTGAGCTTTGGAATGGGATAGCTCACAGGCCTCACAGTTAGCCTACAGTAAGTTACACAGTCCGCTCATGAAAGTGCTTTGCCTGCCGTTTCTGACCGACTTTTCTGTACCATGACTGATCTGATTATCATCATCTTTACTAAATGAATCCATGGGACTTTTCCATTTTGAGAATTTAATTTGAAGAGATATTTCTCAAATGTTAGCACAGGACAAAAAGGTGAGTTCAACACTTGAGCCACGAAAACCTCCATAGGCCTACTGTAGTTTTCTTTATTTATATCGTAACTTTCAACTTCAAGATGATTTTTAATTTCAGTCTGTTTGATTTTTGCTTTTTCAGAATATTTACAGGTAGAAATGTCTAATCAAGACTTTCTCCCGAGTCAGTGTGACTTGCAAAACATTTGTTATTTATTTCTGCCATCATGTTTTAAGCAGAGAATATAAACAAAGCCTTTTTGCTTTACTTTGAAAAAAAAAATCCCCAAAACATAAAAAAAAATTTCCAGGAATTTTGATTTGTATTTTCATTTTTATCTCATTTTCTACAAAACTGCTAATATAAAAAAAATTAAATATACACTATTTTTTATATTTTAAAATATAATACACCAGTGAAACTTTTTTTTTATTTAAAAAAAAACTTTTGTAAAATTAGGAACTTTTTAAGACACCTCCTTCCGAGATTGTGTATTCTTGTTTAAAAACGGTGTAAAGATTTTAAGCTCCTGTGGAGCAGGAGTTACACCGTACCTCTCAGCCACTCAAAAGAGGGCATTCTATTCCACTTGGAAATAATAGGAATATAGGATATCTACCCCCCCCCCCCCCCTACTCTTGTGACTAAAATAATAGAATGGGTCGGAATAAAAGTGGGAGCGGGTCTTTTCGGCCTCGGGAACATTCGGCCTCAGGAACATTCGGCCTCGGGAACATTTGGGCCTGGGAACATTCGGCCTGGGAACATTCGGCCTCCGTTTCCAACAAGGAAGACTAAGAGAGACGCGGTTTAATATGAGTTTAAATACCTTTATTACAACTAACAAAAAAAAAATACATTTACACTTTATATATACTGGCAGACAACCTCAAAAATCTTGATGTAGTTATATCATTCTCTTTATATTTTCCCGACGCTTCCTCGATCTAACTTCTTGGATATTTTTGGACAAGCAAATAAGCGAGCAAGATTGATATTGGACTCAAATGAATGAAGGCGCACAGGGACGATGTGGGATTTAAATCCCTTGCGACCCGAATAACTTCGCTTTATAATTTTATTTCCTCATGAATACTGAAATCGCAGTTTGTTGGTTGTTTTAGAAAAACAGAAAAAGACATTCAAACAGTCGCTGTTTTGGGAGTAGGCCCAGCATGTTATCTATAACGGTTACAAAAAGTGCAATAATGAATGAATGAAAGGTTTTAGCACGCCGAAGGCGCGCAGGGACGATGTGGGATTTACAAATCCCTTGCGACCCGGTTAGCCTTATTATATTTCACTTGGATCACACAGGCCTAGCTTTCCTATTGCCTCAAAGGGGGTCTGAGGGGGTGTGCGCGCGGTTAGAATTCCTGGCAGTTTACGTTGGAGTGATAGATTGTCAATATTCAATCCCTCAACGCCATTAAGACTATTAGAGAGTGGGCTCTATTCGGTTCCAGATCGGCGATGGAAGAGGTTTGAGTCCCACCATGGTGGCGAGCCAGAATATAATGTTCTGCGATGGCAAATTTAAAGGAAGAAGAGAAAAAGGAAAAAATCGACTTGCTTTATAACTTTATTTGCTTACGAATTGCTTTAGTTACAGTCCACATAAAAATGTTTAAGTGTTAAAAAAAAATGTAAAAACAGTATATATGATTGCCTAATCAAGTGCGATTAAATCAATCAAGCTTCAGTCGTACTGTAAAAACGTTGTATGAGTATCTCATCAGAGGCCAGAACTTTGATCACTACTTCAGAAGAACTTATAAAAACAAACTTTTAAAGCTGAGTTGTGCCAAACAAGACTCAAGAAGGAGTATATTATTTCGGGTTTGCATGTCGGCATTGTAGCACACAAATTGCCATTCTGTTATTAAATACAGTGGATTTTATACATTGGATTTTATATTTCATTATTCATTATGGATCGGTCGTCTCGTGCTCAATACATTTCGACTTTTTAACTTAGTGCTGACCCCCAAGCCATGAAATATATTTTTATGGCTTGCTGAGCGATTTCATGGTGGGCTAGTTGGCTTAGTTGGCTAAGCCATGGGGTCTGTGGCTGAAAGAATATGGCGGCTCAGCCGGCTGAAAGTTGAAAAAATCTTAAGGACTATTGAAACAAGTGACAATTGGTGACAAGTGTCAAGTGTCATATTTTCAGAAATGGGATTTATTTACACATATGCCCTGGTTGTTTTAGTTGAATAATGAGTATGGAGGTCAATAGAAGCAAGAGCAACATTTTCAAAACTTCTGGTAGTAAAATACCAACTGATATATTCAATAACGAATTACAATAATGATGATGTTTGACAATTAACATGGCTCAGCTGTGAAAAATGTTTATGGCGGCGTTTTTTAACCATGGCTGGCTGGACACAAAATTTGGCGCTGGCTTGAGGTGAATATGGCTGGTGGCGGCGGCTCATGGCGGCGGCTTTGGGGTCTACTTAGTGCAATATGAGGGAATTTCTTTAAAAGTCTTCTTCTCCAAAACCATCTCTTAGAATGTTTTTATATTTGGTATACAACATATCTAGGGAGGTCAAATTCTTTGTTCAAATCGAGTCCCTGAGTTAATATTTGGGCTTTTTATGGGAGCCTGAATTTTAACTTTGTGCAAAAGAGGGAATTACTTTAAAAATCATCTTCTCCAGATCCACCAGTCAGTATACTTTTGTATTTGATATACAACATCTCTAGGTGGCGGAGATTCAAATTTGTTCAAATTGGGTCCTTGGGTTAATATTTGGGCCCCCTTTGGTATTCCAAATCTCAACTTAGAGCAATATAAGGAAATTTCTTTAAAAAACTTCTCTGTCAGATCCGCCAGTCAGAATGCTCTCACATTTGGTATATTGCATCCTGGTGGTGGAAGGGAAGGCCTTAAACTCAAGTTTGTTCAAGTTAAGTTCCAAGGTTGATATTTGAACTCCCTAGTTTTGCATTACTGGAAATCTGGGCATTATTTCTGTGGTAGCATCCCAGTACTAGAAAAAAATCATCTGGCATGGACAACAGAGTTATAAATAATTAAACAACTTCATTCCTCTGTAGTGTTAACTAGTTATAGATGCTAATTAAATCCTTCTTTAAACAACTATTGTCAACTATTGCCTCTTGTTTTAAAAAGAATTAAAAAATAAAAATTTGTTCTGTTTTTTTTATTAATAGCTTGTTATGAACTGTAACAGTTCATTGTAACAAATGAGAGCCAACATGCATCATATTTAATTCACAGTTTTTTTCGCTGATAGGCCTGTTGTTGAAACTGAAGAGAACACAGATGAAATACAAACAGTTGAGAATCCTGGGCACCACACTTTAAGAACACCAAGTCCTGTAAAATCTGTGAAAAAATCTCCCAGTCCAAGGAAAATTGTCACTCCAAATCCTTTGAAGGTTAGTGTATTTTGTTATCACTGAATGTGAGGTAAAACATAACATATGCAACCTAAAGTACTTATTCGGCAAGTTTGAAATTTGATGTGAAAGAGTGTTGGAAGGGTTTCTCTCACAAAATAATTGGCATGTTCTGAGTATCTGTGAATGCTTGTGGTCAGTTTTTTAGGCATTTTGTCATGAAAGGATTACATACTTTTATTGTCCAGGAGTTCTTCACCTTTAAAGAATTCTCCTTCATCTTACCTCAACTGGTGGAATGCTTAATTGTCTCTCGAAATCAGAATTTATTCATAATTAACTGGTAGAGTGCTAAATTTTTTCTTGGCATCAGAATTTGTTCACACATTTTTGCCTTGTAACAGGTTATGGAAGAGTGCCTTTAGGCACACTCCCACAAATTATAACAAGGCAAATCAATAGAAATGAAGTAATTTAACTTTGAAGACAATATGAAGGACATTCACAGAATATGAAGCCTTTAACTTTAGGTACCTGCTGTTCAGAATAAAGCCCAAATATCGGTTTCTAGTTCTCTACCAGTTAATTGTTTTGTCTCAATTTATCGGACAACGCAAAAGTCCAAACAAGTAATCGCAATACATCAAGGTTGTAACCTGCACTGTAATCTATGTGAGTGTTGCATACAGACTGTAATGAAGTTATAGCTAAATAGTTTAACCTGTTTTACATAGTAGTCCAGATGTTTCTGGCATGTCATGCCCCCTCATTCTCAAATAAAATCAAAACAGTTTAACATAACATTGATCATTAAGAGTTCTCACATGGTCCTAGAACTCAAAAGCTTTGCAGGGCCTGCCAAAGTGGGAGAGTTTTGTACTGCCAACAGGTGAGTTTCTAATAAACCTACCAAAGAACTGGAATGATTTGTTCCACAAATGCATCTTTGGATAATTTTAGCCAGACAATGAAAGAAATTCTTGATATTGGGAATAAAGCACCACACTACTTTTGATGGGTGAATACTTGAGTTTTAGGATTGACTTTGTTCAGCAAATGTACATCAGTATATCAAATAGGCATGTATTATTTTTCAGGGTTCAGATTTCAAAGAAGTTGTACCTGAAACAGAAATGGTCGAATTGCGACAAACATTCAAGAAGTTTGATACAGATCAAGATGGGTAACCATGCATACTTGTTAATTCAACACTGATCTCAAATCTTTTGCTATCTCAGCACTTGTATGGAGTAACATTGACCCCAAACTGGAAGAGAGTCATGAATAATATGTTTTTAGAGCACTCAAGTAGAAGGCAATGGGTCTTGTTATGTATTATTCCCCCACCCATGAGACTTATCTGTATAGTGGTACTTGAGTTTATCTGTGTGTTCATCTGTCCATCTGAAATCACAAATTTGCAATAACTTCACCAGTAGTCAACAGATTGTAATGAAATTTAGTATGTTCCTTCCTCGGCATATACCAAAAACTCACAATGCAACATTTTTCCAGACATTTCACGAAATGATATGCTATACACTCGTCAAATGAGAATATTGTCAAATTAAGATGAAAACAGCCAGTTTCACGATTTTCCAGCAAATAAGAAGCCTCAAAAGTAGAATTTTGCCACTGCAGACACCTGCCTACTCCTGGATCATACTTAAACTTTCAATACTGTTGTCCAACAAATAATCTAATACAATCATATACCTGATACAAAAAATGCATCTCCGGTTTACAAGGTGTTAGTTTTAACACATGTCCTCTATTTAGAATTTGCCCCTGTGTAAAAGAGTGAAACTGTTAAGCAGAACCAATACAATGCCAGAGTATTTCATTCAATAATTATGCCCCCTTTGTTTATTGAAAATTAAACATGTTGAACTTAAATTGTGCACACAGCATGGAGGTTTAATAGTACATATTTTGCACGCATTTAACTGGTTGAGTGCTAGAAGCTACTATCATGGCTCTATTGAAAAGTTACACTGTACATTAGCTTGTTATTTGCTCAGCAGTAGAAATTTTTTATACCCCCACTCTCAGAGATAAGTGGGGAGGGTGTATAGTTTATTACATGCATCTGTGTATCCATATGTCTGTGCATCTGTCCATTCATTCATTCATTCATCCATCCATCTGTTAGGAGCAATATCTTACCAGTGAGTGCTTGGATTTCAGTGAAATTTGGTCTAAGGGATTCTTATGACAAGCCGCTCCTATGCTTGTTACAAAAAAGTTGCCCGCATTTTTTCAGCAGTGTTATGGTCCTTAATTTGTTTTTAATTCATTTATGCTTCATCGGTCCAGCACTGCAGTAGGGATATCTGGTCTATTATTGTTTTGTTTCAGTTTATGGGAGTGCTGACAGGTACTCTCCAATAAACTGTAGCAAACAAATATTTAATAACAAAATATTACTGACATATTAAAAAAAAATCACATTTGAAAAATAATTTGGCACTCAACCAGTTAATGTCACTTTGAACTGCTATAATCATATACCAAGATGCTGGTGTACCCCAAAGAGTACCACTTGGTAAAGTAATTATTGTCTGTTTCAACCTAATAACCTTTTACAAGTAATGTTTGATGTTAATTTGCAATTGTTTGATTTCCTGTGTACCAACTGAGTACCATATACCTTAGCATATTGCCCAAACAAAACTGCATCTACGTGTTTAATTTCAAGTATCGTGGACACTCAAAGTGATTTGGGCCCGATTTGAACTCTCCTCTCAATCAGCGATCCAACATGCTAACCATCAAACAGCTGCTCTCCCTTTCTTCTGCAGATCAACTGACCTGAACATATGAGATATCAAGTGGCAGTTACACATTCATTCATTATAATTTCGATATAATGAATCATTGGGTTAATATTGTAATTAGTGATCTTTTGTTCTAGTTTACATGTTTAACTCACAGTAATCAAATCTGTTTTACCACAAGGTTTAAATAGCTCTGGTCATTTAGTTGGTTAGCTGGTAGAGTGCTGGAAGCCCATATTTGGGCTTTACTATACAGTGCCAGTACTCTAACTCAGAGGCTTCAAACTCTGTGGGTGTCCTTCATATTATCATCAAATCTAAATTATTTGATCTCTATGGATTTTTCTTGTTACAATTTATGTGATAGTGCCTTTAGGCACTCTCACATAAACTGTAACAAGGCAAAGACTTGTGAACAAATTTTGATGATTAAAAATAATTTGGCACACAACCAGTTAATAAACTCATCAGAAGTGTTGATATACTCCAGTATTGCTGATCTATTCTATTCTTATCGAAATTGAGTTGATATTTCACCACTCTGTCATTGTTGTCTATAAATAGCGCAGGTACGTTGATATAATGATTCCACATACCCGTTCCAACTTGCTCCATCCTTTAATTTCCCTATTTCAATGTTTCGGAACTGTTCAAATATAACAATTTACAACAACATGAACAAATAACTTAATGCACTTTGCTTCTTATATATATATCTTGAAATTAAATTTATTTTGTTACATATGAATGTGTTGTTTTTCTTTGAAAAATATGTAATAAAGCAAGGAATTTGCAAACGATATTTTCTCTCGCAATAATAAAACAATAATTGACTTTCCTTATTATTATTCTACGATTAAAAATAATTTGGCACTCTACCAGTTAATAAACTCATCAGAAGTGTTGATATACTCCAGTATTGCTGATCTATTCTATTCTTATCGAAATTGAGTTGATATTTCACCACTCTGTCATTGTTGTCTATAAATAGCACAAGTAGGTTGATATAATGATTCCAAATACCTGTTCCAACTTGCTCCATCCTTTAATTTCCCTATTTCAATGTTTAGTCACTGTTCAAATATAACAGTTTACAACAACATGAACAAATAAGTTAATGCACTTTGCTTCTTATATATATTTCTTGAAATTAAATTTATTTTGTTGCATATGAATATGTTGTTTTTCTTTGAAAAATATGTAATTAAGCAAGGAATTTCAAACGATATTTTCTCTCACAATAATAAAACAATAATTGACTTTTCTTATTATTTTCCTACAGCCTTGGCAGGCCTTGGTGAATATTATTTTTCTCAGGTTGATAAATCCTTGTATTAACCTCAAGGAAAGTCAATAATTGTATAATATCATAATGCCAAAGCTTGAATAGCTGATACAGTAGTTTGCTGTTCACTGATCTATAAATCATCAAGAAAATGATAAAGCTGGAAATCTCATTTCTTGAGCAGGAGCAAAGTGCACCTTCCAGATCTATGATGAAGTTATCCAGGCTACTTTTGAAAAAATTGTTGAAATTTGTTGTGTGTTGTTTTCCCTCTCTTTAACTTATTATGTAACAGTTTCAATCCATTTGTGAAAGTTGTGCAAGAAACGTATTTATATTTTTGCTGTGGAAGTACAATAAAACTTGGAAAAATGGATAAACAGTGATAAGCTGACTGAGTTTCGAATTAATAGCCAGTGTCTCTGTTGAAAATATAACTTTTTTAGAAGCATGCATAATGAAAAGAGAATTACATTTATTCATGGATGCCAGATATTACATTATTTGTGTGACTCAAGAAATCATATATTTTCACTGCAGCAAAGCAGGTTGTGGAAATTCTGTTAAGGTCTCTTTGAATCATTTGCATTCCTTATATTGTATGCAGCGAACAATTTCTTTAGACTTAGATTTTTTTTTACTATGTTTTTTTCAGCCATTTGATGTTTAACCAGCTGAAACCCCAGTTACCTAAAGACCTTTCATCTGTCCAGGAAAGATTTTTGAAGCAGGTACGTTGAGGCAAACAATTTTAGTACAATCTACCTTCGTCCAATATTTAATCCTTTTCTAACATGACGAGAAGACGATACTTGAATAACTAAAGAAACACATTTTTGGCCACAAAAAAAATTGCTTATCAACTCCATTAAGATCATTCCAATGAGAGGTGAAAAGATATGTTTTGAATGCAAAATTGGAATAAAAATACAATTTGAATGTTTTTTTATGAATGGGACTGACTGAATATGGCCATAATTATATTGGGTAAGTATTAAGAAATCTGCAGTTCACAAGACTACCTTGAAAGTATGGTCAAAATAATACAGACTTACATGGACATGGATGTAAGACGTTGATTCAAGAGGAGGTGGGAAGGAGGATAGGGGTAGGTGCACCAGCCAAACTTTTTTCAAAAATAGTTTAGAGGTACATGTAGTGAGAGAGTTTAGGCCAACATTGTCTTTACCAACCCATTATTGCAATATTATTGTCTCCCGCTTTTTGAAAAAAATGGGAGATATTAAATTTGGGGTGTACTTTCATCCTTCCCGTCCTTCCATGTTTTTCGTTTCCAGACTCTAACTTTCCTTACAGTGACCCGATTTCGATGAAATTTGGGTAATAGATCACTTTCATCAGTTGCTGAAATTTGATTGGCTGACGGTTTCAACCGATTTCGATGAAATTTCGTATATGGATTACTTTTATCAATACTTAGGCCAAGTTCGAATGTGGGAAATTTTGTACCGAAAATCTGTCTGTCTGTCTGTCTGTCCGTCTGCCCCTGCGTCAATGCACCTCGGACTAAAAGCCGTATTTTTGAACCAATCTTCACGAAACGTCTTGGGTATCTTTGTTATCATTGTGAGACCAGAATATGTGTTTTGGGGGTTGGTCCAAAATTCAAGATGGCTGCCAGTGGCCATTTTGTTCCAAAATTGGGTGTAATCAGTTTTTTGTACAGAACTTCTATATGAAAGTTCGGATTTCAATTAATTTTTGTATGAATGTTTAGTAACATGCAATACATCACATATAATATGGGTTTTGTTCTCGTGCAAAAATTATGCAAATTAGGGAAACTTTGATTTATTCAGTGCTACTACTAATACACAGTAGGTGCACACCTTCCGTGGTTTTTGTTTCCAGACTAACTTTCCTTACAGTCAGTCGATTTCGATGAAATTTGGGTAGTAGATCACTTTCATCAATTGTGAGTCCAAGTTTGAACATGGGCATTTTCTGCGCACATTTAATTAGGTTGCTTAAATTTGATTGGCTGATGGTTTCCAGACTCTAACTTTCCTTAGAGTCAACCAATTTCAATGAAATTTCATATATGGATTACTTATATCAATACCTAGGTCAAGTTCGAATGTGGGAAATTTTGTACCAAAAATCTGTCCGTCTGCCTGTCTGTCTGCCCATCAAAGCACCTCAGATTAAAAGCCGTATGTATGAACCGATCTTCACAAAACTTCTTGTGTATCTTTGTTATCATTGTGAGACCAGAATATGTCTTCGTTACTTCTTTTGCAACTCTACAACGTCAGACTCTCCCAGTACCATATACAGACCACCATATTATCTGGACATCACTTCCAAGGTTTCATTAACTTCCAATCACAAGCTTTACAGGTTGGTTAACAGTTTTCACATCAGTTTAATGCAATATGTCTTATCATACAGTCTTAATTTTTAGTGATTCTAATAGTTATACTCCACATCACTTACTTGCTTTGACAGTGACCTCTGTGAATATAAATCTGATAACCACTGTCTGAAGCACTGTCAATTAACTAATTAACTTCCACTTGCAACTCAACTATATTCCACTGGATGCATTAATTCCCTTTGAAACTGCTGCCCAGCGGGAGACATGAATTCAATGATTTTGCTTGTTATCAGTAGAAATTTGCAGGAAGTGTGTGAACAAATTCTTTACTCTCACATTCCATAGTTGGGAATTTTCAAATCTCCAGACTTTGAAGTTTTTCATTTTTTGTGACGTAAATGAAAAACTAGGGAAATTCCTATTTATTACATGCCTGTTCTATGTAATCCGCATCTACAGCAACACTAAACCATGCAGAAAATGAAAATCAGTTCCTCACTTCGGAATTTTCTACAAATTGTGCACCGCAATTATAATTTGAATCCCTAGAAATAGCCCAAAATCATCCCCTGAGTTCCAGTGTGTTCTATGCACCAGTAGGCACACAGAACACATTGGAACGCAGGGGGTGAAATAATAACATGTGTTACCCTCACACATTTGATTGGCGATAAAATGTGTACTCTGTGTTGATAGTTGTCAAATGAATTGCTGAGTGTCCTTCTAATAATTGCTTTTTTATAGATGTGAAGGCATGTAATAAACATAGAATGACACGTGTGAATGGGTTAATCGATATGGCACTTGTGCAATTGCGGAAGGATAAATTTCGAGGCCTGCGGCATCTCATTCTATCCTTCCGCACTGGCACTCATGCCATATTGATTAAACCCATTCACACATGCGTGTTGTTCTGTGTATTTAATGTATTTAAAACTAAGAATTATATTATACAGGTATCTGGGGTATACCGTTGTGCAGTTACTTTTTACTCCAAATTGTGAAAAATACTTGAGGTGATATGCAGATGTGAAAATGGATATACACAGTACCATGTACAAAATTGAACAAGAGCTGTATCAAGAGTCTATCTTTAAAGGCCTATTTATGATTTTATGACCTCAAAACAGATGCCCTTAATATGCCATCATGAGTAGGTTCTGCTGACAATAGATGAATTACATAGGCAGTGGTTTCTAGTTAAGTCTTGGCTGCCTGTAAAGACAGCCAACACTTGACTAGAACTCACTGTTAAGCCACTGGACATGTACAGGCTGTGGTCTGGTGTGAATTCAGGACAATTGTCCAGGCCCTCAAGGGTTAAAGACAACTTCATTTAACTCTCTACTTCTTATTTTCTTGAATTTCTCATAAAATGTTTTCCTGGCTGCTGAAAAGCAGCTGTGAATTGGTGATTTTGTGAAAAATTCATTGAAGTCTGACATGAAAAAATTATTATTAAGAGGACTACACCTACCCATAGGTGTGTAGGACTGCCAAATTATTTTTGGTTGTTAAAATTTGTTCATATGTCTTTACCGTCTTACAATTTATAGGAGAGTGCCTGTAGGCACTCTCCCATAATCTGTAACAAGGCAAATCCGTACTGACTAAATAATTTCACTTCAATGATGATACGGAGCATGTCCTCAGAATATGAAGCCTTGGAGTTGCGGCATATGCACTTAAGAATAAGAATAAAGCCCAAATATGGACTTCAGCATAGTCAGTTAACAAACATGCCTATACTAGGTAATAGATTATTAGCTCACCAACTTTAGTTGTGCGAGCTTATGGCCTGGCTCGATCGGTCGGCGTCAGCGTATGTGTCCAATAATGTTAAAGCTTCTGTTTAGGTCACTTACTCACCCTATTTCCATATCATGGCCTTTATAATGCTGCTATATGATGATTATTATCATTCTACCACGATTTAGCCCCCTCATACCCTGCATTTTAAACATTTTGACATTTTTAGTTTTCTGTTTAGCTCAGAACTTCATTTTTAACTATTTGTTTAGGTCAGCTGCTGTGCTTCTTCTCTTCCCATGGCACTTATATTCATCATACGTGTTTCTCAGTATCATTGTTCCATGATTAACCCCTCATAATCTGCATTTTAAACATTTTTCTTGATATTTTTAGTTGCGTTTAGTTTTCTGTTTAGCTCATAATTTCATGTTTAATTATGTGTTTAGGTCAGCAGCTGGGCTCCTGCTCTTCCCATGGCACTTATATTCATCATATATGTTCCTCAGTATCCATGCTCCATAATTAACCCCTCATACTCTGCATTTTAAACATTTTTCTTGACATTTTTAGTTGCATTTAGTTTTCTGTTTAGCTCAGAATTTCATGTTTAACTTAGTGTTTAGGTCAGCTTCTGTGTTCCTTCTCTTCCCATGGCACTTATATTCATCATACATGTTCCTCAGTATCATTGTTCCATGATTAACCCCTCATACTCTGCATTTTAAACATTTTTCTTGACATTTTTAGTTGCGTTTAGTTTTCTGTTTAGCTCAGAATATCATGTTTAACTTAGTGTTTATGTCAGTTTCTGTGTTTTACTTTTAAGAGGCTGTGTTTAGGTCAGCTTTGTCGCATGTTATGAACCTGTTTGATACAGTTCTTGTATTTGCCAAAGTTACTAACAAAGAGGAATGTTGGTGAGCTAAAAGGCATTGGCGTCCTTGTTTTTGTTTTGGGCTACAAAATATGCCTGTACAGGGAAAGAGTTAATCCATTTTTTGCTTGTACACAGGCTGACAGTATTATTGGTTCATATCACTACCCTTAATAAAAGTATGTGTGTTGGAAGAGGAGCTAATTCATATTTTAAAATATGAGGAGAGATGAGAAGCTTGACAGCAAACTGAAATTTTCTGCAATCATATTCCATTCCCATCACTTCAGCTCATTACCTCTGCTGATTCAAACCATCAAGGTTTTTAGAATATTCTAAAAATGATCAATGTCATCAAATCTTGAAAAGTTTCTCAGTAAGTGAAGATCTTTTTTTGTTCGTTTGTTTCAGGTTTATGATATTACCAGTGCCAGTACATTTTTTGGAGTGGATGAATTTATGACCATGTCATATTTAGTCAAAACTATGGACAGTTTGCGGTAAAGTTTAGATTTTGGTGACATATAAATCTGTTGTACAAATTTATAAGTGGGTTCCAAGCCTTAAATTTGTCCTGATTTGTGAGAATCTGTTCTGAATCTCACAAACTCATGCAGCAAGAATCAATTTTCAGTTGCTGATTAATTTAGAATTTGAGATTATTATTATTCGCAATGAGTATCTACGTGGGATGGGGAAATCTCACCTGAGGGGCAAGATATTTGAGCCAGACATGAGGCTTGCCGAGTGTCTGGCTTAAATATCTTGCCCCAAGGATGAGATTTCCCTGTCCCACCCACATACCCATCAAGGATGATTTTTCTCCCACCATTTTAGGGATGCGATGCCATTAATAACAAAATACCATATTTTTCAAGAAAAAATTATTCTTTGAGCGTTCATTCAAGGAGAAAACCAATATGATATTTGGAAAGCTTGTTAAGAAGTATGAAGAAATATTGTTTTTCCCTTGTAAGTACATTACCAGTACATATTTCATAGTAAAAAACTAACCCCAAATTTAGATATTTACTGGAGTTTAACTCTTAGGGGTCTACTTCCAACTTTGGTGAGTTTCTTTTCTCCCCCACTCCCAACGCAAGATATGCTTGTCTCATGTGAGAAGCCCATGTGATATCTATCTCACATGACCCATGTGACCGGCTTATTAGCATATGTAATGAGTTCAAGACTATTCAATCATCGCAAGTTCTTCTGTAAACAAACAACATGGTGTCACGTTTCGGAAATATTTGTAGACGAACGTTTGTCAAAGAAAATAGAAATAAAAACACAGACCGCAAAATCAAAAGACCCTTGATTCTATTTTATGAATTTTTGTGTGAACGCCATTATGAGTGGAGAGAGTTGCACAAAATTCCTGTCGAAAAATTGTGCAAATACATTGCAGAATTCACAGTATGACGTCATCGGAATGTGTCAGTGTTCATTTCTCTAAAAATCTTTAATCCCTGTCTTGCCGGCGTTGGAATTGAATTTCATGGTTAATACCTGTGGTATATACAGAACTTTTGTGTACACTCTTTCTGATAAGCAAATCAGTTTTTTTCAGTAATGGACAACAAAATTGTTTGATATAGCTGCACGAACACATGAATTACTTTTGATGATGTCAGAGTGTTATGGTAGGGGGGAGAAAAATGATCCCTGATGTGGGCAGGTGTGAGATGGTGAAATCTCTCCCTCAGGACAAGATATTTGGCCTAGACACTCGGCAAGCCTCATGTCTGGCCCAGATATCTTGCTCTCATGATCAGCTGAAATTTCCCAATCTCACACCCACCTCCATCAGGGATAATAATAGTCTTACATGTCCAACATATAGGCTCTTGGTGGTCTTGCTGATGGAAGTTACATTACTTTGGCAGTGGTTTCCAGTGAAGTATTGGCTGCCTGTATAGGCAGCCAACACTTCACTAGATGCCATTGTCAAGTCAAAGTGTTACCTAAGTATGAGAAACAAAAAAAGTAGAATTATCTAGGCCTTTAACCCTATACCTAACGAATCGCCCGCATCCGCCCGCGTAATATGCAAAATCAGCAGTTGAAAAAATATTATTTTTCAAAAAATGTCAACAAAACCATATCATGTGACCCCTCGTTGGAACGAGCTCGTTCCAACGAGGGGTCACGTGATATGGTTTTGTTGAAATGCTTTGAAAACTTTAAAAAAATGATATTGAAAATAATAAATTTTGATATCGTCTGCGTTTGGTAAAGGGTTAAGGTTAATTTCAGAATCTGTTACAAGAATCAAATGAATATTTTGTGAGAGTCAAAGTTGAATCTCATTGTTATCCTTGTGAGAATCAGTTGTGACAATCCAATGAGTTTTAAGCCCTGGGTTCGCTCCCTAGGTTCTAAAATGTTTGTAACATTATTAAATGAATCTTTATTACATATAATTTAAACTATGATATACATTTCAAGTTTGTTTCAAAATCTATTTGATTTGAAATCAGTAACATAATTAAAGCATATCCAGGATTGAGTGTATTATCTGACTTAAAACCTACTTTACATTTAACTTCTTGTTTTAACCCTTTACCCAACGCAGACGATATCAAAATTTATTATTTTAAATATCATTTTTTTAAATTTTTCAAAAAATTTCAACAAAACCATATCATGTGACCCCTCGTTGGAACGAGCTTGACAAGCTCGTTCCAACGAGGGGTCACATGATATGGTTTTGTTGACATGTTTTGAAAAACAATATTTTTTTCAACTGCTGAATTTGCATATTACGCGGGCGGATGTGGCCGATTCGTTGGGTAAAGGGTTAATGCAAAAAAAACTGAAATTTTATCATCTTGCGAAGAATTAAAGTTGAAAATCTAAACAGTTTTTGATTGGTGAGTCATCATTCAGGATCACTGATTGAAATCAATAGTATGCTGTGCATGCATGTTTCAGTAGAAAACAGGGGTTCCAACTCGGTCAGGCAAAGTTGAATGTTTTAGAATAATAACTGTGTATTATTTAAAAGAAAGTCCAGTAATTCTTTTTGGAATGTCCTGTCATTCGTAAAAATAGGGCACACTCATTGTTCATGGTGGTTACTTTTTCAGACAACAGCAAAGGTGAAACGAAGGTGGATTTTAAAGTGTAGGAAAACTTTTTTCTGTTTAATTTAATATTGTAAAAGTATTAGCAAGCAAGTTCTACAATTTAAATTAATGCCTATGTTTGACCTTAAGATGATGAAGATTATGTGGAATGACCTCTTTAGTGGAAACTCACTCTTCCCAAATACTTGGCAAGATCGAGATTTTATCCTGCACAATGCATGTCTCTCTCAGGCCCTTAACAGTTTTCCTATATTTGGTGGAGGGGTTGGGACACAATTTTCCTAACCATGCCAGGAATTTTCCTGACGGTTCTTATATACACATACCAATGCTTCTCTGTTAGCTGTTGAGATAAGGTATCTATAATCACCAAAATTAGCCATGGCAATCTGCAATGTTGTGAAAACCAAGGAATGCTGCCATGGCTTATACTATGGTATTGATAATTGTTGTGGCCACTATCTAAGGCTGGTTTGATTCACATATCTCCAAACTAGAAAACACCTGTGACAGTTTTATGCCAATGGCATTACTTTATTTTCAGGACTTAAAATATAAATGTTGGGAGAATGGGTTACATGTGAAATACAATGGGTGGATTTTTCACTCGGCTGCATGTCCTGCAAAATATACCAGACCGCCTGACAAATCTCATAACTTTTCATTCAGTCGGACAAAAATCAAAAGAATAGGGGACTAAATGTCAGGCATTCATGGGGAATCAGTCCGTTGTATCTCAGAATGACCTGCTTTTACTCTGTATTTTTAGATTTTAATGCAAAGTTAACATTACCACATGTTTCCTTAAATATATGTTATTTATTTATTTATTCATTAGGGTTTAATGACACATTAACAACCAAGGTCATATCACGTCGGTGACAGTTTATAGGTGGAGGAAGCCGGAGTACCTGGGGAGAACCACCAAGCAACGACGAGCAGCTGCCAGCACCCCAACTTCGTAACTCCGCACTGCAGCACAGGCAGGATTAGATTGGTTGAAGACATGCGCACCATCGACGATCAGTACGCCTTAGTACATGGCGTCATCATGCCCCCATGTGGACAATCGGGGTGAAGTGCCTTGCCCAAGGACACAATGCGGGACTCTGAATCAATCCCTCAGACGGCCACCCATCCAAGTACAAACCAGGCTCGACATTTCTTAACTTTGGTGATCTGACGAGAATCGGTTACTGCAACACCACCACACACCCCTTAAATATATGTGCAAACATTGTTGAATGGAAATAAAAATTCACCCAGTTTAGAGTTCATCTGGGGTTTTTCCAGACTGGTAAATCCTCTTCCGGTCTAGTAATATTTCCATATTTACCAGACCACATTGACTTGTGAAAGTTGAGTTAGTTTCACAAGAATTGCTATTGATATTCACAATTTTATTTCAGAAAGGTACAGATGCAACCACCCGGTCCATCAGCTAAATGTTTTAAGGTGCTTCTGAAATTTTCTTGAGAAAATTAAATATTTGCAGGGTCAAAATTCCATCCTGATTGATATGTCTTGACCCTTTGAACCCGAGAGACCGATTTTCATTATTTATTTATTTATTTATTAGTGTTTAAGGTCACATATTTCTGCACAATGGCTAACCGTGACAGTTTTACGGGTAGAGGAAGCCGGAGAGAACCGCCGAGCAACGGCGAGCAACTGTCAGCTTCCCAACATACCAACTCCACACAAGTAGGGTTGGCATTGATTGAAGACAGGTGCACCATCGACGTGCAGTACGCCTTAGTACAACAGGTCACCATGCCCCCACGTGGGCAATGGGGGTGAAGTGTCTTGCCCAAGGACACAATGCGGTTGCCGCAGGTGGGATTCGAACCGAGGATCTCTCGGCTTGCAGCCTGCACCTCTACCAACTGAGCCATCGCACCCCCCACCGATTTTCATTGTCCAGGAACATGATACATCATAATTTCATTAAGTTGGTTGGCAGCTTAATGAATGTGCAGGGTAGTCCAGTCAATATTTTCAGTGTGCAGTCCCAAGTTGGATGGCTGTTTAGTGAATGTGCAGGGAATACCAATCAACATTTTCAACGTGCTTCCCCAAGGCTGCATGCTGAAAATATTAATTGGTCTACCCCCAAATAATGATTAGAGTCTCCAAATTGCAGTCATTGAACTGACATGGGAGATACCACCTGGGTTCAAAGTAATAGTTCAGACGAACCGCTTTCTCTATGCTACACATATATTTTGCAATATTTCCGAAATACTGGTGTTAAACAACATTTCCAACGTATAGTGATAATTTTTTTATTATCCTTGTTTCAGAGGTCCTGTGCTGAATGCTTTTAAGTCATTAGATTTTACAAATCTCAACCAGAAAATAATGAAATATGTGGTAGGTTAACAATTACTGATTTATTACAAGACGTTTTGATAAAATTAAGGGTCTCTGAACCCATTTTTCTGAGTTTTTGTAAATTTGACTTAATACTTTACCTGACAAATCATGTAATTTACAATTTGAGCAATTGGGAAAAAAATATATTTCAAAAACTTTCAACAAAACAATATCATGTGCCCCCTCTTTGGAACAGCTCATCAAGATTGTTGCAACGAGGTCACGTGATTTAGTCTTGGTGGAAATTTTTTTTTTAAATTGGAAAAAAAAAATATAATTAAAATAACAGATTTTCTTATCATGTATCTTGGGTAAAGAATTAATTGAATGTTCCTCCAATGTCTCCTCTGTTGAATCTCCAAATATATGTTTTGTAAGCATTGATCTCACAGAGTCACTTTTCAACAACTGTTTTGGAGTTCATTGTGGTACCATACTTTGATAAATAGATTGTCCTCCCATGCATTCATCCATCTAACACTCCATTTGTCTGTTTCTGTCTGTCTGCACTAACACTCCATCTGTCTATCTTCATGCAACTACTTATCCATCCATCCATCCATCCATCCATCCATTCATCCATCATTTTGTACCATTGTCAGTCTTTCATACTCACAAAATTTATTCTTGCTTTTCAAAGAGAAATGAGGAACTTAAAACCACATTCTTTTCTTTTTTTGATCAGGAGCTGTTTCAATACACTGATAGATTGCAGAAGGGCAAAATTCGAATTGCTTCCTTGCAGGAGATTTTATCATCATCAGGTACGGATATGCAGAATGCTCAAAAATGGAGTAATATCAACAATGATTTATGTGTGGTAAGTAATTCTTAAGCCTCATGGCCACCTTTGTAGTTTAATAATGGATTCTCTACCTTGCAATCACGATGGAAGACTATCAGATTATCCTGGCTACAGTTTCTAAACAAGTCTTGGCTGTCTATTTAGGCAACCAACACTTTTTATAGAGTTGAAATGCAGTGGAACCCTGTTAATTGAATAGCCACTTTGCCAATGGAAATTATTCAATTAACAGGAGTATTCAATTAAAAGGGATTGTTCCTGTATTCTAGAGATAAACTTGGCATTTATTCTATTATATCTTATATAAGATATAACAGATTGAATGCCTGTATTGGATTCACTGAGTCCAAATATACTACTCAAATTTTGCTAAGCCCCACATATTTGACACATCATTGTGAAATTTTCTTGCGACACATTTGCGATATTTTTGGTGGATATGATTGAGGAATGCATTGAGATGGTACCCAGTGTTTACATTAGGCTCTCTTGACAGGCAGACGTTTCGTGACAGTCATGGAAAGCAGGTACTCCTTGATTTCCATGATGTTTTTGTGTACTGTCTACATGTACATGAGATGAGTAGGGTATTCAGTCTTCATTTCAACACAAACCCTTGTGATTTAATGATTGAATATGGTGAATGCAAATGTAAGATGACATTTGTCTGAAGCAGAAATGTGGTGGGCTGTAGGGATGGTGGAACAAGGGGCTACTACCCATCGTCAGGTTGGTGAAGCCCTTGGTGTGCACCATACAGTGATCACCAGAGCCTGGGCAAGATTTTAGCAGTATGGCACACCAGTCAGGCGACATGGTGGTGGCAGAGACAGGGCAACATCTGCAGCTGAAGACCGGTTTTTGATCATTCAGGCCCGTAGGAACCACTTTGACACAGCAACCCAGCTTCGCAGTGACCTTTAGAATGCGTCCATGGAAAATGTTTCGATGCAGACTATCTGGGCAAGGTTGCACGAATGTGGTCTCCGATCGAGAAGACCATGTATTCGCATTCCGCTGTCACAGAACCATTGCCAGGCATGATATGAATGGGCCATGGACCATGTTGGATGGACCAGAGAAGATTGGCGATCTGTCCTTTTCACAGATGGGTCAAACAACACAGATAAGCGTTCTAGGGTCTGGAGAAGACCAGGAGAGCAGTTCCATGCAGCCAACATTGCTGAGCATGACCGCTGTGGTGGAGGGTCAATAATGGTCTGTGGCGGCATCAGCTGGGATGGACGTACAGAGCTCTGTGTCCTTGAACATGGTACATTGACTGCACAGCGGTATATTGATGAGATCCTGGATGCCCACGTCATATCCTATGCAGGTGCAGTGGGTGATAGATTCATTCTCATGGACGATAATGCCCATCCTCATGTTGCCCATGCTGTTCGGGAGTATCGACAGAGCGTATGGACTAGCCAGCAAGATCCCCTGACCTCAATCCAATCGAACATGTCTGGAATAAGTTGCAGCTTGCAATTTTAGTCCGTCCAGTCCAATCAAGAAGTGTCCAGGAGCTTGGTACCATGCTGGTCCAAGAATGGAACAACATCCTAGAAAGGACCATCAGGAACCTGATTGGGAGCATGTGAAGGCGTTGTCAAGCTGTAATTAACAATAATGGGTCTCACACTTGATATTGAACCCATATCAGTTTGCTTTTGAAAAATTTTCTCTTTTACCAATAATATCGATTTCTTATCAACCTACCTTACAATTGTTTACTACAGGCTTGCACTACAGTGGAAGACCCTAACTCGGATAAAATACTCTCTATTTTAATCTTTCCCAAGAGATTTGGGAAAGAAAAGTGGTGTAAAAACACCACGAAAAAATAAGCCAAAACTGGGTCAAGTGCCATCGGCGCACACCCAGTAGGGGACGCTCTTCTCTTAGTACAATTCCACGACTTCCATTAACCAGTGCGCTTCATAAAACAATTCTTTTTTTGTCCGCTGCATGTGAAGGACGTGTCGCCATTTGCATTACGAACAGTGATAATTCAGCTCGTCGATAATGGTTTCTTGTGACTGGAATTATGGATCTGAAGATCGTATAATAACAGGACTGTGTTTATATATTCTCGTTAATATTTTCAACCACATTTCTTATCAACGTACCTTACAATTGTTTACTACAGGCTTGCACTACAGTGGAAGACCCTAACTCGGATAAAATACTCTCTATTTTAATCTTTCTCAAGAGATTTGGGAAAGAAAAGTGGTGTAAAAACACCATGAAAAAATAAGCCAAAACTGGGTCGAGTGCCATCGACGTTTTTTAGGTCCCTGTCGGCCGTCTGAATTTTTTCTGCCACCTTCTCTCGTAGTTGAGGGTGTTCTTCTACTTTCTCTGTCTGTTGAGTTCACCTTTTTCTTCTACTGCTCTCACCTCTGTTATTTCCAGTTCAGTTCCTTTAGGGCAATTCCTTTTGCCCTTGCCTTTGGTGCATTCTCGTGGCCATTCCTCCCGCACCCACGCAGGGGGGGGGGGATCGGGGGGAGGGGGACGCTGTCATTTTGGGGCCTCCTGACTCGACCACAACCATAGATGTTGTTCGGTCCGGGCTGCGAATATCCTTCCGGAGGCATCCTACTCTATCCAGAGTGCCACTTCCAACCACAGTTCCTTCAGACGTTTTACAATGGGAACTTTTGTCCACGGAGATAGACAATCTCTTGGCAAAGCGGGTGATCGAGGTCGTCAAGAACATTCAGTCAGTGGGGTTTTATTCCCACCTGTTCTTGGTGCTGAAGAAGGACGGCCTCCTCCGACCGGTTATCGATCTGAGTATCCTGAACCAGTCTATCATTGCTCCCAAGTTCAGCATGGAGACTTTCAGGTCGGTCCACTGTTCCATTCAGCAGGGAGATTTTGCTTCCAGCATCGACCTGCGAGATTCTTACTTTCACGTTCCGATTCATCGGGCGTCGCAGAGGTATCTCAGGTTTGTTTTTCTGGTTCGAGTTTACCAGTACAAGGCCATGCCTTTCGGGCTCCTTGGGCATTCACCTGACTGATGTCGCATGTGATAGCCTACCATCGCACACAGTCCAGGGTGACAACTTCGGCATATGTAGACAATATCCTCCAGAGGCATTCCAATGCTGCCTTACTGGAGTTGGATGTCGACACTCTGTTGAGCTTGCTCAAGTCACTAGGATTCAGAGTCAACGATGAGAAGTTGGATCTGGTCCCTTCTCAGTCGTTTTGTCATCTGGGGATGGCCTTCCGCACTCAGTGCAATATAGTGGCAGTTCCCCAGGCCAGGGCTGTGATTCTCTCAGCTTTTGCTCTGACTCTGTCCCAGTCCACATCTGCGACAGCAAGGGGTATTCTCAGGCTGCTCGGTCTCTGCGGTTCGGTGATGGATCTCATTCCTCTAGGTTGGCTGCATGTCAGACCTCTCCAACACTTTCTGCAGTCGTTGGAGGCCGAATGTCGATTCTCTGGATCTGGTGCTTCCGTTACCAGAATCTCTTCATCCTCACCTTCTCCCCTGAACGGATGTTCAGTGGATTATGCAGGGTGACACGTCCGATCACGTTCTGAAGGCAGATGCCAGCGATCTCAGATGGGGTGCGACGTTGGATCCTCTAGGTCTTTCCCTTCACGGGATGTGGGATCAGGATCAGGCAGCTCTACACATCAACCAGAAGGAGCTTCTTGCTCTTCTTCTGAGTTTCCGGCAGTGGATCCCTCACCTGTCGAATCGCCAGGTCCTTCTGTTGTCCGACTATTCGACAGTGCTTACATTCGGAACCAGGGCAGCATGCACTCGGTTCCAATGTACGAATTGGCTCGGGATCTTCTACTGCTCACTGAGAATTTCACCATCGGGGTGGTTGTTCGTCACATTCCCAGTCGTTTGAACGTCCTGGCCAACTCCCTGTCCCGACGGGGCAGGTTGTTTTCCACCGAGTGGATGCTCCACATGGCGGTGTTCCAGTCTCTTTGCAATCTCTGGGGTCGTCCCCACATCGATCTCTTTGCGGCTCGTTGGAACCATCAGGTGGATACTTTCGTGTCCCAGTGTCCAGATGCTCTGGCTTTCGCTGTGGATGCTCTGGCCCTCCTTTGGGACGGTCTTGTCGGCTACGCCTTCCTGCCGGTTCCGATTCTGCCTAAGGTTCTAGCCCAGATATGAACCTGCAGTCGTCGAATCCTTTCGATCACACCACTGTCTCCTCGGTGGGTGTGGTTCAATCTGCTCCGCTCTCTCTTAGTGGCGGTTCCAGCATGTCTCCCTCTACATCGAGACTTTCTTTGCCAAAGTCGCACGAGGAGGTTTCAAGTTGACCCGATTTCATTGTGCCTTCGCGCATGTCTTTTATCGGGTCCTGTCTCCTCAGTAGTGATTTTTAGAGACGGGCATAAGGCTGTCACGATTATGAATTTTCATAATCGATTGTTTTGTCATAAAAATTGACGGTTATTCGATTATTTATGATTAATATTTCTGTCCCGTTTCCTAGAACTTCGTCTAGGAAATAACTTGGGAGGCATTAAAAATTAAAATATCCTAATTGTAAATGATGCAAACGAACACCAAACCTTGAAAAATTTGACAAAACAGAATCTACATCGCATAGATTCAAACTTCAAATCATAGAAAAATGCATACTAAACTCACTAATGGCCCCATCCGCGCTCAATGCGTAATGATTATGAATTTAGCCTCAGGGAATGTCAAGTCAACAAAGCTTTACACGTGGAAATGAAACTTATGGTTGCGGTACGTCGGAGAACAAAATAAATCATCATACTTTAAAAATAAATAACATGGCATTTCGAAGTTTTTCCCTCTTTACGTTCCGTATGTTAAAATTGCTTATCAAGTATCAAATTGATAAAAACAAAAACAACTCAACACTCGACGATGTCTTATTGGCAAGGAATACAATGTAGCCATTGACAGTAAGGCATCATCGAGTGTTATGTTATTTCTTATCAACCTACTCACAATTGTTTACTACAGGCTTGCACTACAGTGGAAGTCCCTAACTCGGATAAAATACTCTCTATTTTTGTCTTTCCCAAGCAAGTTGGGAAAGAAAAGTGGTGCAAAAGCACCAATAAAAAATAAGCCAAAACTGGGTCGAGTGCAACCAGCGCAGACCCAGTACGGGACGCTCTCTCCCAAGTACAACTCCACGACTTCCGTTGCCAGTGCGCATATACCGTCTCTAAAGACTCATTCTTTTTAAAATCTGCTTCGTGTCGAGATGTTTTTTGCACGCTTATCAGTGTTCCACCAGCTCGATGTTTGATGATTCCTGATTCATTATACCACAGTGTATCCTTTGTATTCTCAGGAACAGTGTTTTATATTCTCTTTTCTATTATATGTCCATAATGTATATTTATTTGCTCTCTCTCGAGTCGCGCGCGATTTTCGCGGGCCACGCGGTTCGGACTTAGATTTTTCACAATTATTGTTAATGCTTTTTTTGCAAAATTTTCTAATTGTGTTAGAGTTAGGTGTCAGCGGGGTACCACTCCTACAGTGTTTCTTCTTTCTTTTGAGAGTAGTCTTCCTGTTGGGTGGTTCCCGGTCGACCGTCTGGGGTCTTTGTTTCTGTCACCTTTCTCTCTTCTTTGGGGGTGTTCTGTTTTCTGATCTCACCTTCTCTGCTCCTCTCACCTCTATCATGCCCAGGACAATTCCTTGTGGGCAATGTCTGCTGCCAAAGCATGTGGACGATGTACATTCGTCTTGTTCCTCCTGTAATGGGTGTTCGGCCGAGCGGCCGTGTGGTGTCTGTGGAACATGGTCTTCCACCTTCTGGGCGTCAGTAAATCGTGTCGTTCGTTCTCGTGGCCGTGCCTCCCGCTCCCGCGGGAAAGGAGAACATGGTCGTTCGGGGCCTCCCGAGCCGACTTTGTCTGGTGAGAGTTATTCCTCCTCCGTGGGGGATGTGCAGTCTTTTCCTGTGGTGGATACTGCAGGAGCTGTTGAGTGTTCTGGTGTAGAGATGCCTGGTTCCGGGACTACGGTCCCCCTCCAGTCGACATCTGAGGCTGTCACTGGGGTTGTGACTCCTCCTTCGGAGCCGAGCCGGTGTGCTCTCTCCACTATTTCACCAGCCTCAACGACTCTTGACGTATCTACTACTGCTGCTGGTCCGTCTGCTTCGTTGTCTGTTTCAGCCGGCCTCGGCTTTTCGCTGCAGGGGACTGCAGGACTGTCCGATACTGTAGACGTGGGATATCGGCCTCAGCCTTCCCTGACTTCAACTCGGCAAAGTCGGAAGGGGCTGCCGGCCGAGCCCATCACTGTGGTCTCTTCACCGTCTTTCCCTACACGGGATGTGGGACCAGGATCAAGCAGCTCTACACATCAACCAGAAGGAGCTTCTTGCTCTTCTTCTGAGTTTCAGGCAGTGGATCCCTCACCTGTCGAATCGCCAGGTCCTTCTACTATCCGACAATTCGACCGTGGTTGCTTACATTCGGAACCAGGGCGGCACGCACTCGCTTCCGATGTACGAGTTAGCTTGGGATCTTCTACTGCTCGCTCAGGATGTTCACGCCGGAGTGGTTGTTCGTCACATTCCCGGTCGTTTGAACGTCCTAGCCGACTCCCTGTCCCGAGAGGGCAGGGTTATTTCCACCGAGTGGATGCTTCACAGGGCAGTGTTCCAGTCGCTTTGCGATCTCTGGGGACGTCCCCACATCGACCTCTTTGCGACTCGTTGGAACCATCAGGTGGACACTTTCGTGTCCCCGTGTCCAGATCCTCTGGCTTTTGCCGTGGGCGCTCTGTCACTCGATTGGAACGGTCTAGTCGCTACGCCTTCCCACCGGTTCCGATTCTTCCTCAGGTTCTCGCCAAAATTCGAACCTGCAGTTGTCGAATCATTCTGATCGCTCCCCTGTCGCCTCAGCGGGTGTGGATCAATCAGCTCCGCTCGCTGATGGCGGCGGTTCCGGCACGTCTCCCGCTACGTCGTGACCTTCTTTGTCAAGGTCGCCCGAGGAGGTTTCACATCGACCCGACTTCGTTGTGCCTTCACGCATATCTTTTGTCAGGTCCTGTCTCCTCCGTAGAGGTTTTTCGAGACGAGCAGTGGAGTGCATTTCTTCTTCAAGGAGGCACTCCACTGGTTTAGCTTATGCAGCTAAATGGAAGGTCTTCTGTCGATGGTGTGCTGATCACTCTGTTGATTATGCCAATCCTTCGATTTCACAGATTGCGGAGTTTCTGGTATATCTGTTTGATTCTCGGGGTCTCCAGCCTGCTACCATCAAGAGTTACAGGTCTATGCTTTCAGAGACTTTTTCTCATGTGGGGAAGCGTCGTATCGGCACTAATCCTTACCTCTCCAAGCTTGTTCGGCACTTTTCTTTGAAAAGGCCTCGGACTTTGCAGCTTACTCCATGATGGAATCTTTCGTGGGTGCTGCTTTGCTGGGGGGGGGGGGGGGGGGAGGGGGGGGGGGGGCGCCGTTCGAATCTTTATCCCAGGTGGATATGCATTTTCTCACATATAAGATGGCTTTTCTGATGGCATTTGCTTCAGCCAGACGGGTTAGTGAGCTTCACGCGCTCTCGGTTGACCCGGCCTTTTTTAGGAGCTCTCCCAACAGTGTTACTTTTACCACTGATTGCTCCTTTTTGGCTAAGAATCAGTTACCAGATACTACTCCTCCTCCTATCTGTATCAGGGCTGTTCCCTCTGTTGAGGGTACTCGCCCTTTGCTCTGTCCGGTCCATGCTATTCGCATTTATCTTGATCGGTCACGCTTCATACGGAAAGGCAGAAAACGTTTTTTTCTGTCTCTCATTCCGGGTCGACAGAAGATCTCTCCTCAATCCATTTCTCGATGGATTTGTCTTGCTATTCGTACGGCTTATAGTCGTTTAGCAGCTGGCGATTGTATTACCAATCGTATTTCTGCCCACGAGGTGTGGGCACTGTCTACCTCTTGGGCTTATTCTAACTCCGTCAAGTTGTCGGATGTTATGCAGGCAGCCTACTGGAGAAATGCTTCTACTTTCTCCACCTTTTATTTGCGCCAGTTGCAGGAGCAGTCGGAGGACCTTTTTGCCCTGGGTCCTCTTTCTTCTGCTCAGGCTGTTGTCTGCCATAGCCATTGGGCTTCTTGAAGGTCAGTTTCAGCCTTGTGCTGTTACTGCCCTTTTTCTGTCTGTGTGTCACACAGGCTCATATGTCTCTTTTCATTGTCCTTTACCAATGATTGCGACATTATAGTTGATAAGCCTCGGGACCTCTTCCTTCTACTTCACGGTTCCAGTGCACTAGGGTTATGTGGGGGTTGGTTATGCGATTCCCTCCAGCCTTTTGTCTATTCAGCCTGTAGTAAACAATTGTGAGTAGGTTGATAAGAAATCTAAATTTTATAGTAAATTTCCTTTCTTATTATACCTACCACAATTGTTTACATGGAGGCCCTCCCGTCTTCTTTACGGGTAAAGAATCTTTCCTCCCCGCTGATCACATAACTCTAACGTTTACGGATTCAAAAAGAATGAGTCTTTATAGACGGTATATGCGCACTGGCAACAGAAGTCGTGGAGTTGTACTTGGGAGAGAGCGTCCCGTACTGGGTCTGCGCCGGTTGCACTCGACCCAGTTTTGGCTTATTTTTTATTGGTGCTTTTGCACCACTTTTCTTTCCCAACTTGCTTGGGAAAGACAAAAATAGAGAGTATTTTATCCGAGTTAGGGACTTCCACTGTAGTGCAAGCCTGTAGTAAACAATTGTGGTAGGTATAATAAGAAAGGAAATTTACTATAAAATTTAGATTTTTAGCTCAACTTGACAAAGTCAAGCTGAGCTATTGCCATCACTTCTCGTCCGTCGGCGCACGTACGTACGTACGTACGTACGGACGTACGTACTAACGTACGTACGTACGTACGTCCACAATTTCCTTTGGCACACCTCACAGGTCGCATTTATGATCAGATTTCTTTGAAACTTGGTATGCTTGTTTGGGGTGACCTCTAGATGGGAGCTATCGATTTTCTTCAATTTTCGTCAAAAAATGTTGCCGCGGCCAATGTTCTTAGAACTTAGTTTAGTCAAACCACAATATTTCCCTTTGACACACCCTACAGGGCACATTTATGATTTGATTGCTTTGAAACCTGGTATGCTTATTTAGGGTGACCTCTAGATGGGAGCTATCGATTTTCTTCAATTTCCGGCAAAAAATGTTGCCACGGCCAACGTTCGTAGAACTTAGTTTAGTCAGACCTCAATATTTCCCTTTGGCACACCCTACAGGGCACATTTATGATCAGATTGCTTTGAAACCTGGTATGCTTGTTTGGGGAGATCTCTAGATGGGAGCTATCGATTTTCTTTAATTTCTGTCAAAAAATGTTGCCGCGGCCAACGTTCTTAGTACTTAGTTTAGTCAGAAGACTCAATATTTCCCTTTGGCACACCCTACAGGGTACATTTATGATCGGATAGCTTTGAAACCTGGCATGCTTGTTTGGGGTGACCTCTAGATGGGAGCTATTGATTTTCTTCAATTTCCGTCAAAAAATGTTGCCGCGGCCAACGTTCTTATAACTTAGTTTAGTCAAACCACAATATTTCCCTTTGGCACACCCTACAGGGCACATTTATGATTTGATTTCTTTGAAACCTGGTATGCTTATTTAGAGTGACCTCTAGATGAGAGCTATTGATCTTCTTCAATTTCCAGCAAAAAATGTTGCCACGGCCAACGTTCGTAGAACTCAGTTTAGTCAGACCTCAATATTTCCCTTTGGCACACCCTACAGGGCCCATTTATGATCAGATTGCTTTGAAACCTGGTATGCTTGTTTGGGGAGACCTCTAAATGGGAGCTATCGATTTTCTTCAATTTCTGTCAAAAAATGTTGCCGCGGCCAACGTTCTTAGAACTTAGTTTAGTCAGAAGACTCAATATTTCCCTTTGGCACACCCTACAGGGTACATTTATGATCGGATTGCTTTGAAACCTGGCATGCTTGTTTGGGGTGACCTCTAGATGGGAGCTGTCGATTTTCTTCAATTTCCGTCAAAAAATGTTGCCGCAGCCAACGTTCTTAGAACTTAGTTTAGTCAGAAGACTCAATATTTCCCTTTGGCACACCCTACAGGGCACATTTATGATCGGATTGCTTTGAAACCTGGCATGCTTGTTTGGGGTGACCTCTAGATGGGAGCTATCGATTTTCTTCCATTTCCGTCAAAAAATGTTGCCACGGCCACCGTTCTTAGAATTTAGTCTAGTCAGACCACAATATTTCCATTTGTACACCCTACAGGGCACATTTATGATCGGATTGCTTTGAAACCTGGCATGCTTGTTTGAGGAGGCCTCTAGATGGGAGCTATCGATTTTCTTCGGTTTCTGTCAAAAAATGTTGCCACTGGCAAAAAAAATGACATTGGTACCAATGATCTTCAATTTTGCCATTTCATTTATAACTTACCAAGTTCAAGTTTGTCAAGTTGAGCTACAGTGTCATTGACACTTTCATTGTTAAATTGTTATCACCGCTAATGGTAATGAGCCAGCGATGCTGGAACCGGAAAGTTCAGCCCATGAATGATAATGATTCAGCCCCTGTTCAGTGTGAAAATGCTTTCCCTTTGGGGGGCTCAATCTTTCCAGGGATTTATTAAATACAACCTCGTTACAATGTTGATGTTTTTTTGGCAGGTCACATGACTCACATCAAAGGAATGAGAAGTATTGGGAACTGAGTGATCACGCATACGATGATGACTGGGTTTTGGCTAACTTTAACTCGCGTGGTGCCGCGACTTGAAGCTGTATTTGGTTTTATGTTTTAACCCCGTTCACACACACATTTGTTGTCGAAATAGGTCCTTTATGTGAAACAATAGCTTGTGAATCAATATTTCCCCTTTGTTTAACAAAAAGGTATGACAGCACATGTCCAGTCAAATAATCGATCATTGAAAAAAATCGTCATTTTTTCCTCAATCGACGGTTGATCGATTTTTCAATCATTCGTGACAGCCTTAGACGAGCAGTGGAGTTGCTTTTCTTCTTCAGGGAGGCACTCACTCCACTGGTTTAGCCTCTGTAGCTCAGAAGAAGGTTCTTCTGTCGATGGTGTGCGATCACTGTTACTTCTGTCACTCCTTCGATTACACAAATTGCAGAGTTTCTGGTATATGTTTGTTTCTGGGGGTCTCCAGCAATGGGTACACGTCCTTGCTTTGGAGACCTTTTTCATATGTGGTACTGCATTGTTTCGGCACTCATCCTTGCCTCTCCAAGCTTGTTCAGCTCTTTTCCTTGAAAAGGCCTAGGACTTTGCAGTTTACTCCAAGATGGACACTTTCTTGGGCACTGCTCTGCTTGGGGAGTTGGGGGGGGGGGGTGCGTTTGTGCCTTTATCCCAGATGGATATGCATTTTCTCACATGCCAGATCTCTCCTGCTTCTATTTCTCGGTGGATTTGTCTTGCTATTCGTGCAGCTTCCGCTCGTCTAGCTACTGGCGATTGTATTACCAATTGTTTTTTCTGCCGCGAGGTGGTTGCATTGTCTTCCTCTTGGAGCTTTTACTAACTCCGTCATGTTGTAGGATGTTATGCTGGCAGCCTACTGGAGAAATGCTACCTTCTCCATTCATCTGCGACAGTTGCAGATGCCGACAGAGGACCTTTGTCCTACAGGCCCTCTTTCTTCGGCTCAGGCTGTTGTCTATCCCGGCCATTCAGCTTCTTACAGGGTCAGTTCCAGCTCTGTGCTGTTACTGCCCTTTCTGTCTGTGCATCGCACATCACCATACGCCTCATCTTTCATTGTCTTTTTACTAATGTTTGTGATGCTATGGTTTGATAGGCCTAGGGATCTATTCCTCTGTCCATGGTTCCAGTGCAATTGAGTTATGTGTGAGTTGGTTATGTGATTCCCTCCATCCTATTGTCTATTCAGCCTGCAGTAAACAGTTGTAAGGTAGGTTGATAAGAAATATAAATTTTATAGTAAAAATTTCCTTTCTTATTATACCTACCACAATTGTTTACATGGAGGCCCTCTCGTCTTCTTATTCGGGTAAGAATCCTTCCTCCCCCGCTGATCACATAACACCTATGTTGGCGGACTCAAAAGAATAGTTTGATGACAGCTTGTGCACTGGTTAACAGAAGTCGTGGAATTGTACTAAGAGAAGAGCGTCGTCCCCTACTGAGTGTGCGCCGTTTTGGCTTATTTTTTCGTGGTGTTTTTACACCACTCTTCTTTCTCAAAACTCTTGGGAAAGATTAAAATAGAGAGTATTTTATCTGAGTTAGGGTCTTCCACTGTAGTGCAAGCCTGTAGTAAACAATTGCAGTAGGTATAATAAGAAAGGAAATTTACTATAAAATTTAAATTTTCCATGGTTATCATATTCAAAAGCTAAAAAATAATGTCAAACACAAACAAAATCTTAATTTCTGTACTTAAATCATTAAAGATATAATTAAATATAAAATATATATATACTTTTCATAACAATATTTCAACTAAAACGTAAAACAGGTAGTTGGATATACTTGGTGCTTAGCAAACTTTGAGCAGTATAGGTCTATAAACAAAGGAAAACTGTTGAGAGTCAGGGTAATTTCTCGACAGGTTACAAGATTTTTTATTCAATTAACAGGAGTTTATTCTATAACCTATATTCAATTAACAGGTCAAATTACTGGAGGTATGGAAAATGGTTTTGTGTTGGGAAATTATATTCAGTTAACAGAGTTATTCAGTTAAGAGATATCCAATTAACTGGAGTCCACTGTATAGTAAAAATTCTGAAAAAAAAACTGTCCAGAGCTTGAGGATTAACTCCATGCAGGACAACATTTCTCTTGCCACTGAGATAAGAATAATTTAGGCACATTTACCCTGTAAATTTAATGGATTTTGCACCAATAATTTATGAGTTAAACTTAGATGAACATTTCATCAAATCTAGTTATGGCTGCTGTGATCCAGCCATGAGTAGATTCGATGAAAAATATCTTGAAAATACTCAGCAGGTTGAGAGTTCACCCTGTACTTAAATCAACATGAAGCAACACTTGCAATTTTTTTTTCAAATAACTGACAATTTTCATTTTTACATCTAAAATATAGTTTGCTCCTTCATTGGCATCAGGTCATTCCAGGGAAGGGTCATAGACTATGTTTTGAATGCCAGAATTTGAACAAATAATAAAATTTGAATAACAGTTTTGTGAACAGTGCTGGACAGATATGGCTGTTACATACACTCTCAAAGAGCGTATCCTGGATTACATCTGTTCATCCATTCATCTGTTCTTTTGTATGGTTGAACACATCCCCATCCCTTGAATTTACGTGAGGGGGTGGGGGTCTGCCAGCATCTCTGAGGCAATCTTTGTTAGGACCCTGCTGTCTACAGCAGGTGCCCTTTAGTGATCAGCCTATCTATACATTCGTCCCTCTGTCCATCAAATGTTTTCTACACTTTTTTTCAGCTATCGATAGAAATATTGAATGATTTTTTGTATGTAGCTTCCTGGTGGGTACTTACAGATCAAGTTTAAATTTCCTTCTGCTTAGTTGGTTTATTGCTGTTGAAAGTGTAATTAAATCCCAATAAATAAATAAATAGTTGGTTATTACAGAGTTATTGCCCTTGAACTTAGGAATTCAACATTTAAAACAGGTTTTCCGCACTTTTTTCAGTTATGGATGGAAATATTGAAATGAGTTTTTGTATGTAGCTTTCTGGTGTATAGTTACAGATCAAGTTTCAATTCCATTTCACTCAGTTGGTTTATTACAGAGTTTTTGCCCTTGAACTTAATTCAACACTTATAACAGGTTTTCCACACTTTTTTTCTGCTATGGATGGAAATATTAAAATTATTTTTTGTATGTAACTTCCTGATGAGCACTTACAGATCAAGTTTCATTTGCATTCTACTCGTATGGTTCATTGCAGAGTTACTGACCTTGAACTTAGAAATTTGACAATTATAAAAGATTTTCCACACTTTCCTTCAATAATGTTGCACGTTTTTCAGGTGTGGATGGTAATATTGAAATGATTTTTTGTATGTAGCTTCCTGATGGGAAGTTACAGATGAAGTTTCAGTTCCATTTCACTCAATTGGTTTATGACAGAGTCATTGTCCTTGAACTTGGAAACTCAACACCATAACAGGTTTTCTTAACTTTTTCCAGCTGTGGATGGAAATATTGAAATGATTTTTTTTGTATGTAGCTTACTAATGAGAACTTATAGATCAAGTTTAAATTCCATTCTACTTGTATGGTTTATTACAGTTATTTACATTGAACTTAAAAATTTGACAGTTGTAACACACTTTCCACACTTTTCTTTACTAATGATAGTGATACATGAATGATTTTTGGTATGTACCTTCCTTGTAGCAAATTACAGATGGAATTCTGTTTTGCTCCCTTAACTCAGTTCTTTGCCCAGTTACAGAGTTATTGCTCTTTAGCTTGGAATTTTGATAATTATAACAGATTTTTCACACTTGTTTCAGTTATGGATGGAAATATTGAAATAATTATTTGTATGCAGCTTCCTGGTGGGTATCCTCACATCAAGTTTTAATTTCATTCCATTATCAATGAGGGATTGTTCTTGAACTTGGAAATTTCACATATTAGCTATGGTTATAGCTCCTCATCCATCATACAGACTGCTATTGCAAATTTCTAAAACAGGCATTTTACGGTAATACCAAGTAAGAATCCTTCGATGACGTAAAGGAAATAAAATAAGACAAAAATTCAAATTACTCTTCACAAGCAGGAGACCAGTCTTATTATTTCGTATGCTGATTGAACTTTCATTGATAGTTTCAACTTGCAAATTGAAATTTGTCACCACTTCAATTGTTGAAAGTGTTCATCTAAAATACAATTTACTGTCTTTTTTGCCTCAATTTTACAGCACAAATTCTGAATGGTTGATGTGATCCCCACCAAAATGTTACCATACTTTCACAACAGACAATAGGTGTAAATTTGGAAAATACTTCAATGAGAAATTATAAAAAAAACTCACATGTTTATCTGACCCTGGAACCCAAAACAGCTATTCGGCACATCATTTCAGTGGCCTCTCTCAAGACAAGTGGTCTCTCAAGGAAGGTTTTACTGTACTGTATATTGTTCAAATTGCAAACCATTTCAATTGCAGGGCCCACTGTGATCACTTTGCATCTAGTTCCATTTGGAATATAAAGTAAATCCTTGTTCAAACAAATTGGCCATAATTGCCCACGTAATTTACAAATTAAGCGATTGGCAAAAAATATATTTTTCCCAAAAATTCAACAAAACCATATCATGTGACTTCTCATTGGAATGAGCTTGTTGTATTGATTCCAATGAGGGTTCACATTATATGGTTTTGATGGAATTTTTTGAAAAATTTGAAAAAACTGTAATTATAAAATAATAATTTTGGTACTCTATATTGGTTAAAGGGTTAGTTGAATAAAAAAAATGTGATCTTTCAAAAATTTATTTGTGGCCACCAAATTTGTCAGCTTCAAAAATAATTGGTATTTTCATTGTGAATGTTTAATTATATTTTCTCGGAAGTAATTCATGGAGCTTTGTTGAACACCATAAGATTGATCAGCTGTTCAGATTATCTCCAGCATATAGGGAATTAACCCTTTAGTGCAGTAAAAAAATGGAATTGTTTAGGTTTCCTGACTGACACTACTGTTTGAGCCTGACCATCAACTTATTATTAGCACTTGACCGAAAAATAAAATTGTATTCATCTACACTAAGAATGCACTCCCTGTTATCAGACTGCCGGAGACACTGTCCAGAAACTGAACAGTTTATCACCTGACAGGTGGGCCACATTTCTTTTGCAGGTGCTTGTGATGAAGGCTTATTACATGAATATCACAACAAGATTTTTTTTCAATTATCTTCATTGATAAATCCTTGTATGTTCAACTTGTTAGATAAGTTAAAATGAGAGTGGAATTCACTTGTTATATTCTGCAATTTATTTCAGTCTGAATGACTTTCTGTATACCCTGTATACCTTTTGTACTACCCTGAACCCTGGAACTCAAGACAGCTATTCAGTACATCGTTTCACTGGCCTCTCTCAAGATGAAAAGTTTTTTTTTTTTATAGGGACTGATCATGTGACATCACATGTAGCAAGATACTGGACAAATAACATTCCCTATCAGGGGTCTTCATGGTGGGAGGAGGGTGCGGGGTGTGATCAGTTAGATTTCTAACTGGGATTGGGGTCCCAGCATGACAGGCAATAAGCATGTCCAGAGGGCTGCAAGCCTGTGTTGGGGGAGAGGGGGGGAAGAGTTTTTGTGGGGTATTTCCCCTCGAAGATGGGATGTCCAGGGGGCTTCCCACAGGGAATTTTTTCAATTTTTGAACCCTTCAGATGGATTCTGAGGCCTTCCTTTGGCTTAAATCTAGTCATTTTATCCGCAAGAAAAATGCATTTCAACAGGTGGGTCCATGAGCTTCCCCTTACACTGAGCTCACCTGACTGAAAGTCAGGGTGAGCTATTCTGATCACTTTTTGTCAGTCGTCCGTCATATGTCGTGAAGGTGATGTTTGGGTCAGTTCATGAAAATTCACATGAGTAGCAGTTATATAGGGGCATTTGGGTTTTTCTTCAAATTGGGTTTCTGCTGAGTCAGCATTTTTTAACACTGTGGGCAGTGGGAAAAAATTAAAGAATCGTTTGCTTCCAAACCACTGCTCCAAAAGCTTTCATATTTTACATATAACATCTTTGGAACATTGATTCACATATTTGTTGAAATCAAATCCCTCGGTCCATATTTTGGTTTCCCAATGGGAGCCCAGATGTTGAAATTAGTGCAGTATGAGGAATATTCTTTAAAAATCTTTTTCAGATCTACCAATTAGAATCTTTTGATATTTGGTATGCAGCATGCTTAGGGGGTGAGATTCAAATTTGTTCAAGCCAAGTCCCTGGGTTCATATTTAGGCCGAAAATTTGGGGTCCTGGTCCGGACTTAGAAATTTTGGACCCAATCCGGAAATGAGTTTTTTGTTTTTTTATGCGTTTCGGTCAATTCTAAGACGAAAATTTTTTTTTTTTACACCGAAAATTTGGGGTCCAGGTGGGACTCCGAAATTTTGGACCAAAATCCGGAAATTTTTTTTGTTTTTTTTATGCGTTTTGGTCAATTTTAAGACAAAATTTTTTTTTTCTTTTACACTGAAAATTTGGGGTCCGGGTGGGAAATGATTTTTTTTGTTTTTAGCTTAACTTGACAAAAGTCAAGATAAGCTATTGCCATCACGTGTGCAGAAGTCTGTTAGACTATGAGTCTGTTAGTCTGTGAGTCTGTTCATATTTTCCTTTAGCGCAGGTTACACCCTATAGTTCTTGTCTGATCGTCAAGAAATTTCATATGCAGGTTTGGGGTCATGTCTAGATGAGAACGCCGCCTTTTGGTCGTGATCGGTCAACCGGTATGGCTGCCCAATCTGAAAACCATTAGCACAGTCTACAGATCGTATTTATGAAGGGATTTCATTGTAACTTGGTAGGATGCCTCTGTATAATGCCTAGATGAGAACGTCCCCATTTGGTCATGATCTGTCAACCGTGATGACTGCCTGAGCCCAAAACCAAAAAACTTTTAGCACAGTCTACAGGTCATATTTATGGAGGGATTTCATTGTAACATGGTAGGTTGACGTCATTTCATGTCTAGACGAGAATGTCCCCTTTCGGACGTGACTGGGCAACTGTGATGGCTACAGGGGCCCGAAGCCCAAAAACCTTTAGCACAGTCTACAGGTCATATTTATGAAGGGATTTCATTGTAACTTGATAGGGTGACTCCAAATAATGTCTTGATGAGAACGTCCCCTTTTGATCCAGATCATTCAGCCTTGATGGCTGCCGGAGACCAAAAACCTTTAGCATAGTCTACAGGTCGTATTTATGGAAGGATTTCATTGTAACTTGTTAGGTTGACTCCATATAATGCCTAGATGATGATATCCCCTTTTGGTCGTGATTGGTCAACTGTGATGGCTACAGGGGCCAGAAGCCCGAAAACCTTGAGCACAGTCTACAGGTCATATTTATGAAGGAATTTAATTGTAGCTTCGTAGGATCACTCCAAATGATGCCCAGATGAGAATGTCCCCTTTTGGTTACGATCATTCAACCATGATGGCTGCCCGAGCCTGAAGCCCGAAAACATTTAGCACAGTCTACAGGTCATATTTATGAAGGGATTTCATTGTAACCTGGTAGGTTGACTTCATATAATGTTTAGATGAGAACGTCCCCTTTTAGATGTGATTGAGCAACTGTGATGGCTACAGGTGCCCAAAGCCCGAAAACCTTGAGCACAGTCTACAGGTCATATTTATGAAGGGATTTCATTGTAACTTCATAGGATCACTCCAGATGATGCCCAGATGATAATTCCCCTTTTGGTTGCGATCATTCAACCATGATGGCTGCAGGAGCCTGAATCCCGAAAACCTTTAGTACATTCTTCAGGTCATATTTATGAAGGGATTTCATTGTAACTTCATAGGATCACTCCAGATGAGAATGTCCCCTTTTGGTTGTGATCATTCAACCATGATGGTTGCCCAAGCCCAAAGCCCGAAAAACTTTAGCACAGTCTACAGGTCATATTTATGAAGGGATTTCATTTTTCATTGTGACTTGGTAGATTGACTTCCTATAATGTCTAGATGAGAATGTCCCCTTTTGGATGCAATTGGGTATCTGTGACGGCTACAGGGGACCAAAGCCCAAAAACTTTTAGCATGGTCTACAGGTAATATTTATGAAGGGATTTCATTGTAACTTGGTAGGATGACTCCAAATAATGTCTAGATTATCCTTTTCATCAGCGTCCCCGTTTGATCGCAATCATTCAGCCTTGATGGCATAGCATAGTGTATAGGTCGTATTTATGGAAGGATTTCATTGTAACTTGTTAGGCTGACTCCATATGATGCCTAGATGATGACATCCCTCTTTGGTCGGTCAGCTATGATGGCTTCAGGTGCCCAAAGCCCGAAAACCTTGAGCACAGTCTACAGGTCCTATATATATGAAGGGATTTCATTGTAACTTCGTAGGATCACTCAAGATTATGCCCAGATGACAACGCCCAACACCCCCTTTTGGTCACGATCATTCAACCATGATGGCTTCCCGAGCCCAAAACCCAAAAAACTTTAGTACAGACTACAGGTCGTATTTGTGAAGGGATTTCATTGTAACTCAGTAGAATGACTCAGTATAATGTCGAGATGAGGACGAACACTTTTAGTTGCAATCGGTCTACCATCATGGCTACACAGGCCTGAAGCCTGAAAACCTTTAGCACAGTCTACAGGCCATATTTATGAAGGGATTTCAATGTAACTTGATAGGATTATTATTTATTTATTGATGTTTAAGGTCACATATTTATGCACAATGGCTAATCATGACCGTGACAGTTTTACGGGTGGAGGAAGCCGGAGTACCCGGAGAGAACCACCGAGCAACGATGAGCAGCTGCCAGCTCCCCAACATCGTAACTCCGCACTGCAGCACAGGCAGGGTTAGATTGGTTGAAGACAAGCGCACCATCGACGTGCAGTACGCCTTAGTACACGGCGTCATCGTGCCCCTGGGCAATGGGGGTGAAGTGTCTTGCCCAAGGACACAACGTGGTTGCCGCAGGTGGGATTCAAACTGAGGACCTCTCGGCTTGCAGCCTGCACCTCTACCTACTGAGCCACCGTGCCCCCAACTTGATAGGATGACTCGTTTTGGAATAATTTCACTGTAACTTGGTAACTTTCGTTGACTTACGTTAACTGTGAGGGTCACATACATTAACTGTGAGGTCATATTAACCCACCTCTTAGCTCTTTAGTACAGTGTACATCTCATATTACTTTTATTAAAAACATAGCATACAGGGAACAGAAATTAAAATATTCCCAATTATCACAATTCTTGCCTTATTTCATAATCCTTTCATAAACATTGAACATTATCCTTTTCATCAAACACAACACACAAACAAGTCAAGCTACAGTGTCATTGACACTTTCATTATGCATTTTGGTCAATTTTAAGACAAAAAATTTTTTTTTTTTTTACACTGAAAATTTGGGGTCTGGGTGGTTTGGGACATCGAAAATTTCCAAACAAAAATAAAAAAAAATCTGTTTTTTATGCGTTTATCTCAATTTTGGGACGTAAAAGTGCAGGAACTGAAAATAGAAGGAAAATCCTTTGTTTTGTGTGGGCACAATTGCTTCATCTTGTTGGTGTATGCTTTTCTTAGGAGGGGCTTATTCAAGTCAAGTCCCTGGTTTGATATTTAGACTACCATATCAGGTGAGCACCCTCAGGCTGCCTGGGGCCTCTTGTTTCATTCCCAACCAATAAAAATTATTTCTAACTTTATGTACGGTAGTGTTTTATTTCTACCCAAGTGGCTTCCCATCATTTTATCATGAAAATCTTTCATGACGTTATCTTTTAATGTTTGTGGAACTACCCACAAAAGCTTGATTTCACCACTTATCGGATACCGCTTCTGGTACAGCATACCTTGCTCTATGGTCAATTGTTCACACTCGGAACAATACGATCTATATAAAGAGTTCTCACCCTTTAATTGCTCTGAAGTTGGTTTCTTGCCTTCCGTCAAATTACCCACAAGTTTGTCCAGAACTGGGTCAGCCCGTTCATTCTCTGCAGTCAGCAGCCAACTTCCCAACAATTCTGTTGAATTGATATTTACCGGGATGTGAGACATCGCATCCGCATTGGCATGCTGACAACCTTTACGGTGGACCATCATGAAATTAAATGCATTGTTCCCTAGGATCTTTGAAGTTATACAACCACTGCAACGATCCATGGTCAGTACTAATGGTGAAGTGTTTCCCAATAAGGAAACGCCGGAAGTTTTTAACAGCCTTAATCACTGCCAGCAGTTCCCTATGGGTTGCGCTTGGGTGGCACGTGTACTTTACTAAAATAGGTTTTGACCCTCTCCTGTCTGTGCACAAGTTGTGACAATACTGCTCCACTTGCCAAATCACTTGCATCAGTGTCCAAGCCTTTCTACCCTTTCATATTGGACCTGGGACAGGTTTTCTTTATTTACCATTTGACTTAGGCTAAATTGATTTGCTGCTCTACTGCAAGGAACTTCTTCTGCGGGTGCCTCCACAACATCTCCTGGTTGTAGGATGGACACTATTGCACCCTTTTTCAAAATATGGGGGATATTCGAAGTATTTATTACTCTAACAGGAATCTATTTATTCTTTCCTTTTTGTACAAAAGTATGCCCCACCATAAGTTCATTTCTAGCCTTAATGAATGCAGCTTCCACCTCGCTCACACCTTCCAAAACCCTGTCCTCATTTAAACGTCCACCTACAATCACCTCTGTACATGCTGGTATGGTTACCCCTTTTACCCAATGTGATTTTATGGCATTGAAACTGTTCCCAGCTATATTTTAGGGGTATGAATTCGTGTGACACCTCACTTCCACCAATACTTAAGGGCAACCTAATCACCCCAGCTACCTTGATGGGTTGGTTATTTGCTCCCATTAATTCCCTGGGTGCCGACACCAAGATTGAGCTGTCAATCCTGAATAATTTTTCAAGCAATTGAATCCCCAACCAGCTTTTAGATGCTCCTGTATCCACTAAAAAATCAGTTTCTTTGTTATCTATCCTGAGTGTAATATAACCTGAGCCAGATTTTTGTTCTATGGGGGTCCTAGCCACTTGTGGCTGAGGTTCGACCCCAATCTCAGCCCTTAGCTGGTTGAGGGCTACGTTATTTTTGATGGTCTGAATTTGTTCATTAAAATTTGTTTCATTACAAATTATTGAAGCGTGCCCATAGGCACTATTCAATAATTTGGGATAAAACAAATTTAAAAAAACCCAAATCTCATTTGTGTTTAACTGAATATGAAACATGAGCAACGAAAATGTTGACTTTTGCTCTGGTTCTAGCAGTCAACCAGTTAAGGGTTTAAATTATTTCCCGGTTTGTTATTTACACCTCCTCTATAATAATTTCCATTTTCTTGACCTCGACCGAAACATTGACCTTGGCCACGGCCGAAACCTTGACCTTTCTTATTCCACCTCTGGTCATTGTATCCCCCCTTATGAAAAGTCTGATCGGTTTCTAAATTAGAACAACTAGAATTTGGTTTTCTCTTGGCCAATTCTTCCTTTAAATCATGCTGTTGGGTGCTCAATGCGTCCAACTGCACTTTCATATCGAATAGGGTCTGGGTTAACTTGTCTGTTGACTTCCCCTGGGCCCAATCTATCATATTGAGGGAAGGATTACATTCTACCCTCTTATAGGACTTCTCTTCTAAGGCCAATCTAATAGCAGTTTCTAATGTGTCAGGTTTACCCCTCAAGACTTGCATTCTTATTTCCTTATCTAACAAGGCTTCTTTCAAGGCATCTTTGGCTACTTCATCTAATAATAAGTTAACTAGATCTTTCAATTTAAAACTGTTATCCTATCACGCCAAAAACTGTAATGGCCATTCTCTGATCCTACATGTCATCGTACCTCCCAGCATATGAAGAACCACCGCCAGCTTATAATAAAGATTTCCTCAAAGTCAATAACTAAACACTTTCACCACAAGGCTCGGAAATTTCCCACACAGATGACACAATTGCGTCATCTGTCTAGGAAATGTCAGACATTTGTTCACACAAAAATATTTTTCACTCTTTGGAAAGGCACAGGCTCTTTTGGCCCTAGGGCACCACTTTAGCAGGTGGCACCATTCCCCCAAATCAAAGACAGTGAGAAAGAAGTCAGTGCATGTGGGCTAAAACTGGATTGCACTGGCCTCACAATTATAACACAGGGTGGACTGAATAGACAGAGATGGAGCCTTAAATCATACGATCACCGTCAATAATTTCCCAGCAATTCATCAATATCTCCAAAATATCTGATTATCTCAAAATCCGTTATGTAAATTACAGGCAACCCTCACTTAATCGTTATCCAAATCATCGGCCTCTGCCCTAACAAACGATTGTTCCTATGAAAGAATGTTGGTTATGGCGAAACTATTTGCCGATGATTTGAAAAGAATGAAAACAAAATACAATATTCAAAACGTGAAGAATTTAAATTAGTATCGCGAATGGGGTGTGGGGGCAGTAACAATTATTGGAGACTTCATTCTGCAAACAACCCCGGCTGGCCAAAACACACCAAAAGAGAAGGAAAATATTCTAATACGCACCAGATGAAATGTAGGAACCAAGTCATAAGAAAGACGTTTCTACTCTTCTTATACCTAACGAACAGGGAAGTCAAAATATTTCTGTGAACATCAATTGTCACGGATTTTCGCCACACTTGCTGAGAACCAATCTTCTGTACTATCGCATAGAATGATGTTTATTGTTTACACCATTGTTTTTGCCTCCCTGGCGATAGCTCATGCGCTAAACAAACAACATTATTTAGTCGCTGATTTCTTGTGCGAAGACTCCCTGGTCTGAAAGAATTGTGCAATTTCAAAAATTGCACAATCCTTCAAACAAATTAAACGTAATCTTCTGGTCTTCTGCTTATATTTGTGGATAATAAAATAATACATATGCTGTATAAGCCAGCTAATATATTTGCCCCCCCCCCCCCTCCCCCCTATTTATCTCTTTCCCTCAGCTTGATATTTGATAAATGGCATAGTGCTGGTCCACCACAGCAGGCCAACTCCACCTTCTGGGAAAATCGACCTATAAGTCATCTACCCATTATCAGGTTCGCGTTACACTACCCCCAACCCAAGGGAAATCGTCTAATATATTTGTCCCCCCACCCCCTATTTATCTCTTTCCCTCAGCTTGATATATGGTAAATGACGTAGTGCTGGTCCACCACAGCAGGCCAACTCTACCTTCTGGGAAAATCGACCTATAAGTTGTCTGCCCATTATTAGGCCTGTGTTACAGTTGTGAGCTGCTGCTTGGTGGTTGGTTCTCTGTGGGTACTCTGGCTTTGATATGACCCTGGTTGTTGAAAGTGTCATTAAAATACAGTAAACAAACTTTTTTGCAACTGAACAAGAAAACATTTTGAAATGTGTAGTGTATTGTCTCTTTTACCTTTACCTAGCATATAAACCATATTGTTCATTGGGCAAAACATGAGGGTGGAATACTGTGGGGAGGGGGGCTTTCAATGATTGGTGTGGAGTTTTTACTGTATTTCACAAGTGTCAAAGGTGCACAATAAATTCTGGAAAAACTCCTTTGTCAACCCTATTCAAGTTGTGCTCTGTAAATATCACCTTCAGCAGTCTGTTAACATTCTTGCTTGATACAGTTTTGTGTTGCAGCATTTCTTTAATGTTATAACATCAGTCCTGTGCATAACAACCAATCAGATAGGCCAAATTCCATGCATAGTGTACCTAGCACATTTCTCAATGTCTGTATTGTATTGGGTAACTTGGAATACACACCGTAATCATGGTATAAAGATATTCTCTTTTATTTCAGAATAATATGGACTACATAACAAAAATGGAGTACCTGGCACATATTCCTTACTTTATATCTCAACAGTGAATATCTTGTGGCAAACATATCCGACAAAATATTTTCATGGGCTTCAGACCATGTGCACTACCCTGCATTTCTTAACTTTCATCATGTAGGACCACAACTCATGGCATGAACTATAGTTGCATTATAGGAGTGTTTCGTGCCCTATTGACAGTATACAGAAGTATGCAGGACTTTAGTCACATAACAGGTCTCTTAACTGGTTGAGTGCTGGAAGCCCATATTTGGGCTTTACTCTAAAGTGCAGGTACTGCAACTCAAAGGCTTCAAACTCGGCGTATGTCCTTCATATTATCTTTTAATCTAAATTAGTTAGTCTACTTGGATTTTTCTTGTTTCAACTTATGAGAGAGTGCCTATAGGCACTCTCCCATAAATTGTAACAAGGCAAAGACTTGTGAACAAATTTTAATGGCTAAAATAATTCAGCTCTCTACCAGTTAACACCCTGCAAAGCTTTGAAATTGGATCCGATTCAAAATTGTCTCAATGATTCAATTTAATTCCTGTCATGATGATTCACAAATTTTTGACTCTTCAAGATGTTCTGAAAATCCTACCAAATAACTCCTCTTGAACTCTTGTACAGGAGACCTGATGATAGAAGAAGAGTTCAAGGAGGTTACGTATATGCAGCTATTTTGATTCTGTCCTGGAATATTCAGCTTTTTTTTATTGACTTTTCCAAACAGAGAAGTCGCCGTTGAATACAATACTGGAGACTGGCGATATTTACGGTTGTAAGATGGTGCAATATTTACAGTTGAAAGAGTGTGAGATTTGATTAGATTCAAAATCTTGTCTGATTTCAGTGACCAGACTGAGGGGGTAAATTAAGAGAAGTCGCTTCATCCTCTACAGATTTTGGGGAGATGTCAGATGAAAAGAGGGAGAAGTGAGCCAAAGGAGAGGCTTAAATGAGCTTCTGCATGATTGCCTTATATATTTTTCTCACATGTACATGTAAATAACTCACTAAAGCAGAGAAAATACATTTTCATATAAGTAATTAATTTAGAAAGAAAAAAATTCTGCACCTAAAATTTCACAGATCATTATTTAAAGTGAAGAATTTTAGGTACATGTATTGTCAACAATACATTTGGGTTTTTTTGTTTGTTTGTTTGTTTTTGGGGTTTTTTTTGGTTTTTTTTTTGGGGGGGGGGGGTTGACAGCTTACTTTCAAACCTCACATGAGAATGAAAGTGGAGTTTTCATCAAAAAGTGTACTTTTCCAGCAAAATAAATTTTATAATGAATCACAGTATGGAAACTGTTTTGAAAGAATGTTCAAACAGAAGATCACAGTTTTTTTTACCGGCTCAGGTTTTGACCTCTTTTCACAGTAAGCAATAACATTTTGAGTTTGAATTTTTTCATTATTTGACATGTTTTTATCTTGATTTTGCTTTTATTTACTGTAAAAATTAGCTCCAGTATAATTGAATACTTTCAATGAAATGTCTATTAGGTGCTTTTTAATCAAAGTGTTGCAGAAAATCACCAAAATTCAAGTTAGTCCATATTTTCACAAGGCAACTTCAGTGTCACTTTTTATTGAATCCCAGGCAAGGCAACTTCTCTGCCCATGTCACCTGGATGGTAGGTCTTTGCCTGAATCGATTCAACCTGAAATTTGAGATTCACAGGGCACTACTAGTCACTTTGTAACATGGATTGCAAAATCGAGACTAAATCAGGAAACTAGCAGCTCTGCAATGCACTGACTTCATGTTTCTTTTTCAAGAGGATTGTGGGTAGAAACACAAAGTGAGAATTATGTCCACTTTTGGAAAAACTGTAAAACATCTGGGATTGTTTACAAAAATTTTCATTATTAGTCCCCTACGGGAACCATAAGGGGACTATAGGATTGCACTCCGTCCATCTGTCTGTCTGTCTGTCCACCCGTCCGTCCATCCGTCCGTCCATCTGTCTGTTTTTTTTATGTTACCACCTCTCCCTCCAACATGCTTTAAGCTACACCTTTCATATTTGGTACATGGATAAATGGTTCTGAGGGGATGATGCATGCTCAAAATTTTTTTTTCAAAATCCAAGATGGCGGAATGGCAGCCATTTTTGTTGTGTTTTTTAAGCTTTTTTTTCTCCATTTTCATGTTACCACCCCTCCCACCAACATGGTTCAAGCTACACTTTGCATATTTGGCACATGGATAGAGAGTTGGGAGGGGATGATGCATGTTCAATATTTTTTTTTCAAAATCCAAGATGGCGGCATGGCGGCCATTTTTGTTGTGTTTTTTAAGCTTTTTTCTCTATTTTATGTTACCACCCCTCACTCCAACATGGTTCAAGCTACACTTTTATATCTGGCACATGGATAGAGGGTTGTAATGGGATGTTGCATGTTCAATATTTTTTTCCAAAATACAAGATGGCGCCATGGCGGCCATTTTTGTTGTGTTTTTTTAAGCTTTTTTCTCTATTTTATGTTACCACCCCTCACTCCAACATGGTTCAAGCTACACTTTTTATATCTGGCACATGGATAGAGGGTTGTAATGGGATGTTGCACGCTGAATATTTTTTTTCAAAATCTAACATCTGTCTGTCCGTCTGTCTGTCTTGTCTGTTTTTATGTTACCACCTCTCCCTCTAATATGCTTCAAGCTACACCTTTCATCTTTGGTACATGGATAAATGGTTCTGAGGGGATGATGCACAGTCAATATTTATTTTTCAAAATCCAAGATGGCAGAATGGCGGCCATTTTTGTTGTGTTTTTTAAGCTTTTTTCTCTATTTTATGTTACCACCCCTCTCTCCAACATGGTTCAAGCTACGCCTTTCATATATGGTACATGGATGAAGGGTTGTGAGGGGATTATGCACGCTCAATATTTTTTTTCAAAATCCAAGATGCTTAGATACTCTAGTGTCTTCTGTGACAAAAACACCTTATGTCACAAAAGCACCGTAGGGGACTAATACCACCTCGATAGTCAAACACTTGTTAACTGTGTGACTAACCCTGCACATGTGCACTGTTCAAACTTACAGTGTAAACCTCATCTATATCAACTCTTTACCCAACATAATGGTCCAAACCACTCACTACTATTCTCTCAAAGCATTCAAACACACCTTATGACCCCTTACAGGAACATATTGTGGAAAGTTTTTTTATAGTGAATTCCAAAAATGAAAACATTCTATTTTCACTTACTAGCTTGTTCTTTACAATTATAATAAAATTTAGTGTTCTTTGACTTTGACACTGTTGTTTTGTGATGTACTGGTGTAAAATGCTCTCAGAGCCCCGTACTTCATAGTATTACATCACAGCATACTAGCAACACAATGAAATAATGTAGTGAAATGTAAGCTGCAGAATTCTTGATTTCTCATTTCTTCACTGACACCATTAACTCAACCTGCTGAGTATTTTCAAGATATTTTTCATCAAATCTTGTCATGGCTGCCATGAAGCAGCCATGACTAGATTTAATGAAAAATTAATCTAAATGTAACACAAGAAATCATTGTTGAAAAAATTCATTCAATTCACAGGGGGAAAATATGATTAAATGTGTCCAAATTATACTTATTTCAAGAGAAACCCTGTGCTGGGCAGGAGTATCTACCACAGCATGGAAAGAGTTAAACATATCAGTTTTACTTTGCCATTGGCTTTCCCCCAAAATCAAAAAAAAAAACCATTACCTGAAAATAGGTTGCCTGAAAAAATTCAGGTAACCTTTCTCAAGTTCACCTTAATTTGTAATTTCTACAGGACTAACCTGCATGTGGGTTATAAAGTAAATAATTTTCCCTGCATATGACTTATAAAGTAATGTAGTGGTTCAGGTAGTAGTGGGCAGCCATTACATTCCAACAGCTGAACTACAACTATTGTGGGCTTTGTTTTCAAACAGAAGTTGAATGTACATTTTGCTGCCACCTGTCCGGTCTCCAGAGAATTTAGGGAACCTTCAAGCGGCCAAACAGTAGTATGAACATGTAGTTTTGGGTGCCATATCTATTACAATCTTTCTGTATTAATCTCTCTGCACACAGCACCACCATGCCATAAAGGAGCAAATTCTTACTAGGTGGTCCGTAATTAATAAGGTTCTACTTTACTTCATATAATATTGTGCTGACAATAAAATAAAACATATTGAATAAAAAAATGGTTTTATAAAAGTTTAAAAAACATCATTCCACAATTTATTATCCCCTGCCAAAATGAAGTATGCTGGGGATCTAGCAGTGGGGTCCGACTGTCCGTTTGGATGTCCATCCATCCATCCATATATAACAACATTAGATCTCTGTATCTCAGTAAGTGCATGTCATATTTTAATGATCTTTGATATTCTGATGAACCATCAAGGAAGAAAGGATATTCACAAGTGACTGGTTTTGTCCAAACATTTTTAGCCATGGTCTGTCGTCCGTCTGTCCATCAACAATTCAATACGGCTCGGACTAGAGGCCGTATTTATGAACCGATCTTTACGAAACTTCTTGGGTACCTTTGCTATGATCGTGGGACGAGAACGAGTGTTTTTGGGTCTGATCTGAAATTCACGTTGGTTGCTGGCGGCCATTTTGTACAAACTTAGGTGCAATCAGATTTTTGCGCAGAACTTCCATATGAAAGCACTGATTTGAATAATTTTTTGTATGAATATTTAGTACCATGGGATACATCACATATAATACGGGGTTTTTTTCTCGTGCAGAAATTATGCAAATTAGATGAACTTTGATTTTTTCAGTGCTACTTACACACAGTAAGTACACATGTCAATACGGCTTGGGCTAGAGGCTGTATTTATCAACCGATCTTCACGAAACTTCTTGGGTACCTCTGTTATCACCTTGGGATGAGAACGAGTGTTTCTGAGTGTGGTCCAAAATTCAAGATGGCTGCCAGTGGCCATTTTGTACCAAAATTAGGTCTAATCAGTTTTTTGTACACAACTTCTATATGGCTCAGGCTAGAGGCTGTATTTATGAACCGATCTTTACGAAACTTCTTGGGTACCTTTGTTATCACCGTGGGATGAGAACAAGTGTTTTGGGGCCTGGTCTGAAATTCAAGATGACCACCAGCAGCCATTTGTACCAAAATTAGTGCAATCAGTCTTTTGTACAGAACTTCTGTATGAAAGTTCTGATTTGAATAAATTTTTGTATGAATGTTTAGTAACATAGAATACATGACATATAGTACGGGTTTTTTTCTCGTGCAGAAATTATGCCAATTAGATGAATTTGATTTATTTAGTGCTACTTGTACACTGTAAGTGCACATGTCAATACGGCTCGGGCTAGATGATGTACTTATCAACCAATCTTCACAAAACTTCTTGGGGTACCTTTGTTATCACCTTGGGATGAGAACGAGTATTTCTGAGTGTGGTCCAAAATTCAAGATGGCTGCCAGTGGCCATTTTGTACTGAAATTAGGTCCAATCAGTTTTTTGTCACAGCTTCTATACAGCTCGTATTTATGAACTGATCTTCACGAAACTTCTTGGGTATCTTTGTTTTCACCTTGGGACAGGAATGAGAGTGTTTTGGGGTGCCTTTGTTATCACTGTGCTATGAGAACAAATATTTTGGGGTTCAGTCAGACCCACTCTGGGACTCAAAGATTTCTTTTCTAGTTTAGCATCTAACTGTCACCCACCTTTACAATACTTTACCTATACATTTGTTACAGGCTACGGCCAGTATTTATGTACAGACCGTTACAATACTTTATATGTACCTTTGTTATCAGGTCATTACCTAGATGTTTGTCATTGCTGTGTCATATACGATACATGTACATGTCTTGACAAGTTGAGCTACAGTGTCATGACACTTTCATTTCTAGAGTCATGGGCCTTTTTTGACATTATCCACCATTTGTCCATCTGCCCATCTGTAACAACTTTAGACCTCTGTATCTCGGTCAGCGTATGTCGGATAACTTTAGTAGTGTGTATATCTTTGGTATGCTGATGGACCACAAACCCCCAACAACTTTGTCCCTGGTTTAGTAAACCACTTCTCAATGGGGGAAAACCAGTGGTGTTGTACCTTGTTCTTGTTTGCTGTGAAATCCTCATCTCATTCACTACTTCCAGTCAATTTCAAAACCAATAAAATAAAAATAAAAATTAGACTTGTTTTGTTTTTTTATTTTACCTTTTTGTTTTATGTTCCATATTTATTCAGGATATGATAATTCCTAGGCTGATCTCTCCTGATCTGTAGCATTACCATCAGCTATTGCAATTTTTTCAGCATAAAAGTACAATTAATTAAAAAGAGACACAGGTCTTATATTTCATCTAAATTTGTGAGAATCCATATCTGCTATGAATGTCCCAGGATCCCATGAGGTCACCATAGTTGAACCCCTGCTGTTTACTGATAGCACATGCTAGCCATTTACCCAACACAGCTTTTTAATTTTTAAAACATAAACTGAATTTGATAATTTTTAAAAAGTAAACAATATTTACCAATACAACCTTACAAATATGGATGTCATTGGAATTGGCTCAATTTTATTGACAAAGTGTCAGGATATTTCAGGTCATGTTAGGCATGTTTTGGTTAATTTGCTGCTGCTATGTTAGGTAAAAGGTTAAATTGACCTTCACATGAATTCTAGCAGAGGTGCAGCAAGAATCTATATGGATGCTCACTGATTTTGTTGCGCGAATCTTTGCGTGAATCGATTCTCAGATTCGCGTTAAAATATAAGCCCTGAGACATGTTTGTTATAGAGCTCTGTTTGTTATATTTTCACGTTATGTTTTATATCTACATGTATTCATGATGCATGTATTGTTATTTCCTCACCCCTACCCTCCCTTCCTCATTTTTAGCTTAACTTGACGAAGTCAAGATAAGCTAATGCCATCATGCATGCGGAAGTCTGTTAGTCTGCGAGTCTGTTCACATTTTCCTTGAGCACGGTCTACACCCTGTAGTTCTTGTCCGATCGTCTCGAACTTTCATATACTGGTTTGAGGTCATGTCTAGATGAGAATGTCCTCTTTTGGTTGTGATCAGTCAACCATGATGGCTGCCCGAGCCCAAAACCTTTAGCACAGTCTACAGGTCGTATTTATGAAGGGATTTCATGGTAACTTGGTGGGATGACTCTGTATAATATCTAGATGAGAACATCCCCTTTTGTTCATGATCTGTCAACTGTGATGGCTACCCAAGCCCGAAACCCAAAAACTTTTAGCACAGTTTGCAGATCATATTTAGTATAGAGGGATTTCATTGTAACTTGGTAGGATGACTCTGTATGATGTCTAGATGAGAACGTCCCCATTTGGTCCTGATCTGTCAACCGTGACGACTGCCCGAGCCAAAACCCGAAAACCTTTAGCACAGTCTACAGGTCGTATTTATGGAGGAATTCCATTGTAACTTGGTAGGATGACTCCATATAATGTCTAGAGGAGAAAGTTCCCTTTTGGTCACGATTGGTCAACTGTGATGGCTACAGGGGCCCGAAAACCTTTAGCAAAGTCTACAGGTGATATTTATGAAGGGACTTCATCGTAACTTGACAGGATGACTCTATCTAATGTCTAGATGAGAACATCCCCTTTTGGTCGCGATCATTCAGCCATGATGGCTGCCCAAGCCCAAAACCCAAAACCTTTATCACAGACTACAGGTCGCATTTATGAAGGGATTTCATTGTAACTTGGTAGGATGACTCAGTATAGCGATTGGTCAACCATGATGGCTGCTGAAACCCGAAAACCTTTAGCGCAGTCTACAGGTCGTACTTATGAAGGGATTTCATGGTAACTTGGTAGGATGACTCTGTATAATATTTAGATGAGAATGTTCCCTTTTGGTCATGATCCGTCAACTGTGATGGCTGCCCAAGCCAGAAACCAAAAAACTTTTAGCACAGTGTGCAGGTCATATTTATAAAGAGATTTTATTGTAACTTTTTTGTAACTTCGTAGGATGACTCTGTATGATGTCTAGATGAGGATGTCCCCTTTTGGTTGCGAATGGTCAACCGTGATCGCTACACAGGCCCAAAGCCTGAAAACCTTTAGCACAGTCTACAGGCCATATTTTAGAAGGGATTTCATTGTAACTTGATAGGATGACTCATTTTGGAATAATTTCACTGAAACTTGGTAACTTTGGTTGACATACATTAACTGTGAGGGCCACATACATTAACTGTGAGTGCCACATTAACCCATCCTTCAATTCTTTAGTACAGTCTACACCTCAAATTATTTTTATTGAAAACATATCATACAGGGAACAGAAATTAACATATTCCTAATGATCACAGTTCTTGTCGTATTTCGTAATCCTTTCATAAACTTTGAACATTATCCTTTTCATCAAACACAGTAAGCTACAGTGTCATTGACACTTTCATTCCTTCTGCGTCCATATTTGGGCTTTAATATGAAGTACAGGTACCAAAATTTCAAGGCTTCATATTTAGTGGATGTGCTTCATATTATCTTTGAAGTGAAATCATTTCATCTGTATGAATTTGCCTTGCTACAATTTAGGGGGGTGGGGGGTGCCTGTTGGCACTCCCCAATAAATTGTAACAAGACAAAGACATATGAACAAGTTTGGATAACCAAAAGTAATTAGCACTCTACTAGTTAAATTAGAGATTTCTTTTGTTACAAAAGGTTTTTCAAATATATTCATGTAATTTTTCATATTTGATCGGAATATGACCAGTGAATTTTTTAAGGTGGTTATATAGGCAGTAACATAAAATACCAAGCAGAAAATTAGTGACAAACAGCATTGCCCTTGGGAGAAAAGTACCTTTCAGCAGCAGTGCATTGCACTGCAAATGTATGAAGGAGATTTCAAGCAGAGGCAGAAGAAGCATTTTGAATTATGGAGAGGGGGTGGGTGGGGATATGGTCATAGAATGGCACTCTCACATGGAGATAACACACCTCCACATGGAGAAAAATGCAGATTTTTGGCTCTATATTTAACAAATTCAGTCACCAGACCAAAACAATCCTGTATAAACCCTGCAGTTGCCAGTTAACTCTTTACCCAACGTAGTGGCCAAAACCGGCCAGTGCTATTCACAAAAATCGCCAATTAATTTTCATTATTTTTTCATTTTTTGTCTCAAAAACATAGGTTGTGACCCCTCTTTGGAACAAGCTCGTTGAGCTCGTTCCAAGAGGGGTCATAACCTATGTATTTGAGACAAAAAATGAAAAAAAATAGTTATTCAAGAATTTTTTTTGCAAGTGTCGTCTGCTTTTCATGTTAGGTAAAGGGTTAAAATCAAGGCTATTGCATGTTTCAAACATCCAATTTTAAAACAATAGTTGAAAGAGAGAGAGAACAGAGAGAGACAGAGACAGAGAGAGGTTAGGCCAACTGTATCTTTTTACCAATATAATTTTCACCATAATTCCACCACCAGCAGAAAATCAGGTTGGGGTGGTGGGGACCTCATGACTTGAATGCAGTCACTTGAAAATTGTGTTTCTATTTTGGGTTCCCATTAATGCAATCTTATTGGAATTAGCAGGAGGGGAGTGCACAAACTTTTTACTCTTACGAAGTGACTGAAGGCTCCCTTGTATTATTTGTCTCTTTTACGGTCTTTATATTTAAAGTCAAGAAGGGGGCACAGTGGCTCAGTAGGTAGAGGTGCAGGCTGCAAGCTGGAAGGTCCTTGGTTGGAATCCCACCTGCGACAATCGTGTTGTGTCCTGGCAAGACACTTCACCCCCATTGCCCACGTGGCGGCACGATGGCATTGTGTACTGAGGCATACTACATGTTGATGGTGTGCCTGTCTTCAACCAATGCTAATCCTGCCTGTGTGGAGTTAGTATGTTGGGGAGCTGACAGTTACTCACCATTGCTTTGTGGTTCTCTCTGGTACTCCGGTTTCCTCCACCCGTAAAACTGTCGTGGTCATGATTAGCCATTGTGCAGAAATATGTGACCTTAAACACCAATAAATAAATAAATAATGTCGAGAAAAGTGAACAATTTTGACTCCCTATTTTATAACTTTCTCCACTGGGTGGAAACAGTGTTGTGGAAGGGGTATGGGTCAGCAGGGCCATAACTAACAAAACAATTTTTTCATTTTGGTGGGGTAGGATGGCAGCCATATCGCCCAGCTATTTGGAACAAACGTAATTGCTTTTATCAAAGTCTTGTACGCTACAAATATACTTTTCATGGATAAAATACTTACATGGCAGGGAATTTATTAGAGTTTTAAGACATTGCCGTCAATTATGCACCAGCTAGGAAGAGATGCCCGACCATCTAGACACTTTCAACAGGTCATCGACATAAAAATCATTTGTTACTCTCCTTGGCTGTGGAATTCTACCGATATACAAGTCAGGCATTTAGGCTTCTGCACTTTCTAATCTGTATGCTAAAATCAGTTGGGTTAAAAATGAACCCAAAACACAACTGGCTTGATTGAATATTCACTCATATTCACTTAACCTAGTTGATTTGGGTTGATTTTTAACCCAACTGATTTTAGAGTGTGTATGTATTTTTGTCGGGCAAGCAAGAGATTTTGCCCAACGGAGTACACGAAAGCGTGAGTATATTTACATCAGGCAAGCAAAGACATATGCTCAAATTGGTATTTCACAATTTCTTGACTAGTCATCTGCCCAACGAAACCCATGATTGGGAGTTTCTTCTTTTTTTTCTTTTTTTCTTTTTTTTTTTTTTTTTTTTTGGGGGGGGGGGCGGGGTCACCAACCACCCCAGATGTTACAACCTTGTGGGTGTGTTTGGAATGGGTTAGCCCACCTGACCCATGTATCTATGCCCCTGAATATGATAACACCTCATTTTCTTCCATTTCACCACACCTTTCCCTTTCTTAACCATTAACCCTGATGATGTCTTCCATGTCAGTTTAATTGCTTTGGTTGAAGGGTCCATATTCATATTTTGAGTGGTTCAATTAATATTTTCACATGCAGCTTCAGTACTACATGTTGATAATATTGATTGGTACACCCCCACAAATTCACTGAGCAACCATTTACTCTATGAAATCAATCCTTATGAACCAGGCCCAGGAAAGCAGGCTTATGGGTTCAAAAGCTCAACTTGTCCAAGAAACAGGAAGTCTTTGTCATAAATTTGTTTTGTTACAACTTATTGGAGTCCTTATGGACACTTCTCAATGAACTTTAAACCATATTACCAACATTTTTTTTAATCAGTACAAAAACCACAACAACCATTGAATGAATGTTTTCCTTTATAAAATTGGTCATTCATGTTTTAAATGAACAGTGAAAATTAACTACCACTGAAACTGTTGAGTAAAGACTTTCCTTGTAATAGTAGAACTTCTTGTGTTTCTTTCATCATTAACTGGTGTAGTGCTGGAAGCCCATATTTGGGCTTTACTCTGAGGTGAAAGTACTGCAACTTGAAGGCTTCATACTCAGTGGATGTGCTTCATATTATCTTTGAAGTGATACTATTTAGTCTGTAGGGACTTGTCTTGTTACAAATTATGGGAGAGTGCCTCTTGGCACTCTCCCATAAATTGTAACAAGGCAAAGACATGTGAACAAATTTTGATGGCCAAAAATAATTCAGCACTCTACCAGTTAAAAGTTTGTCTCACCCATCTTGACTCTGAACTGGAATGCTGACTGACTGTAAAAGATGACCGACACTTTATTCTGGGGAGTCAGTTTCAGTTATAGTTTATTTTGTAAACCCGCCATGCACAAACAGCAGATACAGTGGGATTGACTTTTGTTGAAAAATTTGAGTAAAAAAATTCCAGTTTCCAAAAATACAAAGTCGTTGAATAGAGTGAAACGAACATGTGCATTTGTGTATTCAAGCGGTCGTTCTATTTGCAGTAAGTTTCTGAATTGCAGTAAGTAACTTTGTTGAAGTTCTTCGGTGTGCACGAACGTGTAATTTAGCCTTTGTCTTGTTGGTACTTAATTGGCTTATAGTGTTGTCACCTACATTAGTCTATTGTTAGTCATTGATTTTTAGCTCAACTTGACAAAGTCAAGCTGAGCTATTGCCATCACTTCTCGTCCGTCGGCGTACGTACGTACGTCCACAATTTCCTTTGGCACACCTCACAGGTCGCATTTATGATCGGATTACTTTGAAACTTGGTATGCTTGTTTGGGGTGACCTCTAGATGGGAGCTATCGATTTTCTTCAATTTCCATCAAAAAATGTTGCCGCGGCCAACGTTCTTAGAACTTAGTTTAGTCAAACCACAATATTTCCCTTTGGCACACCCTACAGGGCACATTTATGATTTGATTGCTTTGAAACCTGGTACACTTATTTAGGGTGACCTCTAGATGGGAGCTGTCGATTTTCTTCAATTTCCAGTAAAAAATGTTGCCACGGCCAATGTTCGTAGAACTTAGTTTAGTCAGAATTCAATATTTCCCTTTGGCTCAGCCTACAGGGCACATTTATGATTAGATTGCTTTGAAACCTGGTATGCTTATTTACGGTGACCTCCAGATGGGAGCTATCGATTTTCTTCCATTTCCGTCAAAAAATGTTGCCACGGCCAACGTTTTTAGAACTTAGTCTACTCAGACCACAATATTTCCCTTTTGTACACCCTACAGGGCACATTTATGATCGGATTGCTTTGAAACCTGGCATGCTTGTTTGGGGAGGCCTCTAGATGGGAGCTATCGATTTTCATCGGGTTTCTGTCAAAAAATGTTGCCACTGGCAAAAAAATAACATTGGTACCAATGATCTTCAATTTTGCCGTTTCATTTATAACTTACCAAGTTCAAGTTTGTCAAGTTGAGCTACGGTGTCATTGACACTTTCATTTATTGATTGCGTCCATTAATTTTTTGAATTGGTTATCATTTTTCTTGTTGATTTCTCAGCTTATGCTGACTGTCTTTATTTGCTGATGAATTCACAGGATGTTCTTCAAAATACCAGAGCCTCCCAGAGCCACACAAAATCTCACAGAACCCCCTCCCCTCCTCTAAAACACACTTGCGCAGTATTTTAGTTTTTGGTGAAATATTTTCATTTCCTGTACTTATCCTTTTTGCTTGGTAAGGCGGTTATTCCAAGGATCGTTGATTTACTCAATACTGGCCATTACATGAGCCCGCTGGATTGAAATCGGATGGAGGGGGGGGGGGGGGGGGACTGATACAAGCATTTGTAGTGTGGGGCGGCATGGGGGCCCTACTTGAATTTACTTTTTCTTCTGTTTGTCAGGCCATTTTTTGTAAGATTGCATGTGGGCATGCGTTTTTTTATTTTATTTTTGTAATTATTTCTTTGCCATCAAAAGTTCATGTTTGTTTTATGTTGTAGGCCTCATAATCTACAGAATAGCATGGGTGGTGGTGCTAAACCATTGCAAAGCCTTGTTGCACTCAGTGGACAAATTTATCAATTTTATAAAGACTTTTATGATTTCCACACAACCTTACATCAAAATTAATCTTTTTGGATTTTCACACACAATCCTATACCATAATAAACATCATGTACAAGCTCTGCTAACGATCTCCGGCATTTTTGGCAGGCAGTCATGACTGCCTTATGAAAGCTACTGTCACCTCAATATACGTTAAACACTGTTACACTGGGGTAGGACATACAGGAATCTAGAACTAGTAACCACTGATGTATGGATAGTTTGAATATTTATTGTCACCTCAGGTTGTGTTAGGCGAAACGTTAACAGAAAATAAATTATGATCCCCGTTTAAAAAAAAATAGCTTAGTAGTATAGCTCGTATGTTTGAGTACCCATTGGCCGGACCTCGGTGCCGGATCTCGGAAGTGACATCATGTCACGTGACCTAGTGGCACCATGTTGTGTTGTCATGGTAACCTGCGTGAGCGGCCATGTTGCGACGTCATCGCCATAGTGATACGTGGTGTTAGTGCGCATGCGCAGCGCGTGTTGTTAGGGTGATATGTGTTTCCGTCGCCCATTTTGTATACTGGAGGCTGCCATCTTGGTTTCTATGGTAGCACGTGGTTGCTATGTTACCCAATTTTTCTGCAATGGGACGGGGTATGTTTGGAGGGTGTGTTCGATTGTACAAGAGTAAATCTAATTACCACAAACAACCCGACAATCCTTCCAAATCACCAAAATCCACCCGAAATCACCGAAATTGTCTTTATTTCCCCACTCTATTGGCTTAGCACATAGTGCTATAGTATTAAGGGGGTACCGGGGGTGCATTCGACTGAAGTGGAGTAATTTTCTGGTTCGGATTTTCCCAGAATCCTCATTTAATTACCCAAAAAACCCGTCAAGTTGTATTATTTCGAATTCTTTTGGAATCCCTTTTTTGGATCCCATGACGTGTTATTTCCCTATTAAAAATAGCATGTAGTGCTATAGGACAAATTTACCCCGAATTCTCTGCTTCTATCTATATATGCAATACTTTACGTCTATCTGGCCATGTTCCTTTGTTCTAGAGTATACTCCAGTAATGTAGAAGAGCCTATTAGTTGGAACAGCTTTGCTTATTATTACTATATTTAGCTATTCTAGTCTATTCTTGTTAGTTCTGACCCTATTCCGTGTACTCTTGTTGTTTCATTTATCTAGATCATTTATATAAATTATAACTAACCAATCAGATTGCTTGATTTCCCATAACCTGTACTTAATCGTATAGAGTTATCTCCCCTTATTACAACGAAGTTGTATCAGATTCTCATCACATCTATATCCAATGGCAATATCTCCGGGCACCCCAGTTTCGGCACTCCTTTTTTGAAAAACATATGACCTTCGGCACCCCTTTTTTGTCATATGTAATCATGTGAAAAAAGCACAATGTGACACAATGTGCCCTAGTACATAGGCACATGATTTATGTGCCGATATGTGCTTATTAGAAAAGGCACAATGTGCCCCATCACATAGTCACATACGGGTATTTGAGGATACCTATAGCCTTGTATTGTATTATTTGAGGATACCTATCTAGGATACCTACTAGAGAATCCCTTTTTTGTCATATGTGCTTATGTGAAAAAGCACAATGTGACACAATGTGTCCTAGCACAAAGGCACATGGTTTATGTGCCGATATGTGCTTATGTGAAAAGGCACAATGTGACACAATGTGCCTTATCACATAGTCACATATGGGTATCGATGATAAAACACAGAATCCCATTTTACGGAGTCGGATAGGAATTCCATTTTAAAGAATCCCTTTGGAAAACACCTCTGGCTATGGAATCCCATTTTGGTCGTATGTGCCTATGTGATAGGGCACATTGTGTCACATTGTGCTTTTTCACATAAGCACATATGACAAAAAGGGATTCTCCAGAAGGTATCCTAGATAGGTATCCTCAAATAATACAATACTAGGCTATAGGTATCCTCAAATACCCGTATGTGACTATGTGATAAGGCACATTGTGTCACATTGTGCCTTTTCACATAAGCACATATCGGCACATAAACCATGTGCCTTTGTGCTAGGACACATTGTGTCACATTGTGCTTTTTCACATAAGCACATATGACAAAAAAGGGATTCTCTAGTAGGTATCCTAGATATGTATCCTCAAATAATACAATACTAGGCTATAGGTATCCTCAAATACCCGTATGTGACTGTGATAGGGCACATTGTGTCACATTGTGCATTTTCACATAAGCACATATCGGCACATAAATCATGTGCCTATGTGCTAGGGCACATTGTGTCAAATTGTGCTTTTTCACATAAGCACATATGACAAAAAAGGGGTGCCGAAGGTCATATGTTTTTCAAAAAAGGGGTGCCGAAACTGGGGTGCCCGGAGATATTGCCATTGGATATAGATGTGATGAGAATCTGATACAACTTCGTTGTAATAAGGGGAGATACCTCGATACGATTAAGTACAGGTTATGGGAAATCAAGCAATCTGATTGGTTTGTTATAATTTATATAAATGATCTAGATAAATGAAACAACAAGAGTACACGGAATAGGGTCAGAACTAACAAGAATAGACTAGAATAGCTAAATATAGTAATAATAAGCAAAGCTGTTCCAACTAATAGACTCTTCTACGTTACTGGGGTATACTCTAGAACAAAGGAACATGGCCAGATAGACGTAAACTATTGCATATATAGATAGAAGCAGAGGATTCTGGGTAAATTTGTCCTATAGCACTACGTGCTATTCTTAATAGGGAAATAACACGTCATGGGATCCAAAAAAAGGGATTCTGAAAGAATTCGAAATAATACAACTTGACGGGTTTATTTGGGTAATTAAATGAGGATTCTGGGAAAATCCGAACCAGAAAATTACTCCACTTCAGTCGAATGCACCCCCTTGTACCCCTTAGTACTATAACACTACGTGCTAAGCCGATAAATTGGGGAAATAAAGTCAATTTCGGTGATTTCGGGTGGATTTTGGTGATTTGGAAGGATTGTCGAGTAGTTTGTGGTAATTAGATTTACTCTTGTACAATCGAACACACCCTCCAAACATACCCCGTCCCATTGCAGAAAAATTAGGTAACATAGCAACCACGTGCTACCATAGAAACCAAGATGGCGGCCTCCAGTATACAAAATGGACGACGGAAACACGTATCACCCTAATAACACGTGCTGCGCATGCGCACTAACACCACGTATCACTATGGCGATGACGTCACAACATGGCCGCTCACGCGGGTTACCATGACAATACAACATGGCGCCACTAGGTCACGTGACATGATGTCACTTCCGAGGTCCGGCACCGAGGTCCGGCCAATGAGTACTCAAACATACGAGACATACTACTTAGCTTGAACACAACCCTTTGCCGGTAAAAAAGGACGGTAAGTGTATAAAAAACTATGTTTTAAAGTAAATCTACTTCTGAATGTGTGAAGTGGCAATTTAGTGAGGTGACCGCAATTTATAACGAAGATTAGGTATTGTTTGTTTTATTGTAGACTATTTTCAAATTATAAATGGTTTCTCTCCAAAAAACTTTCTGTTAAATCCCCCTGTAGTGAACAGAAAGATCTAAATGTTATGCACACAAATTTGTTACACCTCCGTCGAGCAAGTATGATAATATTTACCCCGTCGTGCACCTCAACTAATTAGCTGTTTTCCTTGCATAACTTGAAATGGCGAATCAATCAGTGTCGATAGCGAAATGATCTATTTTCTCTTGAAAATAGTCTACAATAAAACAAATGAAAGTGTCAATGATATTGTAGCTTAACTTGTCAGTGTGTTCTGTTTGATGAAAAGGATAATAATGTTCAATGTTTATGAAAGGATTATGAAATGAGACAAGAACTGTGATAATTGGGAATATGTTAATTTCTGTTCCCTGTATGCTATGTTTTAATAAACATAATATGAGGTGTGCACTGTACTGAAGAGGTGAGGGTGGGTTAATATGACCTCACAGTTAATGTATGTGGCCCTCACAGTTAACGTATGTCAACAAAAGTGACCAAGTTACAGTGAAATTATTCCAAAACGAGTCATCCTATCAAGTTACATTAAAATCCCTTCATAAATATTGTCTGTAGACTGTGCTAAAGGTTTTCGGGCTTCAGGCCTGTGTAGCCATGACGGTTGACCGATTCCAACTAAAAGGGGAAGTCCTCATCTCGACACTATACTGAGTCATTCTACTAAGTTACAATGAAATCCCTTCACAAATACGACCTGTAGTCTGTCCATCATGGTTGAATGATTACGACCAAAAGGGGATGTTGCATCATCTGGAGTGAACCTACGAAGTTACAATGAAATACCTTGATAAATATGGACTGTAGACTGTGCTCAAGGTTTTCGGGCTTCGGGCCTCTGAAGCCGTTACAGTTGACCAATCACGACCAAAAGGGGATGTCATCATTTCGGCATTATACGGAGTCAACCTAACAAGTTACAATGAAATCGTTCCATAAATACGATCTATAGACTATGCTAAAGTTTTTGGGGTTTTGGGCTCGCGCAGCCATCAAGGCTGAATGACCGCGACCAAAAGGGGACGTTCCCATCTAGACATTATTTGGAGTCATCCTACCAAGCTACAAATCCCCTCATAAATATGACCTGTAGACTGTGCTAAAGGTTTTCAGGCTTCGGGCCCCTTTTGCCGTCACTGTTGCCCAATCGTGCCCAAAAGGAGACGTTCTCATCTAGACATTATATGAAGTCAACCTATCAAGTTACAATGAAATCCCTTCATAAATATGACCTTAGACTGTGCTAAAGGTTTTCGAGCTCGGGCAGCCATCATGGTTGAATGATTGCAACCAAAAGGGAAATTCTTATCTGGGCATCATCTGGAGTGATCCTACGAAGTTACAATGAAATCCCTTCATAAATATGACCGGTAGACCTGTGTGTAGACTATGCTCAAGGTTTTTGGGGCCTCGGACCCCTGTAGCCGTCACAGTTGACCAATCACGACCAAAGGGGGCTGTCAACGTCCAGGCATAATATGGAGTCAACCTAACAAGTTACAATGAAATTCTTCCATAAATACGACCTGTAGACTATGCTAAATGTTTTTGGGCTCGAGCAGCCATCAAGGCTGAATGATCGCGACCAAAAGGGGACGTTCTCATCTAGACATTATTTGGAGTCATCCTACCAGTTACAATGAAATCCCTTCATAAATATGACCTGTAGACTGTGCTAAAGGTATTCGGGCTTCGGGCCCCTGTAGTCCTCACAGTTGCCCAATCACGTCAAAAAGGTGATGTTCTCATCTAGACATTATATAAATTCAACCTACCAAATTACAATGAAATCCCTCCATAAATATGACCTGTAGACTGTGCTAAAGGTTTTCGGGGTTTGGGCTCGAGCAGTCGTCACGGTTGACAGATCGCGACCAAATGGGGAAGAAGTTCTCATGTAGACATCATACGGAGTCATCCTACCAAGTTACAATGAAATCCCTCCATATTAAATATGACCTGCAGACTGTGCTAAGAGTTTTTGTGTTTCTGGCTTAGGTTAAACATATTTTTATTTGTCAAACAAATAAGTTGCAAATAGGGATTGGAGGACAAGTGCTTTCCGCTTAGTATACCCTCCGCTCCCTTAACAGGATACAAAAAATCAATATAATGGCGAAACAAACAAATGAGAGAAATGTAAAAAAAATATATATATATATATACTAGAAAATCTAACTTCACAATAAAAAGAGTTAGAGAGAGAAAAAAAAGTGACTGCTGATTGATTGATTGATGTCCTTTCTGCACCTTGAGTCTGTCTCTGTCAATTTGATTTTCCATGCCGAGGGTCGACCAGGCGCTGCACCGAGTGGTTGCTGCTACTACTACTACCACCATCATTACTGCTACAACTATAGATAATACTTTTACTATCGCGTTCAAATCTTACCACCGACATAGCACTCCTGCGGCGAATAATAATAATAATAATAATAATAATAATAATTACATATTAATTTCCGTAATCATCCATTGGTTACACTTTAACCGCCTAATCACGCGCCTTAGGAGTCGCAATGAAATGCATGAGTTAAACAATACTATCGAATCTTCGAGTGTTACGAATAAATTTTTGAACAAATTTAAAAAGTGAGGTATTAGTTTTATGTTCTAAAATGGGATCGCCGTACAGTAAAATATCAACGGAGTTCAAATTAACTTTAATTTCCAATAGTTTACCAATGAGCACGCTGCGAGATTCTGAATAAAAGGGGCAAAAGAGTAAATAGTGTTCTGCGTCCTCAACAACTGCTGGACAATGGGAACAGTATGGAGATTCGGAGATGTAATTGAGAAACTTATCACTGTTCAAATCGCTGCAACAAGTTCGAATTCTACTATGAATAATGTTGTATTTTCTGACACCACAGGAGAAGTAATCTGGAGGTCTCCCTTCAGGCGGTGATATGAGTTTTTTGAATTCATTGAGTGAACTGCTGTTTCGCACGGACACTGGTAGACTATTCCATGTTCCTGTACACGAGGGGAAAAATGATCTTTTGAATACCGGTAGCTCTGTTCGCATGCAATAAGGCATAAAATCTGCCGAATTTCGAAGGTTATAACCAGATGTGTCACGAACTCTTCGTGGTAGTAATTCCTGCAGATAATCGGGCGCATCGTTGTTTACGATTTTGTAGAAGGTACACATCTTTTGTATGTGTCTTCTTGTTTCGAGGCTGTCCCACCCAACTTCAATCAAAAGGAGATCTCGCGATACTGATCTCGTCAGCCCTGATACGATTCGTGCGGCATCACAGTGTATATCCTCTAGACGCTTCATCATATATTGGGGAGCTCCGCACCACACCGGACTCCCGTATTCCAATATTGGCAAAATGAAGGCATTGTACATCTTATTCAAAATCTGTCGATTGAAAATCTGCTTTAGTTTTCTTAACTGTGAAAGTCTAACACAGGCTTTTTTACAAATGTCGTCAACTTGAATATGCGCTTCCCAGCCCAAGTTTGATTGGATGGATAATCCCAAGTGTTTGTGGACGCCAACAAAGTCAAGTGTTTCGCTGTCGAACAAAACACTTGGAATAATGACATCTCTATTGAGTGTAAACAACACAGCGTTGGTTTTTTTAGCATTAAATGTGACCAGCCAGGTATCGGCCCATTTGTTGATTTTTTGGAGTTCGATGTTCATTTTTGACTCAATGCTATGAATGTCAATAGATGATTCGGTCAAACAGGTATCGTCAGCGAAGAGTCTAACAATAGACTCAATATCGTCGGCTATATCATTGATGTAGACCAAAAATAAAGAAGAGCCAAGAACAGACCCCTGAGGAACCCCCGCTTCTATGTTTCTGTACTCGGATTTACATTCGTTAATTTTCACCCTTTGACTTCTGTGTGCCAAATAGCTTTGAAACCATCGCAGCAAGGGACCAGAAACCCCATATTGCTTCAGTTCGAAAATTAGACCGGTGTGCCAAACCCTGTCAAAGGCCTTGGAAATATCACAAAAAACACCACAAGTTTGCATATTTTTATCTATGGCGTTGCAAAGGTTATGATAGACCTCTATCAACTGGTACACTGTACTATTATTCGGCAAAAACGCTGACTGGAATTGGTAAAATAAACTATTTTCAAGGAAATATTTGTGGATATCTCTAAAGACAACTCGTTCCATTATTTTACCGATACAGCATAACAACGATATGGGCCTATAATATTTCGGGTCGTATTTGTCTCCTTTCTTATAAAGAGGAATCACATCAGCAAGTTTCCACTCGTCGGGGTAGACGCACTCTGACAATGATTTATTGAACAGGAGAAAAAGGGGTCTGCTAACAGAATATTTTGTTTCCTTCAACATTTTGTGACCTATTCCGTCGTGACCATGTGACTTTTTAGTTTTTAAACTTTTTAGAATATCCGAGATGTCCTGCTCAGAGAACGATACGCTGCTAATGGAGTGAGGGCATCTCCGTTTGAAGGGCGGAAGGGTTTTTGAACTCGAGTTTAATGCACTGTTACTTATAAAAGTTTCGTTTATGAGATTTGCTTTCTCTGTTTCGTTCTCGATAATTTCACAGCCTTCCCCGGACAGGCGGTAAAGATGGGTTATGCCAGAAGTACTAGAAAAATTTTCCAGAAACTTTTTAACAACATGCCAAAACTGCTTAGGTTCCGTGTCGTGTGATAGAGATTCGTCAACTTTTTCCATGTATACATTCTTCGCAATTTTTTTCATGTTGTTAACCTTGTTCCTGGCTGTTTTATATTTTGCCCAAAGCTGGGGTTTATTATTTTTGAAAGCTAATTTTCTTAATCGGTCACGGTGGCGTAACTCTTTTCTAATAGCGCTGTCATACCATGGTTTGTCTTTTTTTCGCACTGTTATTGTGGAATTGGGGATACATTGCTTCGCTATTTTTAAGAACTCCGATACAAAGTTTGACACAGCATCATTTATGGAGGGCGCGTCGCTTATTAAATTTTCCCAATCGGACCTAGCTATCATGGTATTCATTCGTTGGAAGTCGGCTTTGTTGTAAAGCCAGACGTCACGAAACGTAACGGGGTTGTTAAAATGCGAGTTGGCAATATGGGCATAAGTAGCTCTATGGTCGAATAACCCCAGTCCCAATGTTCCTGAGTTGAACACATTAACAGTGTCCCTGACGATTATCGGATCAAGCATTGACTGCGAAGTAGGAGTTACTCTGGTGGGTTCTGTAATTACGTTGTTTAAGTTGAATAATGTCATGAGAGAATGTAGTTTGCTTTGGGGGTTTAGGAGATCAGAGTTGATGTCACCTGTAAGTACTATCGCGGGGTTAAGGGATAATGCCAGATCTATTTTATCTTCTAGTTTAAACCAATAGTCGGCACCTGATTCTCTCTCCGATCTGTATGCCAGGCATAAAATAAATTTATGTTTAACCCCAACCTCAAACCAGAGAATGTCGTCGTTAAATGAGAGATAGTCTAGCTTTCTATGGTATATACTGTCTGAGAAATACACTGCGATGCCGCCACCGAACTGGTTCCTATTGTGAGTAAATGGGCAGCCATCACGGTTGACAGATTATGATCAAAAGGGGACGTTCTCATCTAGGCATTATATAGAGGCATCCCTCCAAGTTACAATGAAATCCTTTCATAAATACGACCTGTAGACTGTGCTAATGGTTTTCGGGTTTTGGGCTCGGGCTGCCATACCGGTTGACCGATCGCGACCAAAAGGGGACGTTCTCATCTAGACATGACACCAAATCTGCATATGAAATGTGACGATCGGACAAGAACTACGGGGTGTAGCCTGTGCTGAAGGAAAATGTGAACAGACTCACAGACTAACAGACTTCCGCACGCGTGATGGCAATAGCTTATCTTGAATTTATCCTTACGTAATCTTCGTAATATGTATTTATTATTGCGTATGATTCATTAAATTCACTTTTCTTACATTCAGAGGTACATTTAGTACTTTAAAACCTAGTTTTTATACACTTACCGTCCTTTTTACCGGATACCGTCCTTTTTACCGACAAAAAGTATGTCCTCAGTTTTTTTTTATTGATCGTAAAGTTTCAGCGTGCCGAAAGCGCACAGGGACGATGTGAGATTTCCTTGGCCGCCCACAGGCACTCCACACAAGCTGGGAAATCGAAATAAAATCGGAACAGGCGCTCAACGCCTAGGGACGGCCCACGCGGGAAGTGTCGTTGGGAGAATGTATCCCTCGTGGCAGTAGACGGGGGTCCGGGGGTCTATGCACCTTCTGAAAAATATTGAAATTTATCAATCACTCTTCTTCAAAAGAAGTGGTCATTATTATCTGTGCGGCGCCGTGATCAACACGCAGCTAAAGCGAGTTAAGTGCAGTTCGCAGTATGTTTTGAGTTATCGTTGTTCTGAATATTCGTGAAGATCAAGCCATTTTGGGACTTGAAATTGTAGGAAACGGCGTACTCCCACAGAAAAAAGAAGCCCCCACCCCCCGGAAAGCATAACTGGTCCGCATCATTAGTGATTTGGTAAGGTCTAGACGTCTTACATTCTAACTCACTTTGTTTTACATGGGTGATCTCTATAGGTTTTTGAAATGATTTCCCTTTCATCTTTTCTTCCATCTTTTATAGGTTGTGTAGTTTTATAGCAGGTGCCAACCCCGCAATTATCGCAGGGAAGTGTATCAGACTCCAGTCTTTCCTTCTTGGCGAAACTGCAGATTTGACAGGTTCAACCTGAGTTTAACCTAAAGCTTTTGAGAGCCCAAAGTCCTTCCCCACTCTCACTGTGAAATGAGGTGTAAAGTTCCCAATCTGAATGACCATGTTTTCGTCTGCCATTAATCCAATCCACTCAGCACTGCAGTTCAACTCCCGAACATCGTCTGTTACATGCGGACATGTTGGAACTAAACTGTCACGAAATACGCCCTTCATCGTTTTTAGCTCCCCGATGGGAGCTTAACTTATCACTTGTCGTCGTCCGTTCGTCGGCGTCGGCGTCGTCCGTCGTGAACTTTACATTATCGACCTCTCCTCACAAACTACTGGACCAAATTGAACCAAATCTGGTGTGCATGTTCGCTATATGTCAATTCAAGTTTGTTCAGATAAAGGAGCATAACTCTAATAGCACCCATAATTTTTTTCAAAAATTCCAAAAAATCTTTTTCAGATCCACCAGTCAGAATCTTTTCATATTTGTTATACAACATATCTGGAGGGGGGGGGGGGGGCAGATTCAAGTTTGTTCAAATCGAGTTCTTGGGTTAAGATCTGGGCTTTCCTTTGGAGCCCGAATTTTAACTTAGTGCAATATGTGGAATATTCTTTAAAAATCTTCTTCTTCAGATCCACAAGTTGATTTTTTTTTATATTTGGTATACAACAGTAGTTTGTAATGTGGTTTTGGGGCCTCATTTGGATGACCGCGGTGGATGACCCCGGAAGTGACGTCATGTCACGCGACCTAGGGGCGCCATGTTGTGTTGTCAAGGTAACCCGCGTGAGCGGCCATCTTGTGACATCATCGTCATAGTGATACGTGGTGTTAGTGCGCATGCGCAGCGCGTATTGTTAGGGTGATACGTGTTTCCGTCGTCCATTTTGTGTACTGGAGGCCGCCATCTTGGTTTCTATGGTAGCACGCGATTGCTGTGTTACCCAATTTTTCTGCAATAAGACGGGGTATGTTCGGAGGGTGTGTTTGATTGTAGAAGAGTAAATCTAATTACCACAAACAACCCGACAATCTCTCCAAATCACCAATATCCACCCCAAGTCACCGAAATTTACTTTATTTCCCCAATTTAGCTGCTTAGCACGTAGTGCTATGGTACAATGGGGTGCATTCGATTGAACAGGAGTAATGTTCTGGATTAGAATTCTCCCAGAATCCCTTTTTGGATCCCTATCCCATAACGTTTTTTCCCATTAAAAGATAGGTTCCTTTGGTAATTACCCAGAATTCTCCGCTTCTATCTGTATATGCAATATCTGATCCTGTTCCTTTGTTCTAGAGTATACTCCAGTAGCGTAGAAGAGCCTATTAGTTGGAACAGTTTATCTTATTATTACTATATTTAGCAATTTCTGGTCTATTCTTGTTAGTTCTGACCCTATTTCAAGTACTCTTGTTGTTTCATATATCTAGATTATAACTAACCAATCAGATTGCTTGATTTCCCATAATCTGTATACAGAGTTATCTCCCTTCTGAATAATAAAAGACTATATCCAATGGCAATATCCCCAGGCACCCCAATTTCGGCACCCCTTTTTGGAAAAACATATGACCTTCGGCACCCCTTTTTCTGAAATGAAGCTAAGAGTCATTCGAGGAGTCACTTGAACGAGCAATTGCTCGTTAGCTCATTTGCTCGATGGGATTCGAGTCGTTCGAGCAGTATGTCGAGTCACTCGATCGAGCAATTACTCGATAGCTCATTTGACAAAAAAGGGATTCTCCAGAGGGAATAGGGTCAGAACTAACAAGAATAGACCAGAAATTGCTAAATATAGTAATAATAAGATAAACTGTTCCAACTAATAGGCTCTTCTACGCTACTGGAGTATACTCTAGAACAAAGGAACAGGGTCAGATAGACGAAAAGTATTGCATATATAGATAGAAGCGGAGAATTCTGGGTAATTACCAAAGGAACCTGTCTTTTAATGGGGAAAAACGTTATGGGATAGGGATCCCCCCCCCCCCCCCAGGGATTCTGGGAGAATTCTAATCCAGAACATTACTCCTGTTCAATCGAATGCACCCCCTTGTACCATAGCAGGGGGGGGGGGGGGTACCGGCAGAGGGGGGGTTCTCCCCCCCAAGAAAATTTTTAAAGTGCGCTTTCAAATGGTGCATTCTGGTGGCCTCTGGGGTATAATTTCTCTTAATTATTTAGTAGAAAAAAATATGTTTTTCAACAGCCTGTTGTAATTTTGTCAAAATGCTTAACCATAATTGTTCCCGCTTTACCGAGCGTTCCCTATTAGATTAACACAATTCAACTGTGCGGTGGATTAGCATAAGGGCCCAACAGATGGAGCGACGACGTATGTGTCGGGCCCGTTAATGGATTAACAGATCCAATAACAGCCCGACACATACGTCATCAACAAGTCGCGTGAATTGAATGAATTCGATCGATAAATTTCGTTTTCAAAATGTAAACAAAGCAGACGATACCGTCTTGCACATTTTCACGAGCTCAGTACCGGCCTATTACTCTCTCTGCATCAGAATTCTGTCTGCAACATTGATATTCCGATATCAAATAGTTATGCTGCTTATGCATTCGTGCAACCCACACCTGTGTCTGGCTGAGTAACAACTTATTTGAAGGCGCAGTGTTGAACAACTGTTCGTTGAACGTTACGTCAGTCCAAACATGGACCCACAGACATAGTCCGTAATATAATTTTTGTGGTTGATACGGCTACAGTACAGGCCGTACCAACCCCAAAATTATATTACGAACTGTGGGTCCAAGTTTGGACTAGTTGAACGTGTATCAGAAGTGAATCTCGCATTAAAATTGATGAGAGGGTGCAGCAGTGGGGGAGCATAGTGGGGGACATGTCATACCATGTCCCCCCAGTGGTGGGGGAGGGGGACATGGCATACCATGTCCCCCCTTGATGAGATCTGGGGGGGGGGGCACGTCCCCCCGTCCCCCCCCCCCATGATCTGCGCCCATGGTATACATCATCTCTTGGGGGGTGGGGGGGGGGGGGGAGATTCAAGTTTGTTCAAATCGAATTCCCCGGTTAATATTTGGGCTTCATAAGTTCATATGGGCGCCCGAATTTTAACTTAGTGCAATATGAGGACATTTCTTTAAAAAATCTTCGATCCACCAGTCTGAATCCTTTAACATTTAGTATACATCATCTCTTGGGGGGCGGGGGGGGGGGGGGTCAAATTCAAGTTTGTTCAAATCGGGTCCCTGGGTTGAAAATTTTGGACCTGGTTCGGACTTATAAATGTTGGAGCAAAATTCGAAAAAAATTTTGGTCCGCAATTTTGGTCCAAAATTCAGAAATTATTTTTAGGATTTTTTCTGCGTTTTGTTCAATTTTGAGACGAAAAAAAAAATTTATAGCCTGAAAATTTTGGGTCCGGTTCAGACTAAGAAATGTTAGAAAAAAATCTGTTCGATTCTTTTCAAAATCGAGTTTCTAGATGAATTAGAGTGGTTTTATGCGAAAATGTCCTCCCCTCCCTTCCTTGTCGGAGGTGGGGGGGGGGGGGGCGGCAGTTAGATTTAACAAAATGTTTGGCTGCAAAATATATTTTGAAAGATTTAGAGTGATAAATCGCCCAGCCCGACTGAATTTTAACTTGGTGCAGTATGAGAGAATTTCTTTTAAAATATACTTCAGATCCGCCAGTCTGAATCCTTTAACATTTCACCATTTCTTTTTTTTCAAATCATTCACCACAAATTCAATCCAGCTGATGACATCTTGCTTCGTCGGCGACTTCATTGGCAACGAGTTGCTTTGTTGATTTAGTAATGCATACTCGGCCTACTTTTTCCTCAAATTTACATTGACCGGTTCGTGAGTCTGACGTTTAAACCGAGGCGGAAGTTCAGAGGTACATCCACCTGGTATAATTACAGGTAGGTAAAGTGTTGCTCATGTGAAACTCTTTCTTCACGTCGTCAGCTCAACTCTCCACTACAAGGATACTTATTACTCCACAAGTTTGGCGATATAAATTACAGTTTTCCATATAACAAGGCTTATCACGCCATATTAAATTCAGCCTGTGCATTTGTCAAAAAGGTTGAAATATTTTTTAAAAACATCCAAGGCTGAGTCGACTGCGTTGTTTACATATTTCAATTGATGTTGGGGAGGGGCTACAAAAACATTCCAGGCGCACGTCAGGGATAGGTGGGAAAACACATTTTTCCCGTGCTCGCAAAATTTGTCCACATCCAGGTGACTTTTTATAACTATTTAAAGACCGCGAGACTGCGTTGTTGTCTAGCAGTCAAACTAGTGCCCGTCAGTATGTGGGAAACTACAAAGGCAACACTGGTAGTCATTTCAAGCATCTCAAGACCGCCTCAGCACAACACATATATGTGTACTACAAACACCCGTACCGGTACTGATATTTTAGAAGTCATTGAGAGTTGTAGTGTATGTTTGAAACGTGCCATATTGGGGGGACCCCGGAAGTGACGGGACCTGGTGGCGCCATGTTTGGTTGTCATGATAACCCGCGTGAGCGACCATCTTGTGACGTCATCTCCATAGTGATACGTGGTGTGAGTGCGCATGCGCAGTGCGTGTTGTTAGGGTGATACGTGTTTCCGTCGTCCATTTTGTATATTGGAGGCCACCGTCTTGGTTTCTATGGTAGCACGTGGTTGCTATGTAACCCAATGGCGTCTAACAAGACAGGGGTATGTTCGGAGAGTGTGTTCCTTTGTAGAAGAGTAATTTCCCGATTTGTAGAATTACCGCAAGCAACCTGACAATCCCTCCAAATCACCAAAATTGACTTTATTTGATATGAATTCCCCATTCTATCGGTATAGTACGTAGTGCTATAGTACCAAGGGGCACCGGGGGTGCGTTTGATTGAATATGAGTAATTTTCTGGCGTAGTATTCTCCCAGAATCCTCGTTTAATTCGAAGAATTACCCAAATAAACAAGTTGTATAATTTCGAATTCTTTAAGAATTCTCTGCTTCTATCAATATATGTAATAGCTTTCGTCTACCTGACCACGTTCCTTTGTTCCGGAGTATACTCCAGTAGCGTAGAAAAGCCTATCAGTTGGAACAGCTTTGCTTATAAAAACTATATTTAGCTATTCTGGTCTGTTGCTGTTAGTTCTGACCCTATTCCAAGTACTCTTGTTGTTTATTTATCTAGATCATTTATATAGATTATAAATAACCAATCAGATTGCTTGATTTCCCGTAATCTGCATGCAGAGTTATCTCCCCTTATAACAATGAAGTCCTGAACGAGTCCCATCACCTCTATATCCAATGACCACGTCCCATGGAAACCCAGTTTTGGGGGAAACACCCGTGGTTATGGATTCCTTTTTAGTCGTATGAGGCCATGAGGGCTATGTAAAAGCCCTCAATGAGGCCTAATTTACTATCCCTCATAGCCTCATTGAATTTTGAGGTCATGAAAAAATCCCTCAGTGAGGTATAATTTACTACGACTCTTAGCCTCATTTCAATACTTGAGGATACCTATGGCCTGATATTGTATTATTTGAGGATACCTATCGATTATACCTTCTGGAGAAGCCCTTTTTGTCGTATGAGGCCATGAGGGCTATGTAAAAGCCTCCAATGAGGCCTAATTTACTATCCCTCATAGCCTCATTTTCTTTTGTTGTCATGAGGGACATGAAAAAACCCCTCAATAAGGTATAATTTACTACGACTCTTAGCCTCATATCAATATTTGTGGATACCTATGGCCTGGTATTGTATTATTTGAGGTTACCTATCGATTATACCTTCAGGAGAATCCCTTTTTGTCATATGAGGCCATGAGGGCTATGTAAAAGCCCTCAATGAGGCCTAATTTATTATCCCTCATACCCTCATTGAAGTTTGAGGTTATGAGGACCATGAAAAATTCCTCAATGAGGTATAATTTACTACGACTCTTAGCCTCATTTCAGTATTTGAGGATACCTGTGGCCTGGTATTGTATTATTCGAGGATACCTTTTAGAGAATCCCTTTTTTGTCGTTTGAGGCCATGAGAAATCCCTCAATGAGGTCTAATGTAGTATTACCAACCTCTTCCATCTTGTCGCCAAAGCTTCAAGGCCACTAGCATATGGTCTATCTGTCCTATCATCAGCTTCTACAACAATCTTGTTCCATTGTGGCCTTGTACCAGTACTATTTGACTAAACTATCATCCATTAATATTGACTTGTGTCACTACTTCATAGCTATATGCCTTCAAAATATTCAATCAGATTTCCCCTCTGTACATATAAACTGGCTATATAAGGCATTCCTAGCCGAGTCCGTAAAATTTGGATTCCGTGATTTGTCATCAACACTCGAGGGTATGGAAAGGGATTGATAACACCCAATTCAACAATGACTACAAGACTCTGAACAGATAAAACTTGATAAGAACCACTATAAAACAACAAAGGTACAGAATGAAGGTCCAACACAACCAAGATCGAAGTGAACATAACAAAGTGAACGAAGGTCGAACTGAACAGAACTGAATTATGAACAGATACAAGGCAACTGTTCGAATGAAGTGAACGAAGATCCAACACAACCAAGATCTTAATGCCCAATAAATTCAATAAAGTTTTCAACTGAATGAACCCAAATATAACCCAATGTTAACCCTTTGAATGAACCCTAACCCTAATGACGGAATTAACACCCTTTGAATTGTTTGAATGAACTTTATTTCTGAACTATAACCCTAATGAAGGTATGAACTGAACAAAGTGTAACTGAATGAACTCTATTTTTGAACCATAACCTAAATGAAGGTATTAACACCCTTTGAACTGAACAAAGTTCAACTGAATAAATTTTAAACTTAATGAAAATATAACGAAGGTGATACGAATTAAAGTTTTAAACTACAACCCATTAAAATAAATTCTTCCAATAGGGAAGGGGAATACCCTCGAGTTTTGATGTCAAATCACGGAATCCAAATTTTACGGACTCGACTAGGAATGCCTTTTATGGCCAGTTTATATTTGCAGAGGGGAAATCTGATTGAATATTTTGAAGGCATATAGCTATGAAGTAGTGATACAAGTCAATATTGATGGATGATAGTTTAGTCAAATAGTTCTGGTACAAGGTCGCAATGGAACAAGATTGTTGTAGAAGCTAATGATAGGACAGATAGACCATAGACTAGTAGTGGCCTTGAAGCTTTGGCGACAAGATGGAAGCGGATGGTAAGACTACATTAGACCTCACTGAGGGATTTCTCGTGGCCTCAAACGACAAAAAAGGATTCTCTAAAAGGTATCCTCGATAGGTATCCTCGAATAATACAATACCAGGCCGTAGGTATCCTCAAATACTGAAATGAGGCTATGACTCGTAGTAAATTATACCTTATTGAGGGATTTTTCATGGTCCTCATAACCTCAAAATTCGATGAGGGTATGAGGGATAATAAATTAGGCCTCATTGAGGGCTTTTACATAGCCCTTATGGCCTCATACGACAAAAAGGGATTCTCCAGAAGGTATAATCGATAGGTATTCTCAAATAATACAATACCAGGCCATATGTATCCTCAAATATTGAAATGAGGCTAAAAGTCGTAGTAAATTATACCTCACTGAGGGATTTTTTCATGTCCCTCATGACCTCAAAATTCAATGAGGCTATGAGGGATAGTAAATTAGGCCTCATTGAGGGCTTTTACATAGCCCTCATGGCCTCATACGAGAAAAAAAGGCTTCTCCAGAAGGTATAATCGACAGGTATCCTCAAATAATACAATACCAGGCCATAGGTATCCTCAAATATTGAAATGAGGCTAAGAGTCGTAGTAAATTTTACCTCATTGAGGGATTTTTTCATGGCCCTCATGACCTCAAAATTCAATGAGGCTATGAGGGATAGTAGATTAGGCCTCATTGAGGGCTTTTACACAGCCCTCATGGCCTCATACGACTAAAAGGGATTCCATAGCCACGGATGTTTCCCAAAAAACTGGGATTCCATGAGACGTGGCCATTGGATATAGAGATGACGAGACTCGGACAGGACTTCATTGTTATAGGGGTAGATAACTCTGCATACAGATTACGGGAGGTCAAGCAATCTGATTGGTTAGTTATAATCTATATAAATGATATAGATAAATGAAACAACAAGAGTACTTGGAATAGGGTCAGAACTAACAAGAACAGACCAGAATAGCTAAATATAGTTTTTATAAGCAAAACTGTTCCAACTGATAGGCTTCTCTACGCTACTGGAGTATACTCCGGAACAAAGGAACATGGTCAGTTAGACGAAAACTATTGCATATATTGATAGAAGCTGAGAATTCTTAAAGAATTCGAAATAATACAACTTGTTGGGGGTTACTTGAGTAATTCTTCGAATTAAACGAGGATTCTGGGAGAATTCTATGCCAGAAAATTACTCCTATTAAGTCGAACGCACCCCCGGTACCCCTTGGTACTATAGCACTACGTGCTATACCGATAAAATGGGGAATTCATATCAAATAAAATCAATTTTGGTGATTTGGAGGGATTGTCGGGTTGTTTGTGGTAATTCATCGAATTGGTAAATTACTCTTCTACAAAGGAACACACCCTCCGAACAAACCCCTGTCTTGTTATAAGCCATTGGGTCATATAGCAACCACGTGCTACTATAGAAACCAAGATGGCGGCCTCCAGTATACAAAATGGACGACGGAAACACGTATCACCTTAACACGCGCAGCGCATGCGCACTCACACCACGTATCACTATGGAGATGATGTCACAAGATGGCTGCTCACACGGGTTACCTTGACAACCAAACATGACGTCACTTCCGTGGTCCCCCGATATGGCACATTTCATACATACACTACTACTACTGAGGATTGTATAACCGGGCACATTTAGTGATTGGTATATTTGTTTTGTTAACTCAGTCCAGTCCGGTCTAGAGCTTATGACTTCCATAGCACTAGTCACTCAGCGAGTTGACCCTCGCTACGAGACTTATTTTGTCGAAACGACTATTGCTCAAGTGCTTTAGTATCAGATTACTTATAGGGAATTAGTATGGTATTTACTGGCGTATTGGCTGCTTGCTCGGCTGTTACTGGGCTGTTGCTTTTACAGCCGTTCTATAGAATGGCTTCAGAATAGGATCTGTGAATGAAAATGCTGACTTGCAAACAGAACAGATTATATTTATTTACAACCCTCTGAAATGCTCATTTACAAACACAACAATTTATAATTATTTACAACCGTCTATTTCATTGTGTCTAATGACGTAATTAACTAATAATAATAATAAATTACAACCAGTTTTCTTAAGACTGCACTGTTCCAATGTGAGAGTCAGAGAGGAGGGTAATCTTACATCAGTTACAGTTATTGATGCCGTTCGCGTTACGCAGCTGTTAACTGATGGGTTGGGGATCTGATAACCCACGCTTCCTTATTTATCCCAGTCACGTGATCTACTAGTCTACCCTATCTACCCATTCGGACCTACCTAAAGTGCCTTGCCCCTTCCTGAATGTGGAATGTACTAATTTCTTGTGACAACCCGAGTAATGATAATATACTGTAAATTATTAAAATACACTTAGCCTGATTCCTATCCTGTGCGTTCCGTGAATATCCGAAATCGACCCCTTCCAGCCATCTGCCAGAAAGATTAACTTCTGACAGTTGGTTTTATAGAATTTTCCCCACCTTGCATGCCCAGAGGCTAACTGCTTATCACCTTTTGATCGAGGAAGTTACATCAAACTCCCTTTTTCTGTCAAGAATTAATTATCACTTTGTCTCTATTTTCCCAGTTCCGAAAGAATCTGCACTTGGGGATGCGACGTGCATCCCATAAGTGGATAGATTTTGGTCTTCTGTTGCTCGTACTTCGCTCGTAATGGATCGGTGGCTTCTCAGTTAGTCTTCCGGACCAATCCCCAGACAGGGCGTCGTTTCACCCTGAGTGACCCCCAGACAGGGCGACGTTTCGCTCTGAAAGCTGGTGGACCTCCTCATTAGCCTTCTCTATCCTCTTCTGAAAGTATTAGGTCCACATACCCATGTCATCAGCAAATTGGGACACTGATGTCATTTAATTGGTTATGTCGGATTTCTATGTCGTTCACGTAAATGATATAGAGGAGGGGTCTAAGTACTGATTCCTGGGGGGGGGGGGGGTACACGCCTCGGGTTTAACTACAGGTGAAATTTCATTTTTACTTTAACTTTAATTGATCGATACGAGAGGAAAGTTCACAGAAGTCTGACAAGTTTAAATGGAAGTTTCAGGTCGTTGTGGAGTTTATATCTTAGACCATTGTGCCAAACTGAATCAAACGCTTTCTCCACATCAAGGAAGATGGCTACACCTATTTAGTTTCCAGACATTGACATGTTCAATGCCCTCTTTGTTTGGGCGGTATTCTTTCTGTCTATCCGTGAAGAAGTTTTCTGATTCCAGATGATCCCTAAGTCTGGAGGTTAACGCAGCTTCAAAGAGTTTTCCGATACAGTTTAAAAGGCTGATGGGGCGATAACTTGTCGGCAGGTCACTGTCATTGCCTTGTTTGGGGATCATGATACCTAGGGCCGACTTCCAACACCTGGGGAAGTACCCTATTCTTAAGCAACTGTTATAAATAGAAGTGAGTTTGGCGATAATTATATCCGGACAGTTTTTGAGGATTTTGTACGATATGTCATCCTCACCCGGTGATGAGGTTGATTTGCGGAGAATGTGTTTTATTTCCGAATATGTGAAGGGTGAGACTAGATCATGATCATCACCCGGTTCGGTTTTTATGTCAAGAGCAGGTTTGGCGAATATGTTATCGTGCTTGTTGATAAATTCGTCTACCTGCCCTTTCCAAACTTTATCAAATTTTGGGCACTCTTGGGTACGGTGAGCTTTACTGAGAGTTTCCGCGAATAAGTCTGCATTGTCGATGTCGTCTTTGGTCATAGTCCCGTCAGGATTTCGAAGATTTTTACTTTCGCCATTCTGGATTTAGATCCAGATTAGAATGTACCGCGATACAGTAACCGAATGTGATGTCCAAATTTTATCGAATGGGACCAATGGAATGTGATTTCCCAGTTCTTAGTCTCTCTTTATTGTTCATTGTCTTAAGTAACAGACATAGTTACATGACAAATAGACACATAGTTTTGTGAAAAAGGCACAAACAAGTCACATTTTACATACTTATATATATAAGTTGATATGAATAAATGGACATCCTTTATGTACAATGGAGGCAACGAACCTCCATTCGCCTCTTACCTCTTATGTAACTAAAGGATGACTCTGAGCTTTGTCTTAAATTTCAAAATTAGGTAATTAAATTATCTTTCACTGTTATTTGGACTAAAGGTAATAAACTCCACCTGTCCCCTGTAGCGGATTAACTCACTGATAATTAGCGCTGTGAAATCCGTTACTTATTCCCAGTTTCTTATTCGACTTTCTAAATTTAGCAGAAATTCGAAAAATAAATGGCCTTGGGTGGCGCCCTAAGACACAGGACTATTCAAACCCTGGGGTTCACTCCCCCCACTCCTCTTTATGGGCCAGGTTGGACCCTAAAAGAGACCAAATGGTCCAAATCGTAATTATTGACGGAAATTCGCGGAACAAACGGCCTTATAGGGTGGCGCCCCAAAGTGCAAGATTTTTCAAATCCTAAGGTTCACCCTCCCACCCCTTTTTAGGGGCCACATTGGACCCTAAAAGTGACCGAATGGTCAAAATCGTAATTATTGACGGAAATTCGCGGAACAAACGGCCTTATAGGGTGGCGCCCTAAAATACAAGATTATTCAAATCCTAAGGTTCACCCTCCCACCCCTTTTTAGGGGCCACATTTAACCCTAAAAGTGACCAAATGGTCAAAATCGTAATTATTGATGGAAATTCGCGGAACAAACGGCGTCATAGGGTGGCGCCCTAAAATACAAGATCATTCAAATCCTAAGGTTCACCCTCCAACCCTTTTTAGGGCCCACATTGGATCCTTAAAGTGACCAAATGGTCAAAATCGTAATTTTTGGCCGTAATTCGCCGAACAAACGGCGTCATAGGGTGGCGCCCTAAAATGCAACATTATTCAAATCCTAAGGTTCACCCTCCCACCCCTTTTTAGGGGCCACATTGGACCCTAAAAGTGACCAAACGGTCAAAATCGTAAGTATTGACCGAAATTCGACGAACACACGGCGTTATAGGATGGCGCCATAAAATACAAGATTATTCAAATCCTAAGGTTCACCCCCACCCTTATTTAGGGGCCAGATTGGACCCTAAGAGTGACTAAATGGTCAAAATCGTAATTATTGATGGAAATTCGCGGAACACACGGCGCTATAGGTTGGCGCCCTAAAATACAAGATCATTTAAACCCTAAGGTTCACTCTCCAACCCCTTTTTAGGGGCCACATTTGACCTAAAAGTGACCGAATGGTCAAAATCGGAATTATTGACCGAAATTCGCGGAACACACGGCGTTATAGGGTGGCGCCCTAATATAAAAGACTTTTAATACCTAAGGTTCACCCTCCAACCCCTTTTTAGGGGCCACATTGGACCATAAAAGTGACCAAATGGTCAAAATTGTAATTATTGACCCAATTTCGCGGAACAAACGGCCTTAAAAGGTGGCGCCCTAAAAGCAAGATTATTCAAATCCTAAGGTTCACACTCCCGCCCCTTTTTAGGGGCCAGATTGGTCTCTAAAAGTGACCAAATGGTCAAAATCGTAATTATTGACGGAAATTCGCGGAACAAACGGCCTTATAGGGTGGCGCCCTAAATACAAGATTATTCAAATTCTAAGGTTCACCCTCCCACCCCTTTTTAGGGGCCAGATTGGACCCTAAAAATGACCAAATGGTCAAAATCGTAATTATTGATGGAAATTCGCGGAACAAACGGCGTCATAGGGTGGCAACCGAAAATACAAGGTCATTCAAATCCTAAGGTTCACCCTCCAACCCCTTTTCAAGGGCCACATTGGACCCTAAAAGTGACCAAATGGTCAAACTCGTAACTGTTGGCCGTAATTCGTGGAACAAACGGCGTTATAGGGTGGCGCCCTAAAATGCAAGATTTTTCAAACCCTAAGGTTCGCCCTCCCACCCCTTTTTAGGGGCCAGATTGGACCCTAAAAGTGACCAAATGGTCAAAATCGTAATTATTTACCGAAATTCGCGGAACACACGGCGGTATAGGGTGGCGCCCTAAAATACAAGATTATTCAAATCCTAAGGTTCACCCTCCCACTCCTTTTTAGGGGCCAGATTCGACCCTAAAAGTGACAAAATGGTCAAAATCGTAATTATTGATGGAAATCGCGGAACAAACGGCATCATAGGGTGGCGCTCAAAAATACAAGATCATTCAAATCCTAAGGTTCACCTTCCAACCCCTTTTAGGGGCCACAATGGACCCTAAATGTGACCAAAAGGTCAAAATCGTAATTGTTGGCCGTAATTCGCGGAACAAACGGCGTTATAGGGTGGCGCCCTAAAATATAAGATTATTCAAATCCTAAGGTTCACCCCACCCTTCTTTAGGGGCCATATTGAACCCTAAAAGTGACCAAACGGTTAAAATCGTAATTATTGACCGAAATTCGACGAACACACGGCATTATAGGATGGCGCCCTAAAATACAACATTATTCAAATCCTAAAGTTCACCCTCCCGCCCCTTTTAGGGGCCACATTGGACCCTAAAAGTGACCAAATGGTCAAAATCGTAATTATTGACGGAAATTCGCGGAACAAAAGGCCTTATAGGGTGGCGCCCTTAACTGCAATATCCTTCCGACCCTAAGGTTCACCCTCCATCCCCTTTTTTAGGGCCGCATTGAACCCTAAAAACGACCAAATGGTCAAAATCGTAATCATTGACCGAAATTCGCGGAACAAGCGGGGCCTTATAGAGTGGCGCCATAAAATGCAAGATTATTCAAATCCTAATGATCACCCTCCCACCCCTTTTTAGGGGCCAGATTTGACCCTAAAAGTTACCAAATGGTCTAAATCGTAATTATTGACGGAAATTCGCGGAACAAACAGCCTTATAGGGTGACGCCCTAAAATGCAAGATTATTCAAATCCTAAGCTTCACCCTCCCACCCCATTTTGTACAATGGACCCTTAGAGTGACCAAATGGTCAAAATCGTAATTATTGACGGAAATTCCTGGAACTAATGGCCTTAGAAGGTGGCGCCCTAAAATGCAAGATTATTCAAATCCTAAGGTTCACCATCCCACCCCTTGTTAGGGGCTAGATTGGACCCTAAAAGTGAACAAATGGTCACAATCGTAATTATTGACGGAAATTCGCGGAACAAACGGCCTTATAGGGTAGCGCCCTAAATGCAAGATTATTCAAATCCCAAGGTTCACCCTCCCACCCTTTTTAGGGGCCACATTCGACCCTAAAAGTGACCAAATGGTTAAAATCGTAATTATTGACGGAAATTCGCGGAACAAACGGCCTTATAGTATAGGTGGCGCCCTAAACTGCAAGATAATTCAAATCCTAAGGTTCGCCCAGGCACCCCTTTTTAGGAGCTTCAGTGGACCCTAAATGTGACCAAAGTCAAAATCGTAATTGTTTATCGTAATTCGCGGAACAAACGGCGTTATAGGGTGGCGCCCTAAAATACAAGATCATTTAAATCCTAAGGTTCACCCTCCAGCCCCTTCTTAGGGCCACATTGGACCCTAAAAGTGACCAAATCGTCAAAATCGTAATTGTTGGTCGAAGTTCGCTTAACAAACGGCGTTATAGGGTGGCGCCCTAAAATGCACGATTATTCAAGTTCTAAGGTTCACCCTCCCACCCATTTTTAGGGGCCAGATTGGACCCTAAAAGTGACTGAATGGTCAAAGTCATAATTATTGATGGAAATTTGCGGAACAAACAGCGTTTTTTTTGTTGTTTTTTTTTTCTTTTTTTTTTTTTTTTGGTGTAAAGCCTGAGAGCAATTAGGTGGATTCACGGCTCTAAACTGTATTTATTATTATTATTGTTATTATTATAGGGTGGCGCCCGAAAATATAAGCTTATTCAAATCCTAACGTTAACCCTTCTGATCCTTTTAGGGGCCAAATTGGACTCTAAAAGTGACCAAACGGTCAAAATGGTAATTATTGGCTGAAATATTGAGAACAAATGGCCTTCTAGGGTGGCACCGTAAATTACGAGATTATTCAAATCCTCGGGTTCATCCTTCGACCCTATTTATGGGCCCTACTGAAGCCCTGAAACGCCCAGTTGTAAAATGTTACAAAAATAGGTAAAAATCATCAGATATTTTATTGCTGATAGATTGCATCCAAGGAATAGAAAATTGACACGACGTCATCCCCAATTGGACGCCATATCGGGCCCTACTAAGACCCTGAAAAGGGTCAGTTACAAAATATCAACAAAGTTTGTGAAAAGAGCTAGATATTTTGTGGTTTATGAGAGGCAGCGAGGACTAAAAAGATTGACATCTCGGGTGCCCCGATCGGACATCATTTAGGACCATGCTAAGACTTCCAAAAGGGCCAGTTACAAAACATCAAGGACACAAATGGGTATATTAGAAACAGTTACTATACTTGGCAATCATCGCTGGATTTTCTTGGCGTTGATGGGGACCCCTTTGGAATAGAGGCGATTGACAGTTCAAATGGCCCGATAGAAAACCTTTTTTGGGACCTCTATCTGGGCTTTAATATGGTAGTTATGTGTTGATAGGGGCTGGCAAAACCGGACACGGGGGATATCAGCAGGCATTATCTACAGTAAAAGTCTTCTCCGATGGAACACATACAGTGGTCATTTCTGGATTGCATCCTTCTGTAAACCCATGATATGGCATTACAGATTTGCTTAAGTTACTGCTAACATTGAACACCTCAGTGGGACAATTAATAAATCCGCCAAGCTGTGTTGTGTAAAAATAGAGATACAGTCCAATATGAAGCACCCACTATAGACGTGTTCAACTTCAGAGACCATCACCACACGCGTGTGCTTCTAATATCATATTCTGGTCTGGCATATGCTGACCAAAAACATATTTATTCACCTATTTACTTGTATAATTACTTGTAGTGTTGGTACATGTCTGTCAATAAGCAGATAGGTTGGAATATCAGTTATGGGTTGGGCTTTTATCGGCCACTGTCGGGTGAACACCTCATTTATGGAAGTGAGCTTTAGTATATCTGAAGAAGGTATAAATAAATGCTTTTGCTTGATCTGTTCCTTAAGATCAGTTTTATTGTGGAGTGATATTTGTGTGTAAGGCGATATCAACCCCCTCAACCGAATCAATCCGCATAAAGCCTGATGAGCAAGCTTCTTTTTTTTATTTTATCAAACCTTGTTTGATTGCATAATAATAACTCTTTGGCCAGCCGCTGATTTGTCGCGGTCCTCATAAGAGAAGGCCATCATTCCCCCTGCACCCCACCCCCTCTTCCCCTCCTCTCCTCCCAGCATTCAGATATAAACTGCTTAATAGTGTCCCTCACTTCCTCTTTTTCAATTTCTTCAATAAGCATTACTACCCTCTCCCTCGTGTCCCCCTTCAGCCATCTATCCTTTGTTTCTTCACCCCACTTCTGCATTATTCTTCCAGTAAATTTTATTCTATGAGGTATATACTGTGGGCATTCCAAGAGAAAATGTTCCAGGGTCTCCACTACTCCAGAGTGGCACATTTGGCATCCCTTTTCCCCATCTCTCCCAATTTTTCCCCGAAGCTCCAGTGATCTTGATCTCAGTTTGAACAGCAGTGACCCTCCAAAGGTGCCATCTAGGTACTTCTCAAAAGCTGGCTTTTCTTTATATTGTAACCCCTGCAGTGATCTTTTCACGCTAACCCCTGCTCGCCAGTTTCGATTGCAGTCTTCCATGACTCTCTCTTTGACAAACCTTTTGCCTTCTTTCATTCCTACTTCTATGTTTGTGACCTCTATAGAGTAATTGTCCATTAGTTCCCTCACATGTTTTGACCACCCCGTTTCTATATTAGAATTCCAAATGGTATCGAGCATCAATTTGCACCATCGGTTGTCAGGCAGGTTTCTCAAGTAGTTAAAGTAACACAGTTTTCCCAAATCTACCCTGTCCTTGATTTTCATCCACCCAAGCTCCCCCCTTACTGCTTCCAAAGCTGCAGCATTACTCGACCCTGTTATCCATCTGCCGGCATCATTCTGAGTACTTTCCAACTTCTTAATAACGGTTTGGTTTAATGGAATCACGTCCGTGCCATACGTTATACTTGGTAAACCCACCCTCTCCCACAGTGTTTTCCCCACAAAGACCTTATTGAAACTATTTTTCCCTAAAAGTTTTAGTTGGTTCAGAATTCTTTTCCCCTTCAGAATCAGTTTGGCTGAGTAATTTCTGTACACCCCTCTTCCCGTTATATTTATGCTTACCCCTAGATACTCATACTCTCCCGTTTCTCCTACAGTGATTTGTTTGCTTTCCCCTTCGGGGATTGAGAACTCCCCCCCCCCCCCCCCCCTCTCCATCTCTTCGTCATATCTACCTTGCGTCCAACGGGTATTACCTTGCTTTTATTTTCATTTAGTTCGAGCCGCCAAGTGTTCCCATATCTACCAACAATTTCCATCAGTTTCTCTATCCCCTGTTCAGTTCTAGACATTAACACCATGTCGTCCGCAAAGAATAAGCCTAGTATCTTTATGTCTCCAACATTTACCCCCTCCGCACTCTGAATTAGTTCGTCCCCTAAATCTTTAACATACAATGCAAACAAAATCGGTGAAAAGATACACCCCTGCTTGAGGCCTATATCCATAGGGACTCGTTTTGTAGTGATACTCCCTAGACTGATTTGGCTTTGCACATCTGTATACAGTGCTTTCATGATTCCCACAAAGTCACCCCCCAGTCCGATGCCCTCGAGCTTTCGCCACATACCTTTCCTCCACACTCGGTCGTACGCTTTTTTCACATCTAGAAATGCCAGAAACACCTTTTTCTTTTCAGCCTTTGTTGATTCTATCAGTTGGGTGAGTGTAAATAGGTGATCAGTGACTCTTCGTCCTTTCCTGAAACCATTTTGAATTTCTCCTAAAAGACCTTTCTCTTCAATAACTTCCTCTAGTCTACCGTATATGACCTTACAGAATACTTTTCCGATGTTACTACTAACTGATATCCCCCTATAGTTATCTAGAACTTCCTTATCCCCCTTTTTGTGTATGAACGACACCTTACTTTCCCTCCACTCTCTGGGGACCTCTTGCTTTCGCAGAGCCAGGTTGAAAAGGTTTGTCAGGACTTCAATAAGTGCCTCCCCTCCATTTTTGAGGAATTCGTTCGGAATTTCATCAGTCCCTCCCGCTTTACCATTTTTTAATTTCGAGACCACGTTCCGCACTTCTTCTGCCGTTATTTCGCTACATACACGATTGGATAGGTTCTCCTCCACCAGTGTATTTCTTTTTGGTGGGGACCCACTGCCCCATCGCCTATCGTTTATCTTTTCCCAGTGCTTGACTAACTCTGAAGCGATACGGCCTTTATCTTCTGTACTTTCCCCATCCACTTTGATACTCTGCACACTACTTTTCCCCCGTTTATTTATCCAGTTCCAAAATACGTTTGAGCTCGAACCCCCCGTTTTCTTTATTGTTCTGGCAAGACTGCAATTGTGCTCCTTCCTATTATTATTCTTTATCTCATTCACCTTTCTCCGTGCCAGTTCATATTCTCCTTTCATTAGTCTCGTGTCATTGTTATCCACCCCTTTAAGCTTCCTACTTCTTCTGTAAGCAGCGCATTTTACCTTCCTTTCTTTTATAGCCTTTTTCAGTCCCTCGTTAACCCTGTATCCAAGTTCTCTCGTTGGGACCCTCACCCTTCCTATACAATCCCTCCCTGCCTCTGTTAGGCTATTTACTATGCCATCTGAAATACTCTGGACATTTGCATCCCTAGGTATACATTCAAGATTTGGTTTTAGTTTTTCCCGAAACTGCTTCCAGTCGGTTCCTTGTTTTAGTCCCCAAACTTCCTTGAAGGTATTTCTGTCTCTATTCGTCTTTTTGCCCATAATCTTAACTGTTATCAGGTTGTGATCACTACCCAAGTCATTTTTTCCCTCGTCATCTATTTCTACATCTATAACCTCCCTCCATACGCTAATGTCAGTGAGTATATAATCAATTATTGTTTTCTTATCGTTCCTCTCCCAGGTCCATTTACCCTTACATTTCGCATCCCTGTTCAGGATCTTTAAACCAAGCTCTTTTGATAGGTCCAACATCTTCCTCCCATTCGTGTTAATTTTCCTATCACCTCCCTGTATGCCCTCCTCCTTATCCCTGATGTGCCCATTGAAGTCCCCCATTAGGACAATACTGAACCCCCTGCTTCCAAGCTCTGTGGTATTCGATCTAAGAGTTGTATATAGTGAATCATTCCACTCAGGCTTACTTCCCTCCACTGCTAAGTATACAACACCAACGGCAACACTCCTGCTTCCTAACTTGATTTTTGCCCATACTATTTCGTTGGATACTGGAATCTGAGTCCTTGCTTCTGTGAGATCTGTAATCAATGAGGGCTGTAATTCCTCTTTAGCGTAGATGCCAACACCCCCACCCCGTTTCTGACCCTCAGTTCGCCCAGCTCCTATCCACACGCAACCCTTCATCTGATCAACCCGCTCATCCCGTCGTATCCACGTCTCACTTAGACCCATTATATCAAAGTCTCCTTCGTCCATCATTGTTGATATTTCGCTTACTTTCTTGTGCAGACCCTGGATGTTGCAGTACCCAAACTTAATGAATCTTTGTTTTTTTGTCATCACTGGCACATTATTATAACCCTGGTATGTCCCTGTATTGTGCATGTTTGTTGTTCTTCCTATGTTCCCAGCATTTGTGCCCCTCTGGGTTATCGGCTGTGGTCCCCTACCCCCCTTTTCTCCAAAAAAGGCCCAGTCACCTGTAAAATTTTTTGGCCCAACAGGTCTGTACCCATCCTACTTAAATGCAATCCGTCTCGCCCATACAACTCTCCTTGTCCCCAGAATGAATCCCAGTGGTCAATGAAATGTATTCCCAAGTCTTTGCAGTGCTCTTCCAGCTCCCCGTTTAGTGCCATAATCCGCGAGTTCCTCTCATTCCCACCACCCATAACGGGGAGCACCCCTGAAACGATGGTCCGAGCATTCCTGCTAAGTAGCTTACTAATTAGGTCCTTGTATGTGTCCACCAAACGAACTGATTTCCTCTCCCTGATGTTATTGGACCCCACATGTAATACCACTACCGGATCAGGCCCCGACCCAGCTACAATACCGTCCACTCTATCCCTCAGGTCCTCCACTTTAGCCCCCGGAAAGCACAGAACTGTTCTATTTTTACTGTCCGGACCACAGACAACCTTGTCGATCCCCCGAACTATGCTACTTCCCGCAACCACCAACTTACTTTTGGCCCTCGCCCTATTTATCTCCTCTAGTCTCCTATTGTTTACAGCGTCCTCTTCCTCTCCAACAGTCCCACTCGGAGTCATTATCGGTATCGGTATCTTTGACCTAGGATTACTCCTATCCTTGTCCCTCCGTCTCTTTCCAGGCCCTGAACTACCTGGACTACTCCCCTGGTCTTCTCCCGTATCCCTCCTCCTTTTTCCTGGCCTAGACCCCAAGCTACTATCTGTTGCAACTACCTCCATCTCCCCCTCTGTCTCTTCCGAATCGAGCACATCAAATCTGTTTCTGGTGCTGCACTCCCCACTGCCTTTGGACTTTACACCCCTATCTACCTGCTTCTCTGGCCCCCCTTTCCTACCACTTTTGATAGTCCACGCCAAACGCTTTACAGCATTGCTCCGGCCTGGGCCCCCCTCATCTGTCCTACGTACTTTTCTAGCAGCCCCCACCTCATCACCTACCTCATTCACATCAAAGGTTCTACCCCCATGTTTCCTCTTGGAACCACCGACAACCTTCCATCCTTCTCGGAAAGCTACTTTCACAGGCGTAACTCCAGACAGCCCCGCCCTACCAAGTTTTCCCTTCAGCTCAGCAATCTCCCCCTCAAACTTAACAATTGTCTCAAGTAGGCGGAGGATTTCCTGGCAGTTTGCACATACCTCTCCATATCCCACCGAGCGACAGTCCCCATACATCATAGAACACTGTTTACAAACTTCAAGCCCAATATCGCCATCGGTGGCCCCACCAACCCGGCCCTGACCGACACCCCCAGTGACCTCTGTCTGCACACCAATACTTACCCCGTTGGCACCGTTGACCTGGACCGCGATATTACACGTATTTACCTCCATACTTACCTCCGTCTCAACAGACTTGCTCGCCATCATCAAGACAAAATTACGCGATCGGACAGGGAAAACTGTACACACGCGACAAAAGGCAACGCGACGAACCGTTCGACAACTTAGCGCTCACAGTTTTATTTAAGACCTCCTAACTTTGTCCCAGTTACTATACTAAACTAACTCCCCACAAATTTGAATAAAATAACCTGAAAATTAAATATATATGATTAGTAAACAATAAAAATACTTAATTTCGATTCGTAACCAAGGAGACTTCTTCTGTGTACTTGCATACCTCAGTTAATTTGTACTATCGGGCTGTCCGTCATTGTCGAAATCCACTCTGACTACTACGAAACAAAGATGTTCCAGTCATATTCAACCTTCAGTGGGTGATAATCTTGTAAAAATAGTTGATTGTCGCATAATATATTTTTATGTATTTAATAATATAATTATCTATGAGAAATGCAAATGGGGGGAAAAACACAAACGACTGGAACAAGTGCGTTCTGACACTATGGGATCACCCACTGACCCGTCCCCATTATGCATTTATTTCCACCACCCTTCACTTATTGAGAAAACTTTAAAAGGAAAGATAAGTTAAACAATACTAAAATTGTTTTACTGAATAAATTACCTAAAAATAAAATGATACAAACAGTGAGAAACATAAGAGAGGCATCTGCTAAGTACATAAAATAACAGTAGTTAAAACATATTACAAAACCCTTCTAAAATCAAAACAATTCTCCTAAACAGTTAGATAGCTTTTGGTTTTCAAACTAAAAACAGTCCACTATCATAGCTGTTTTAATCTTTTTATTCTTTATTCTATCAGTAACAATATACATGTATTTCAAGCACAACCTTTCTGTTTATTCTTGATACCCCAATGATACCCACCCAAAGCCTTAGGAGCCATTATAACTGGGACCCCATGTGCACACTCCACCAATCCCTGTGTGTGAGCTCCCAGTGGTGGGACGGGAGGGGGATTTTCAATTCAAATACAAACTGTCACTTACCCCAAATACAAACTGCCACTTACTGTTTTTAACATCTATCATTCCCAGGAGGCATCAGAATCGATTTCAGTGGTTCAGAATTTGAAAAAAATATACGTAGAGGGGCCTCCAGAACCTCAACCGTGGGGGGGGGGGATACGCCCAATTCCATGGGTCAGTCCTTCGAAATATGTCAGCGTTATATAGCCCCCCCCCACCCCACATCCCCATTTCGAAAATAGAGAATTCGATTATATATAGTTATATACAATATAGCAGGTGCGTAGCCCGGATTTTATAATTGTCTGTGTGTGTGGGGGTGGGGGCTAGCCAGTTTGTTTTCGTTCTTAAAGTATGTGTGTGTGTGGGCAACCTTGATATTTGAAAAGACTCGGTGGGATTTCGAAGGTCCCCCTCAATTCTAACTAGGACCTCGGTCATTTCCACTCCTCGTACTTCCCTTCAGGGAAGTAGGGGGGGGGGGGGGTGAGGCAATGGCATGAAGACCAAACAGAACATTTTGCTAAACTCCGTGCTTTAAGATTCAATATGAAGTAATTTTAGTGTGTGTAGCTCCGTTGGGGACAATCATGATTTGGGGAGTTTTTGTTATGTGAAACATGGTCATGATCACCTTATCTCACCCCACCCCCCACCCAAGCCAGGCCGCTAGGCGACTGATTTCTGTAGACCACAACGGGAAAAGTACCGGGAAATATTACCGGAAAATAGCATTGTCTTTTTTTAAATGCATTGTCGAGTTACACCCTTGTGATAAATAGAGACTGTTGCGTTTGTTTTCCTCAACAAAGACTAAGACTAAGGCAGCATTGAGAGAAATGCCTTGTAGCACTTTTTGGAAGGGGGGGAGGGGGGGGGGCAAAGTGTTATATCGTACACAATTCATTGTTTGTTAATTCCAGTCTCCTGGTAAACACATTATTGTGTATCATACACAATATGTATAGTGGGCGAGGGGAATCAAGAACCAATTACTTCATGCCCAATCTGTGCCAGTATCTGTGAGAGAAAGGTAGTAACGAGTGTGCCAAGACATCAGCTTCAATGGTAATCGTATGTGTTAACTGGGCAAGAAATATAAAGAAGAAAAAATCAGCTTCAATGGTAATCGTATGTGCTAACTAGGCAAGAAATATAAAGAAGAAAATTAGATGTACACGGATTGGACATTAGCCGAAGTGTCCAGAGACAGCGGGTGGGCACTCTACGGAGCAAAATTCACTAACCTTATATAAAGTGAAAGAAATTACTTCTGGGTGATAAGTTTGTTTCATTTTATATAAACTTAGTGCAGCCTGACATTTCAAATTCTGAAGCTCTGAGATCGATTCTGGCGCCTCTCGAGGAAAGATGGGGTTAAAAACAGTAAGTGGCAGTTTGCACCTGGGTCCACCTGCCCACTCCCACCCCCATCACTCCATGGCCCACCACTGGAAGCTCATACATAGGGATTGATGTATATATCAGTGTCAGCAATTTGTTGAATGATGTGACGATATTTCGGAATCAAAACTAAAATTATCGCTAATTACAAAATGTGTGAGTGAGTAAAAATAAAACTACTTCATCTTTCAATGACAATTATAAGTCAATCATTACAAAACCCTATTTCGTAACAATCGTCTGGTTACTCAACAAAAATCTTGAACTCTTTCACTGGGTTTCAGTTGCATAATACAATCCGAGATAATAATGAAGGACACAATGAAAAGCAATGTGCATCAAGTGGTCATTTACAGACAAACAACACTTATTGTTTTTCCAATGCTTGACCGATGTGGCCCCTAAAAAGGGGTGGGAGGGTGAACCTTAGGATTGGAATAATCTTACATTTTAGGGCGCCACCCTATAACGCCGTTTGTTCCGCGAATTACGGCCAACAATTACGATTTTGACCATTTGGTCACATATAGGGTCCATTGTGGCCCCTAAAAGGGGTTGGAGGGTGAACCTTAGGATTTGAATGATCTTGTATTTTTGGGCGCCACCCTATGACGCCGTTTGTTCCGCGATTTCCATCAATAATTACGAGTTTGACCATTTTGTCACTTTTAGGGTCCAATCTGGCCCCTAAAAAGGAGTGGGAGGGTGAACCTTAGGATTTGAATGATCTTGTATTTTAGGGCGCCACCCTATAACGCCATGTGTTCCGCGAAATTCGGTCAATAATTACGATTTTGACCATTTGGTCACTTTTAGGGTCCAATGTGGCCCCTAAAAGGGGGGGGGGGGAGGGTGAACCTTAGGATTTGAATAATCTTGTATTTTAGGGCGCCACCCTATAACGCCGTGTGTTCGCCGAATTTTGGTCAAAAATAACGATTTTGACCGTTTGGTCACTTTTAGGGTCCAATCTGGCCCCTAATAAGGGGTGAGAGGGCGAACCTTAGGATTTGAATAATCTTATATTTTAGGGCGCCACCCTATAACGCCGTTTGTTCCGCGAATTACGGCCAACAATTACGAGTTTGACCATTTGGTCACATTTAGGGTACGATATGGCCCCTAAAAAGGGGTTGGAGGGTGAACCTTAGGATTTGAATGATCTTGTATTTTCGGGTGCCACCCTATGACGCCGTTTGTTCCGCGAATTTCCATCAATAATTACGATTTTGACCATTTGGTCACTTTTAAGGTCCAATCTGGCCCCTAAAAAGGGGTGGGAGGGTGAACCTTAGGATTTGAATAATCTTGTATTTAGGGCGCCACCCTATAAGGCCGTTTGTTCCGCGAATTTCCGTCAATAATTACGATTTTGACCATTTGGTCACTTTTAGGGTCCAATCTGGCCCCTAAATAGGGGTGGGGGTGAACCTTAAGATTTGAATAATCTTGTATTTTAGGGCGCCAGCCTATAGAGCCGTGTGTTCCGCGAATTTCCATCAATAATTACGATTTTGACCATTTAGTCACTCTTAGGGTCCAATCTGGCCCCTAAATAGGGGTGGGGGTGAACCTTAGGATTTGAATAATGTTGCATTTTAGGACGCCACCCTATAACGCCGTTTGTTCCGCGAATTACGGCCAACAATTACGATTGTGACCATTTGGTCACTTTTAGGGTCCAATGTGCGCCCTAAAAAGGGGTTGGAGGGTGAACCTTAGGATTTGGATGATCTTGTATTTTAGGGCGCCACCCTATGACGCCGTTTGTTCCGCGAATTTCCATCAATAATTACGATTTTGACCATTTGGTCACTTTTAGGGTTAAATCGGACCCCTAAAAAGGGGTGGAAGGGTGAACCTTAGATTTGAATAATCTTGTATTTTAGGGCGCCACCCTATAAGGCCGTTTGTTCCGCGAATTTCCGTCAATAATTACGATTTTGACCATTTGGTCACTTTTATGGTCCAATGTGGCCCCTAAAAAGGGGTGGGAAGGTGAACCTTAGGATTTGAATAATCTTGCATTTCAGGGCTCCACCTTATAAGGCCGTTTGTTCCGCGAAATTCGGTCAGTAATTACGATTTTGACCATTTGGTCACTTTTAGGGTCCAATATGGCCACTAAAAAGGGGTGGGAGGGTGAACCTTAGGATTTGAATAATGTTGCATTTTAGGGCGCCACGCTATGACGCCGTTTGTTCCGCGAATTACGGCCAACAATTACAATTTTGACCATTTGGTCACTTTTAGGGTCCAATGAGGCCCCTAAAAAGGGGTTGGGGTGAACCTTAGGATTTGAATGATGTTGTATTTTAGGGCGCCACCCTATGACGCCGTTTGTTCCGCGAATTTCCTCAATAATTACGATTTTGACCATTTGGTCACTTTTAGGGTCCAATCTGGCCCCTAAAAGGGGCGGGAAGGTGAACCTTGGGATTTGAATAATCTTGCATTTTAGGGCGCCACCTTATAAGGCCGTTTGTTCCGCGAAATTCGTCAATAATTACGATTTTGACCATTTGGTCACTTTTAGGGTCCAATGTGGTCCCTAAAAAGGGGTTGGAGGGTGAACCTTAGGATTTAAAAATCTTGTATTTTAGGGCGCCACCCTATAACGCCGTGTGTTCCGCGAATTTCGGTCAATAATTCCGCTTTTGACCATTTGGTCTCTTTTAGGGTCCAATGTGGCCCCTAAAAAGGGGTTGGAGAGTGAACCTTAGGATTTAGATTATCTTGTATTTTAGGGCGCAACCCTATAGCGCCGTGTGTTCTGCGAATTTCCATCAATAATTACGATTTTGACCATTTGGTCACTTTTAGGGTTAAATCTGGCCCCTAAAAGGGGGTGGGAGGGTGATCCTTAGGATTTGAATAATCTTGTATTTTAGGGCGCCACCCTATAAGGCCGTTTGTTCCGCGAATTTCCGTCGATAATTACGATTTGGACCATTTGGTCAGTTTTAGGGTCCAACCTGGCCCCTAAAGAGGGGTGGGGGAGTGAACCCCAGGGTTTGAATAGTCCTGTGTCTTAGGGCACCACCCAAGAAGGCCATTTATTTTTCGAATTTCTGCTAAATTTAGAAAGTCGAATGAGGAATTGGGAATAAGTAACGGATTTCACAGCGCTGAAAAACAGTATTTATAATATCTCATCAAGGACAATTACAGTCCACGTAAAAAGTTTAAGGATCCACAGAAACTGTAAAAACAATATATGATCTCCCAATCAAGTGCTATTAATCAATGAAGATTCAGCCGCCCTGTAAAAACTCTGTATCAGTATCTCACCAGAGGCCAGAACTTTGATCACTACTTCAGAAGAACTTATGAAAACAAAATGTTAAAGTTGAGTTGTGCCAAACAACATCCAAGAATAAGTATATCATTTCGGGTTTGCATGTCGGCATTGAAACATGGATTTGTCTTGTGCTTAATATATTTCGACTTAAGGAATAAAGGTAGGTACAACGTATATATTATTCTTTAAAAAATCTTCTAGAAAACCTTCTAATATAAAAAAAACTAACAAAATGAACTAAAAAATTATTTGAAAAAGTTTTTTTTCCACTCCCAAACTCCGAAAATGTTTACCAAAAGTGGGAACATTCGGCCTCAAAAGTTGGAACATTCGGCCTCTACTGAGCCCGAATGTTCCCGGAAAAATACCTGGGTCCAAATGTTCCCGAGGCCGAAAAGACCCGGACCTCACCCGGCATTCACTGCTCTTTGATTATATGATTATTATATCCACTAACGTCTTTCCAAGATAAGACGAAATGTTTTTTATCAATAGTACCAAAGCGCTTCACTCACTTATCATTGAGGCATGATGAGCATTGCAACATAGGCCTATATATCAAGTGCAAAACTTTTTCGGCATTTTGTAGCCTGCGGGTAAGGTGATTTTGGTAATACGTTAGGCTTGTAAATCAACGTATTAGTTGTACATGCAGTGTCGTTTGGAGTCCGTAATTACGAAGTACTAATCCGTAATTACAAGGTACTAATCTGTAATTACAAAGAACTAATCCGTAATTACGAAAAACTAATCCATAATTACAAAATACTAATCCATAATTACAAAATACTCCATGATTACAAAATACTAATCAGTAATTACGAAATACTTATCCGCAATTAGGAACTAGTTAATCTCATAATTGCGAAATAATAACCCGTGATACCGAGATACTGTATGGTAATACTGAATCCGTAATTGCAAAATACTACTAGTAATCCTTAATAACGAAATATATAATCCCTAATTCCGAAATATTAATCCGTAATTGTAGAATAGGTGAAACACAGTTACGAATTAGTAGCCAACAACGACGCGATACTAATCCGCAATATCGAGATACTCGATGGTAGGATTATGATATAATCATGTACCAGAACGTACGGGCCTTGTTTGGCGAGCTTTGGTGGAGCCGATTATTCCAATAATTAATTTTTGGAATCTAATATTATTGCGTCCATGGAAATATTGCCCACCTGTGAAAAGTGACCAGTCCACGGCGGCCGTACTGTACTTTGATGTCAATGAAAAATGAATGTGTTGATGGTCTGCACCTTTTTCGCGGCAATGCAAATTAAATATTTACATCACATTTGAGTTTGATATATTTCCAAGGCCTTCCCTTATAAAAAAAAGTACCATGGTAAACCATGGTAAATCCCAAAATACCCTGGTAATACCATGGTATTACCAGGGTATTTTGGGATTTACCATGGTTTACCATGGTACTTTTTATAAGGGTTCGACAGGGTATGGTACAGCGGCCGAATTTTCAAACTGAAGCAATATGGATTTTCTGGTTCTTTTCTGCGATGGTTTCGAAGCTATTTGGCACACAGAAGTCAAAGGGTGAAAATTAACGAAAGTAAATCCGAGTACGGAAACATAGAATCGGGGGTTCTTCAGGGGTCTGTTCTTGGACCTTTTTATTTTTTGTCTACATCAATGATATAGCCGACGATATTGAGTCTATTGTTGGACTCTTCGCTGACGATACCTGTTTGACCGAAACATCTATTGACATTCAGAGTATTAAGTCAAAAATGAACATCGAACTCCAAAAAATCAATAAATGGGCCGATACCTGGCTGGTCACATTTAATGCTAAAAAAACCCAAACGTTGTGTTGTTTGCACTCAATAGGGATATCATTATTCCAAGAGTTTTGTTCGACAGCGAAACACTTGACTTCGTTGGCGTCCATAAACACTTGGGATTATCCATCCAATCCAACTTGGGCTGGGAAGCTCATATTGACGATCGACATTTGTAAAAATTCCTGTGTTAGACTTTCACAGTTAAGAAAACTAAAGCATATTTTCAATCGACAGATTTTGAGTAAGATGTATAATGCTTTCATTTTGCCAATATTGGAATATGGGAGTCCGGTGTGCTGTGGAGTTCCTCAATATTTGATAAAGCCTCAAGAGGATATACACTGATGCCGCACGAATCGGATCAGAGCTGACGAGATCAGTATCGCGAGATCGCGCTTTGATTGAAGTTGGGTGGGACAGTCTCGAAACAAGAAGACACGCGCAAAAGATGTGTACCTTCTACAAAACCGTAAACAATGATACGCCCGATTATCTCCACGAATTACTACCACCAAGAGTTCGTGACACATCTGGTTGCAACCTTCGAAATTCGGCAAATTTTATGCCTTATTGCATGCGAACAGAGCGCTATTCAAACGGTCATTCCCCCCTCGTGTACAGGAACATGGAATAGTCTGCCAGAGTCCGTACGAAACAGCAGTTCACTTAATGAATTCAAAAAACTTATATCACCTCCAGAAGAGAGACCTCCAGGATTCTTCTCCCGTGGTGTAAGAAAATACAACATTATTCATACTCATAGTAGAATTCGAACTTGTTGCAGCGATTTGAACAGTGATAAGTTTCCCAATTACACCTTCGAATCTCCATGCATACTGTCCCCATTTCCCAGCCACCCGATCCGTTTGATTATTGGTGCTTCTAGCCCAATTTTAGGAGTTCAAAAGACGGCCTTCAAGCGTTATAAGGTACGTACTTTGTACCGCAAAGTATACTTGATTACGCGAGCAGCGCAGCGAAAACACTGAAACTTTAGTGCAAGCAGATGACAGACTTCGTTATGGTATATCCAAAGCCAGCGTCCACGATTGCCCCAAAATGTATCATCCCACATGCTGTTTTTGGAACGCCAGGCGATAGTCTTCATATTTTACTCTCACATCAAATAACGCCACCTAGGCTAAAGCAAAAGGTAGCGATAATGTGATGTGTCATCAATGTCAGAGTAGATGTACATGGATGTTAGAAAACACCGAGTTTAGAACACAATTTCTGCATGAAATATCAGTGTTGCTGCACATCTAATTACCGAAAAATGGTAGCCTACTAACTTTTGAAGAATTACACCCAAAGCGGCCCAGCCAAACCGACCTCCACAATTTTACACAAACCGGCCTCCTACAATTTCACCCAAACCGGCCTCCAGTACTTTTTTTTTACTTGAAATTCAACATTCGCAAGATAATAAAATGACTTGCCTGCGATTACATTTAAAATCCGAAAATGTATTTGAACTAATAGTAATAATATCCAATTAAGGGGCTGCCAATCCCAAACTTTCAATCAAATGATGTGTTTTTTTCCTGAATGAAATGTTACATCAATGACCTGCAAATAGGCACGCGTTATACATCAAAATGTTTCAAGTTGTTTTGACACATAGAAGATTTTTGTAAAGTCTATCTTGCCCATCCCGCCTTGCACAGGATGCATGTTGATTACATAATAGAGCATGTGAACTGGAATTGAATAAACTGATAAAAAACACTTTATGACATTTTCACTATCTCCCATTAAGTTTCAATAATAGAAAATAGCATGCAGAGGGTTAAAGTGTGTTAAAAAGTTCACATCACTTCCAAATTTGCTTTTAAAAATTGAAGTGTTGAAGTTGAAGAAAAAACAAATGAAAGCACATGGCTTGGCTATTTGTACTGTAAATTTCAAAGGTCACTGCACAACATCTGACAAACAATTGTATGGAATACCGAGAGGATCCAAAGGATTGTTAAAGTTTATGCTGCTAATATGTTTTCTTACATGGGAATTCCTATTTTACCAATGGCACTAATAATTTTTATACGAGACTTATTTACACATGACCGATGAGATTTGTAGGAATGATATCACAGTAAAATATTAAAAAAGAATTTTCTCAGATTATTGTGCAATCAGGTTTCCATACACAAGCCGCCAATACACACAACAGATTTCACTATCAACAGAACCTGACATTCACTTACCTGCTATTTATATGGAACACTATGTGTTTGTGCGCGACTTTTCCACTTCTCTCGAAAAGAAGATGAACATAAAAGTGTTTTACGGAATGGATATGTGTGAACATCTGCTTGGGTAAATCGGGGTGTTTGGTAAAAACAAACACCGCTGCCGACACAAGGCAGGCGTTTGAATGTCAACAACATCGAACATGCAGTGCAGTTTACTGGGAAGATAGATGTAAACATTATATTTTCAACATGAAAAGCACATTGAAAGGCCTCTTTTTCACCGATGATGATTTTCGTAGTAGCAAGGCGTGCTATTTGTCGTTCACCACCCAATGCTTACCAAATATTCCTGGAAAAAAGGTTCTCTGTCACAGAAACGGTCTGGAAACAGATTCGCTGTGATTTCTGAAAGACAAAAACTTTTGCCCATTCGTAACAAAGGCGTTAGGACATATTGTGAGAGTAGATTCTATCCCCCCAAAATACTATCCACCCAGATAGGATTTCCTTAGGAAATCCCATCTCAAAATAGAACAAAATATCCTCCAAAAATGTTAATATTAATGCAATGTTTGTCAATACTCCCATATAAATATTGATATTCTCTAAGACAACAAACATATAATAATGTGGAGTGGGATAGAATTCAGAGAGAGGCTTCTCTACACTGATAATCTTATCCTGTATTGTTGTTGTTATTATTGTTTAGTTTTAACACCATCAAATTAAGGTGAAAATGGGTCATTACCCTCCATAAAAAATTTGTGCTGGTATTGGTGTGAGTTCTTTGTAGTTTATACAAGCAACAATTGATAAATAATGTGGCTTCAATGAGAGGGTCTGATCAGTCTTAACATGAATGAGCAAGATGCTACCCCACCCATCCCAACTAGAGGTGGGATTTTCATTCCCGTTCTTGAAACATTACATCATGTACATGATTCTATTCTAAAAAACCCCCCCCCAAAAACCCAGATTTTCAGCGCCATGACCATGAAAATGGAACAAACTATTGATTTTCTTATGTATTTCATCCAGATGATTTTGTCCAAGGAAACAATACAGTAACACTTTATTTTTTGTTGACAGCTAACCAGAGAATGCCAAACATGACGTCAGAAATTAGATCATGTGTATTTTAATTCAATATAGGTCACAGAGAAAGGGCATAAGAATAAAGAGTAAACAACGTCATCTTTCAATAAACATTATTTCAGGCGAAAGATTATTTTATGGTAAAAATACTAACATCAGTTGAAGGGTTTATTTTCAGGAAACTGTTCATGTTTTTCATGGATAGTACCGAATTTCCTTAGTGGAAAAATTTCCACCATTGAAATCACCAAGAAATAATATCCAAGTCATATTTACCTCCTTGAGTGTTTTTGTTTATGTAATCAGTGTTTACATTTGTACCAGGATTTTCTTTCCTATTTTGGGTATGAATGTCCTAGGAAATCCATTCTCCCGGATGGTATTTCCTAGGAAATTTAGTCCGCCAGATAAATTTTCCAGGGGGATCATATTTACTGTTACATTATACGTCACAAAATAATTCGTAACATTCCGATTACCATTTCTCAAATCCACTAAATTCTTTTAATGTTGTTGTGCCAAATGTATTTATTCGACTCTTACTCATTACATTTCATAAAAAATGATATTTTACCAAACGACATCAAAATGCGTACCAATTTCTGTTAGATTGGGGGAGGTTGGAGAAGGCGGTGCTAAAAAAATTATCTTTGTTGTTCAAAAACAAAGCTCATTTAAAATCATTTGGCACCAAATTATTAAACAAGCACAAGTTCAGGAACATTATAGATAAAATTGTTAATGTTATGTGCTGTTCTGGAAATTGAAAAGCGGTGCTACAACGCAAAATATGATAGCTTTCTGAATTAACGAAATGTTGTTTTGGTCACGTGGTATAATTACAAATGGCGTTCTCCATCAGGAAGCAAATGTCAAAAAAACTGCCAAGATCATCGCTATTGAAAGTACTTACATGAAAGTTACCCCCGCATGCAGTTGGTAACTACTAGCCATTGATATTGGTTGATAAATTACTTCAGATTATCGTTGCCATGATTTGTTCTGTTGCTAATACAGCCTTCACTTCAAAAACCACATTTTTCGTTTCTACTGATTTTTTTCCATTTCAAACTTGTATATTCTTATGCAGTGGATTATAATGAACATTTTGATGTATAACATTGCTATATAAATTTTTTTATTTTCCTTTTCTTTGGCAGGAGTCTCATTTCAAATTTTTTTGGGTAGGCAGCCCTCTAAATCTGATTTTACAAATGGAAAAACACGGTTTGTCGTTTCAAAATCTTTTTATTTCTGAAAAAGGTGACTAACTAGAATTATCCGAACAAACACTTGTTTTTACAACAATTCAAAAGGGTATGGGTCAAAACGTGCCCAGACCGAAAGGTACCCAGACCGAAATGTACCCGATGAGCCAAAACGTACCCAGACCGAAACGTACCCAAACCATGAGTCAAAACGTACCTAATACCCTTTTTCTCAAATAAAAAGAGATAAAGAAAGAAGAAGTCAATGATTCAAAACATGATGTAAATACGAGTGTTATATTAGTAAAAACAATTGCAGAATCAATTATATTTTCTGTTGGTACAGCCAATTATTATTAATCATTACTAATTATAGTGAACCCATGTTAGTTTGTTCTGTTATGACAACAATTATCAATCATTGTTTCACTTTTGATTTCTTTTTTTGTAGGAACCGACAATGTTTTCACGTGATGATTGTAACCGCTGAGTATTACTGATCAGTGTAAACACAAGTTAGTGTTTTCTGCAATAACAGCTATTATGAATCAGTATTTATTTATTTATTGGTGTGTAAGGTCACATATTTATGCACAATGGCTAATCATGACCGTGACAGTTTTACGGGTGGAGGAAGCTGGAGTACCCGGAGAGAACCACCGAGCAATGATGAGCAACTGTCAGCTCCCCAACATACTAACTCCACACAAGCAGGATTAGCATTGGTTGAAAACAAGTGCACCATCGATGTGCAGTAGCCTAAGTACACAACGTCACCGTACCCCCCCGCGGGCAATGGAGATGAAGTGTCTTGCCCAAGGACACAACACGATTGCCGCAGGTGGGATTCGAACCGAGGACTAATGGGCTTGCAGCCTGCACCTCTACTTACTGAGCCACCGCGCTCCCATCAATCAGTATTGAATGTTATGAGTTTCCCTTTTATTTCTAATGATACCATATAGTTAACTTTATTTTGAAAACTTCTAACCATCTATAAAATATGCATAACTACCTGATGATGTTATTAAGTTCATCATGTCAGAAAGGTCAACACGCCTGCGAGTACGACCAGAGTATCCGTGCCTTTCTTGCCAACGGAATGTGAGGGCAAGACAGGAGGCTTTGTGTTGTGATATATGCAACCGATGGCAGCATAGAACATGTCAAACAGGAATCGACAGGACTCAGTACCGACAAATTGTGCGTGGCAAGATTACTGATTACTGTTGCAGTGCTGGGTGTTCAGCACCGTCTTCAGACGGGCCTGTTCAGAGAGAGTACTCAGGACAGTTTTGTGGCCTCTACTAATAATTCAGAAACACCTGTTCACGAGAGCACACGTTCATCACTGTCGGCAGCTACATCATCAAATAACGCATCATTCAGTATATCCAATAGAGGCTATGACATAGTTGATCCCGTGCATGAAAACTCTATACCTGATGAGAACCCTGATGGAGTATTAGACTCTGAGTTAACACCATTAGAATTCGAAGTCGTGGACAGTGGTTCTCAGAAAGGAAAAGAAAACTGGTGTCGAATCACGGATATGCATACACAGTGAAGCGCAAAACGGGTGAAACAACTTACTGGTGGTGCAGCAAGCAAAGCAAAAGCTACCGCTGCCCAGCTACCGTCATTGAGAAAACTAATGTGTTTATTAGTGATCAGATGTCTCACACTCATCCTTGTGATCCAGGACTTAATTTGAAAACTAAAATCGTGACAGATGTAAAAAGTGAGGCAAAAATGACAGGTTTAAGCCAGCACCGCAAATTGTTTTTCAGTCTATGGAGATGAGAGTCAGAGACAATAATGTAGCATATAATATTCCAAACTTGTCTCTTCTTTCTAGGTCGGCAAATAGAGTCAGACAAGCACTGCACCCCGCAGAACCCAAAGATTTAAATTTTGAATTCAATTCAACATATATTGAGGAGGATTTCTTAAAATCTGATTTGTGGGTTGATAGCAAACATCATATCATTCTTGCTACTAGTGTAGCGGTCGAGGAATAAAGGCCATTTACCAACCAGCCTGGTTGGTCCGGATCTCTTAGTCTTGTGGTAAATCGGTCGCTTTGTGTGCTAGAGGTCGATGGTTCAAACCCCGGCTCCCGCACTTACTCTCCTGTTACATTTGGGGGCTCGTCCGATCCTCAGCAGTAGGTGGCACTGCGGGTGTTTCGACCGCTTTGAGGGAGGAACCTGGGTGAGATTCCCGCACTTACTCTCCTGTTACATTTGGGGGCTCGTCCGATCCTCAGCAGTAGGTGGCACTGCGAGTGTTTCGACCGCTTTGAGGGAGGAACCTGGGTGAGATTCATATGTGGTGAATCTCAAAAGAAGAGGAGAGTAGTGTAGCGGTCAAGGTATAAAGGCCATTTACCAACCAGCCTGGTTGGTCCAGATCTCTTTGTGTCGTGGTAAATCGGTTGCTTTGTGTGCTAGAGGTCGACGGTTCAAATCCTGGCTCCCGCACTTATCTCTCCTCCTGTTACACTGGTGATCAACCTGAACTTCTGTCAAAGTCTTGACGTTGGTACGTGGATGGAACATTTAATATTGTTCGGGAACCTTTCGTTCAGTTATTTAGTGTCCATGCATGGGATAGAAAGAAGAAATTTTTCAAGTCAGCTTACTACGGGCGATAGAACATCAACTTTTGGGAGTCCAATCGGGGAGGTGTGATAATATCAAAATATCAAAAGTTGGGATTAGAAGCCAACATTTATATAAGGTGAGAGGTGAACAATTAGGAGATTAAGTTATTATATCACGGGTGAGTGGTGATCAATTATTTATTTGAATCTGAGTGTCAGGGGTCAGTCGAGTGGGCGACATGGGCGAAGAAGTCGCCTTGTCATTCCTCAAGTCGCCTTGGCTTACATTAGGGACGAAATTCAAGTCGCCCTCCAAAACTTCCTTGTGAGACATGGCAGTTTACTGTATTTTCTTATGTTTTATTTTTTAAAAACACCCGCTTCCGCATTCGCAAAAAAAAAGTGAACACGGCTGCTGTTCAAGTCTGTCACACGGCTATGAAAATAGCCTAAACTAGCCCAATTTTATATTTCTGAAAAGAATTGTAATGGCGTAGTCGTTCGAACGATTCGCCTCAACTGATAGCAACCAGCACAAAATGGCTATTTAAAAACAAAGTGTAAGCCAAAACAACGAATCACACAAGACACGCATCGAGTTAATTAGAATTTATTAAAGTTAACCACCGTTTCAAAACAAACAAAAAAAGTATTGGAGACAGTTCGTCCATATCAAAATTGCTTGCGGTTACGCTCTGTTCCACTGAAAAATTGGTTGCATTGAAATTCGCCCCGCAATTTACATTGAATGTTTTTCTTTGAAAACTTGTGAAGTTGTGTTGGAAGGGGGTTAAATGTAATAAGGCTACAATAGAAATCACAGGTATTTGGATGGATAAGAATGGCAGAGCTTCAAAGCACAAAATCGCACGTGTCAGTGTAAGATGGTTGGCAGAAATTGTCAGTTTTCTGAACAGTGTATTATTGGGAATGGGACAACCCGCCCCAGGGACAACCCACCCCAAACCAGCTGGGACAACCCGCCCTGGGACAACCCGCCCCAAGATCTTCACGCACCGCAGTTATCAGCTATTTGACTATGATATTGGACTATGATTGGATTATGAGTAATAACAAATAAACTATTCAGCTGTTATTACTTGTAATATAATCATTATTAATTAACGGACAATGGATTTGTTTATTGGACTTAGTTATGTTGGTATTAATAGTAATAACATGGGAATAATTCCGAATGAATTATTCAACAGTTATTACTTATAACGCGATCAAAATAATAATTACGCGCCAGGACATAAGGGACAACCCGCAATTTGACTTAATTATGATGGTATTATAAGTAATAACATATGAATAATTCCGAATGAATTATAATTACGCGCCGGGACAGAAGGACAATGGATTGAGGTCTGTGGGTGTTATAATAAACAACAACAACTTTAGTCTTAGATAAAGGATAAGAGATCAATGCTGTGATGAATCTATATCACGTTAAAACAACATGTCATGTTATTTGATTTTTGCGCAACAGACAAATATCATTCCTCATTAGAGGGTACCCCACTGAAACAATTTGACTAAAACAACACGCCACTTCTGACTGGTCTCTACATGCTACCATTCAGTTTGGAACTATTAGTTTAATTCAATTATTATGGGATGTGTTAACAGGATCAATGTGGATTGTGGATAATTTTAAACAAAATTGGATAATTTTCGAAAAAATGAGTAAAAATCTTTTTTATATATTACTACCCCCCAAAATTTTGTTTCAAGTATCCAAAAAAAATCGGACAACCCGCCCCAAAAAGTGGGACAACCCGCCCCCAAAATAGACCTGGGGCGGGTTGTCCCTGATCCGTATTATTACCCAGTGCAGCCAGGAAAGGGAGACAACTGAAATATTTTGTCATTTACCTTAGAAATAAATTAACTCAAATTGTTAATAACGCTTAATTTAAGAAGGATATCGAAAACATTTTTAACTACACTTTTCAACTGAGTTAGGGCATTCAGAAACCATGAATGACCCAGCTTCTTATATGAACTTGAAATTTATTTTAAACACTTTAAATATTTTTTTAAAAAGAATATACCTTCTATTACAGAGAAGAACACTCTCACTGTGGGTCATACTAAATTTCAAATCCACTTGTTCAGGCAAATACAAAATCAACTGCATGGTAACCTTAGTCATCACTGTTAGGCAAAGAGTTAGGGGGTATTCAGAAACCATGAATGACACAGTTTTTTGTTGGGTGGGGGGGGGGGGGGGGATTTTAACCTACATTCTGTTATATACCATCTGACTAGTTTTGTGTGTGTATGTTTGTTTGTATAACTTTTATTTATTTTTTTCTCCACAGTTGTGTCCTCTATGTTCATTTATTTTGTCACGAAGTCATATACGTTTTATGTTTTTTTTCTGATTTCTCCTTCATGTCCACTGACTTCTCCCTCCTGGATCCTGACTTCTCCCTGAAGTCTCTGGAGGGAGAAGTCACTTCTCCCTAAAATCAGCTGCCAGGCTGACCCCTGCTCAGTGTATATGACAATAATATTCCTATAATGTAATTTTGACTAATTTTCTCGTTTTCAGTAAAACCCATTCAAAGCATAGCTCATGTTCTCTCCACGGAATGAACTCTGTTGAGGAAGTTACGCGGAAAGAACATTAGCTATGTTCGCCATGGTTTTCCAAATTTTGTTTGTTCTTGTTGAAGATAGTGACTACTTTCCCCAATTACCATTCGTACTCTCCTTACATGTGTACTTTTTTATTTTTACCTGTTGCTATGTTTATCGCTACTATCATGCTATTTGTAGATGTGCTATGTACATTTATATATATATTCAACTAATAAATGTTGTTGCATAATATGTCTTCTTTTTTATCAAAGGATATATAGACGAGCCCCATATTGTCTGCTAGAAGTTTCACCGAACAGACCAGTTTTTTGGTTAATTATATATGTGGGTACGTTTTGGCTCCTGGTTTGGGTACGTTTCGGTCTGGATACATTTCGGTCAGGGTACGTTTTGACTCCTTGGGTACGTTTCGGTCTGGGTACATTTTGTCCCGCATCCATTCAAAATCATCTTGGCAGCTTTCTGAAAGAGGTGTTGTGATTAACATAAGCCACACTTCAAAAGGTGTTTTGAAAAAATCACTAAGTTCTGAAATGGCGAGAAACAATACATCGACTTGAACTTTCATTCATCTATCACATCAAACACATCTTTTATTTTGTCTTTTTCTATTGTTACTTGTTTGTGGCTTCCTTCAATAATGATAGTATAAATGCATGTGCCAATGTCCATCTGACAGTATCAAAATGGATCTTGAATCCGACCAATGTGTATATTGTGCCCAGCGATGTAGAGAAAGACAGCAATGCCTTCAATGTGATCAGTGAGTGTTCATCCTGGCAGCATCGTACATGCAACACTGGTATAACACAAGCCTTCTACAGACCCATGGTTAATGGCATTGAACAGTTACCTGATTGATATTGTCATCGATGCACTTCTGTTACTAATTCTGCGACCACAATTCTTGCAGAAGAGGTATCAATATCAGAATTAATTGAAAATGCAGTGGAGTTGCCACAAGATACTGAATGTACTGAAGAAGAGTCTGCTACTGAAGAAGAGTCTGCTGAATTTTTAAGACCACCAACATTGGACGAGAGTGTGGTGCAACAGATCATTTACACATCAGGTGACAACAGTAACGAAGAGACAACATACACTTTAATAGATAATGGCACTCAACTTGGAAAAAGTTTGCTCCGGCCGGGAATTTATCAAATAAAGCGGCCATTGCATGGTCCTTTACCGCGTAAACCATTTATCTTGTGTCGGTGGTGTAACGATCATAATGCTTTTTAAATTTGTTGTGTTTCAAAAACCTGCTCCGGCCATTAATGAAACCATTAATATAATTATGATACATATATATGTCACTGTTGTAAACTTGTGTTGGTCATATGTCAAAGATGTATATCTGTGTTGGCACCCCTATTAATGTCATATTAGATGTTTTGTTTTATTTATTGAACCATTCTGTTAAATGTGCATAGACAGGAGTGTGTTGTTTTTGCTTCTTACCCCTCAACCGAAAAACATTTAGGGGCCGGTTTGAGTCAAATGTAGAGGCCGGTTTGGGTTTGTTGAAACAAATAGATATAAAATCTTGAAAAATTTTCGGGGGCCGGTTTGGGTCAAATGTAGAGGCCGGTTTGGGTTTGGTGGAGGCCTTTTTGGGTGAAAATGTTGGAGGCTGGTTTGGCAGGGGGCCGGTTTGGGTGTATCCCCTTTTGAAAGGTTCATCGCATTACCCAGTTCTAACTCACCCACTCACTTTGATAAACAAGCCAATCCCAATATGTTTTCCTCAAAGTCCTGAGCAGTAGCCTATCCCTTTTGATCTAGGGCTTCCAAAATTTCACTCCTTTGTAGTTTGTACCCAGGTCTAGTGCCAGTACTGCAGTAGTGGTGGTGATACTCCAAATAAATCAATTCAGTTATAACGGGTTAGTTTTTGCATTTTCATGTATTTCTTTGTGAACAATAAACTTTCCCCGAAAGTGTTTCCTTGTATGTGGAGACAGTTAAACTTATCATTATCCAGCTGGATTTGTTTTGAACAGCTCATTGTTTCAAAAAATTAGATCGTTTGCAAGTTATGAGACTTGATGAGTATAATTTTGGCCGTGTTATCTTCAGAGTAAAAAAAGCAAGCTAGCCTGAACATCTTTTGATAAAATGCATCAGTTTTCACATTGGTTCTGTTGGATAAAAATATGTCCTTGACATTTCCTCCTTGTTAGAGTTGATTAAAAACTATACCAGAACTCTGAATTGGGCATACTATGTAAACTAGTATATTCAGGAACATATTGGCACAATTCTAATTTCCTAGGGGTGTTATATGGGATAAATTTATTACTTTGAGACTACTGGGTCATCAAAAACACCTGTCTTGAAATGAACTGTTCTTAGTGGCTATATACAATCAGTGGTGGCGCTCGCATTTCTCCGACAGTCAGTGGTGTCATGCCAATGGTGCATGGGGGTGGGGTTGGGGGTGGGCAGAGTGCCCCCCCCCCCCCCCAATATTTTCAGTGAAGGCCTGGGAAGTGCCATTTCCGGCAATCTGGGAGGCATTTTTTGCCAAAATTTTGGGGCAAGCTACGTGCCAACAGATGGTGGCACTCCGCTTAGATGGTGTTACCGATCCGGGTCCCCTCAGATTTTTCCCTAGCATGATGCCCCTGCCGACAGTGGGGACTGACCTCCCCATTAGGCAGAGGGGAAGCGGGGGTGGTGGGGATTTAGGTATATTCTTGTCTGTATGATGCTATATACTGCCCCTTCCCCAGCTGGGACTGTTCAAAGTCCTGGGGTGGGAAGGGGCAGTATAGAGCCGTCTAACACGGAGGCTATGTTGTGCCCCAGAAACCTTACAATAAAATTGAGAGTTCCCAACAATGAGTAGGTTGGCTGCCTAGGTATATTAAGTACTACTCTGTAAGACAGCTACCTTCTGACCCTCCCCTAAATTGTAGCTCATGCCACCGTGGTGAGGAGGGGCAGTATACAGCAGCTATACTGAGGCTAGAGGGCAGGCAAGAAACCATACAATAAAAGGCGAGAGTTTCCATACTGGAAAATGGGGGATGAGTTAGGTATATACTAGTCTGTAAGTCACTATGTACCTGGGACTCAAGCCCTGGGGTGGGGTTAGTATAAAGCTGTTTTACAAAAACTTCACAATCAAAAGGGGTCCCAATAATGGTGAGGGTGGCGGCCTAGATTTATTAGTACTACTCTGTAAGACGGCTATCCACTGACTCTGACCCTACCCTAAATTGAAGTGCGTGCTTCTGTGGTGAGGAGGGGCAGTATATAGCCGCCATACACAGGCAAGAGTGTAGCCAAGAAACCATACAATAAAAGATGAGAGCTTCCAAATGAGGAAGGGGGGGGGGGGGTAGGTATATAGTAGTCTGTAAGTCATTATATAGCCCTACTGCCCCTTCCCCACCAGGGACTCAAATCCCGAGGCAGGGGAGGGACAGTATAAAGCTGTCTCACAAAGTCTATGATGTGCCCCAGAAACTTCAAAATCAAAATGAGGATGGCAGCCTAGCTTTATCAGTACTACTCTATAAGAAGGCTATCGACTGACTCTACATTAAATTGGAGCTCATGCCTCCATCCTGAGGAGGGGCAGTATATAGCTGTTATACAGAGGCTAAAGTGTAGCCAAGAAACCATACAATGAAAGGTGAGTTTCCTGACAGTGAAAGGGGAGGGGTAGGTCTTTGGGAGCCGCCCCTGCATACAATGCCTCATGAAAAATAATAAAATATGGAGCTGAAGGCCTTTCCCTGCAGTTACCCCCCACCTTGCAGTTATTAATTTATTTATTGGTGTTTTGAAGTCACATATTTCATGACCTCAAGAGTTTTATGGGTGGAGGAAGCCGGAATACCCAGAGAGAACCACCGAGCAACAGCAAGCAGCTGTCCGCTCCTTAACATACTAACTCCACACAAGCAGGGTTAGCATTGGTTGAAGACAGGTGCACCATCGACATGCAGTACACCTTAGTACACAACGTCTCTGTGCCCCCGTGTGGGCTATGGGGTGAAGTGTCTTGCCCAAGGCCACCTCCTGCAGCTGTGGTGTAGTTAATTTTATATTGTTCAAACATGCGGTAGCCATTAAAGTTATGTCAATACTCTTGAAATAGTAACTGTAGGCTGTAGCTCACGATGTGGAACTTGGAAGTGCACAGAACTTTCAGCCTCTTGCACAAGTTTCAGGACATTGATAGTTTTAATTTACTAAATACTAAAATGGAAAAAATGAGCAAAAATATGATGTGTTTTTAATTGAGAAATGTGTTTTTGTATATTCCTCACACTAAAGAACATAAAAAATGCACGGAAGATAAAAAATTCCTACCATTTTCAAATATGTCACAGGAGTTCTGGAACAAATCTTCTTATTTTGTATTTAATTCCAGTACGTGTGACGTAAGCACTGCTGACCCGTTATTGGCAATTCAAGTTGGTTCAAAGATCGGAATGTTTCTGATGGACAGGGAATGACAATCAAAATTCTTTTTTGGCCACATAAAGCATGATGGTAGATTGATAAAGTAAAGGAAATTCCTTTTGTAGAATTGATCCCTAACCTTCTTTAAACTTCGCATAAAAAAATATTCTGCACTGACTCGCCTAATTTCGTTTCGTATCGTTTTGGGAAGACTTTGTAAGCAGGTAACGAAATGAAATTCCAAACACCAAATTCAAAACAAACTATGTGATATATTTTGTGATATATTGCAATAAATTTCTGGCCTTATAGTTCTGTGATACATCTGCTAGCTACCAAGATATCACAACAGAAACATGGTTTGAATAGTTATGGGCACAGACCCTTTATAGGCACACTGACTGTACACACTGTACATATTAATAGTGCAACCTACGTTTTGGAGTGCACTGTACAGTACACCTCCCTCCCTCTCAACAAAGTTTTTTAGCTCCCACTGAAAGTCAGAGGGAGCTTAAGTGATCACTTTCTGTTTGTCAACAATATGCCCCATCTGGCATGAACTTCACATTATCTTCTTTGCCTCATAAATGGCCAATTTAATCTAAATTTGATGTGCATGTTCCTTATATGTCATTTCAATTTTATCCAAATAAAGTTGCCACGTGGCACCACAAGGGGCATAACTCTGTAACTCAGATTCAAGTTTGTTCAAATCGTGTCCCAGGGTTAATATTTGGATTATAGGAGCTCTAATTTTAACTTTTTGCAATATGAGGCAGGCTTGTCATTTTGAAAATTGCAGGAGGGCCATTATGGTTCGCCTCAAATCACCCCAGGAGGGCCATTTATAGTTTGCGGGGGCCATTTTGTTTCAGCTTGCTGGGTAGACAACTGATATCATTTTAAGGTACATGGTTTGTGTAATTATGATGTACGTCATCACGCAATGTATAGATGCAGGCTTGAATATTTGAATGCAAGAAACCAGGTTACCCATGACACTCACTAACAGTGAGTGTTATAGTTATCTTGCATCCAAATAACCAAGCCCATATCTATACATTACATGATATGATGACTGTACAAGCCAGTGCACTGTGCTCACTGCCAGATGCCAATAACTTGGGGCGAATCATCAGGGGTCGAACTGGCTTGGGGATGATACGTCCTGTAATCGCGTGTGACATGAGAGTTGTCACAGTCTGATGTACAATGTAATAAGTAATTACAGCTTTGGAATTGGCAGACCTCTTGCTCGTATTTGGAAAGTTACTTACTGTCTCTGAGTCAACGACACACTACAAACTTCACAAATTTGAAACAGCCGATTTTGAGGTGCCTTCGACTGAATTAATGGGCCGCAGTAATCGGAGTTAGTTGGACGTTTACCGTCTGTGGAATTTTGAACTCAGACGGGCAACTGCGGCCCGGGGTAATCGCCAGCCTCAAAATGACAAGCCTGATGAGGAAAATTATTTCAAAATCCTTTTCTTCAGATCCACCAGTCAGAATGCTTTCATATTTGGTATAAGGCACCTGTAGGGTGTGTGTGTGTGGGGAGGGGTGGGGGGGGGTAAGAAGGGAATGTGGGTCAGATTCAAGTTGTCTCAAATCGGGTCCCACGGTTAATATTTGGGCTGTTTATTGGTGCCTGAAGTTTAACTTAGTACAATATGAGGAAATTTCTTTTTAAAATCTTTAGATCCACTAGTCAGAATGCTTTCATCATAACATCTTGAGGGGGAGGGGGGGGGGGGGGGCAGGGTGGGATCCACTGGTGGGTCAACATCTCTATAGGGTCAGATTCAAGTTTGTTCACATTGAATCTATGGGTTAATATTTGGGTTCCCTATGGTGGCACAATATGAGGAAATGTCTTTAAAAATCTTGTTCAGATCCACTAGTCAGAATGCTTTCATATTTGGTACACAACATCTTGAGGCGGAAAGGATGGGGGGGGGGGGGGGGGAGGATGGGGAGTGCTTGAGCAGATTCAAGTTTGTTCAGATCGAGTCCCTGAGTCAAACTTGCTGCAATATAAGGACATTTGTTTAAAAATCTTCTTCAGATACACCAGTCAGAATGTTTTCAATATTAGCTATATAACATCTCTAGTATTTCACCATAGAATTTGCCTTTCAAACAGGAGTGACACAACAACCCTTGGAAGTTTGGCAGTGCTTGTGTACAGCTGATAGAATTGGAAGCAGTCAGGAAGATAATAATCATCTGGCATGGACACTAGAGTTATGAATAAATTCTTGACTTGAATGACTTCATTCCTCTGTGGTGTTGATGAACCATAACTAACTGAATGTGACCCAAAATTCTTCTAACAACTTTGTCAAATGAGCAATTAAGGCCCCTTGGGGCCTCTTGATTCATAAAAAATTCAACTAAAACCGTAGCCAGTTTTTATTATTTTATGGACTACATGTATAGGACTGTAGGAAACGAACATCTTACCACAGAATCACTTGTCTATATCAATGTGGCTTGTTTATATGTCATATGTCATTGTGGCATCAATATAAAATATTTCCGTCCATTTAGCATGCTCAAACATTCCGAGCGTAGCTCCTCCCACTCAGAACACTAGTTCGCAGTTTCATTTCTCGTAAACTCTTGTTAAAGAAAACTAACCGTTTGCATTCAAAAAAAAACAAAACAAATGGTTAATTAACACATATTTTCTATTTACTTTTAAATGATTCTTATTTTGAAAGATTAGTAGAATATACGAAAAGTTATTTTTTGAAACACTCACACCTGACTTCTGGAGAGATTCAATATGGCCGCTGGCATAAAAACACTATTTTTACCTTAACTTGATGAAGTCAAGTTTAGCTATTACCATCACTTCTCGTCTGTTGGTATCTGTATGTCTATCTGTCTGGCCGTACATCCATATATGCGTACATTCATCCGTACATACACAATTTCCTTTGGCACACCCACAGATCACATTTAGGATCAGATCGCTTTGAAACTTGGTATGCTTGTTTGGGGTGACCTCTAGATGGGAGCTTTCGATTTTACATCATAAGATGTTGCCACTGGCAACAACCTTTGAACTTAGTTTAGTGAGGCTTAATATGTCACTTAGGCACACCATACAGGGCACATTTATGATCTTTTTGTTGTGAAACCTAGTGTGCTTGTTTGGGGTGACCTCTAGATGAGAGCTATCAATTTTCTTCTATTTCCATCAAAAAATGTTGCCACTGGCAACGGCCTTTGAAGTTAGTTTAGTCAGGCATCAGTATATTCCTTTGGCACACCCTGCATGGCACATTTAGGATTGTGTCGCTTTGAAACTTGGTATGCTGGTTTGGGATGACCACTAGATGGGACCTATCAATTTTCTTCCATTTCTGTCCAAAAATGTTGCTGCTGACAACAACCTTCGATAAGTTTAGAGCAGTTACGCATCAATATTTTCCTTCGTCAAACCCTGCAAGGCACATTTAAGATCAGATTGCTTTGAAACCTGGTTTGCTTGTTTTGGGTGACCTCTAGATGGGAGATGTCGACTTTCTTTCATTTCCGTCAAAAAATGTTTCCACTGGCAATGGCCTTTAAACTTATTTAGTCCTTCATCTATATATTCCTTTGGCATGCCCTACAGGGCACATTTATGATTGGATCAATTTGAAGTTTGGTATGCTTGTTTGGATTGACCTCTAGGTGAGAGCTATATATTTTCTTCCTTTTCTGTCAAAAAATGTTGCCCTTGGCAACGGCCTTTGAACTTAGTTTAGTCAGGCATCAATAAATTACTTTGGCACACCCTACATGACACAGGCTTTGAACTTAGTTTAGTCAGGTATCAAAATATTCCTTTGGCACACCTTGCAGGGCATCTTTATGATCAGATCACTTTGAAACCTGGTATGCTTGTTTAGGGTGACCTATAGATTTTCACCCATTTCCCTGAAAAATAGTTGCCGTTGGCAATGACCTTCAATGAACTTAGTGCAGTTATGCATCAATGAATTGATTTTCTTTCATTTCCATAAACAATTATTGTCATTAGTGCCCCCCTTTAAACTTAGTGCATCTGTGCAGCAACTTGTCCCTTTTGCACTCTATACATGACATATTTATGAATTTCCAGAACAAAAAAAAAACAAAAAAACTTTGGCATGCCTCAGAGGGCACATTCATTATCGATTTTTTTGGTATGCTTATTCAGGGAGACCAGGGTAGGAGCTATCGATTTTCTTTTCATTTCAATCAAAAACTATTCCTGTTGGCAACAACCTTTGAATTTATTGTGTTTGTGCATTAATATTCTTCCTACAGGGCACATTAATCATAGGATTGTTTTTGAACTTGGTGTTAGGCGGTTGTTACTTTTGCCTTTACTTAATTTAAATCTAGATAGCTCAACCAGTGATCATACATAATATTGGCAGTTCTCTTGGCCCAATGTATTAAATCCTGAGCAACATCAAATTTGCGTCATCAATTTTTGGTATCACGTTAACGTCCTTCACTTTCCAAATGGTTTTATTGATGATGCTGATCTAAACTTGACCCTTGGAATTATCACTTCGAGAATTCACGCCAATATTTAATAATATTATTTTTTGGGGACTGGACTGGCCCCTGTGCCCTTTAAACATAGAGTGAATATGATTGAACTTGGCGTCGGAGTAACACTCCACCTGGATGTCCAGGTGGGGATTTTGATCAATGCGTCCTAAATTTGAATCATAAGGATGTTTTTTACAAACATCGGGGAGGAGCAGTTCCATTTGTCAAAATTAACTCTGCTCAAATGGCAAAACTGGGAGAATTTAGAATCAAATGAGCGGCCCAAGTTGTGGCTCGGTGATTTGACTTTCTCTTAGTACGATATACCTGGTTGAACCACACTAGGGGCAGGTGAAGGAGAAGAAACAGAAGCAGGGGAGGAAACAGAATGAGAAGCGGAGGAAGCAGGAGGAGTTCTAGTGAGAGCACTAGGAGAACCGGAGAAGAAAGGCTGAGGAGGAGTAGGAGGTAGAGGAGCAAGACGAGGCGAGACAGCGTAACTCAATTTGTGAGCATCATCAGTCACAATATGGACCGGAGATGTTTGCAAATTGAGGCTCTTACTCTGACAGAAGGCTGGAGAAGTAGAAGGAAAAGAAGAGGGAGAAGTACTTTGCCTTGATCTTTTCTTATTATGCTTTTTGCGTTGGGGTAGAGGGACAATATAGGCCAGAGTTTGCTTGCTCCCTTCTGTATCGGACCTTACTCTAGATGCTGGGCGAAGTTCAAAAATATAAGACTCATAGGCCGAAATTATCTTATCTGTCAACTTATTTTTAAAGTTTTTTTTCAGCCCAGATCCAGGCACATGCCGAAGCACTGTTTAAGTCTATTTTTTCGAGTCCAGGAGGTGGTCGCATAAACGCATAGCCACAGTTGTCTTAGACTTCCACTCATTTAAATTTATCTTATAATGCTCAATTAAAGCATTTAACGTTTGGTTGGCCCATCCCACACTAATCTGTCGAAAAACAGAAAAAATGTGTGGGGTGGGAAGAGCTGACTTTAGAAAGCCACCTAACTCTGCATTCTGCTACAACTGTTTCGGTAAATCCCGGTTTGCCAAATGCTGCTGTAAGAGCCCAATGTGGTGCAAATACTGAATCACCTGAAAAAGGGCCTTGACTCACCTAGAATAGGCCTGGAATGATTGTTTCTGGCCCCTTCCAGACTGAGCAACTCCCTTTCCCTTATGCTTCTGTCTTTTTGAACCTTTTGAAGAATAGGTAGATGAATTGACAATAATAATATAAAATTAAAATGAAGAAATGAAATATATGAAAATGAAAACCTAGATATTACCTATTAAAGAAGATACCTGGATTGGTTGTCATCTTCAGTAAAGGTAGAAAATAATCCGTCTGTCTTGACGCATTTCGCTTAGTTTAGCTTCTTCAAGAGACTTTGAGGAAAATGATTCCAACTTGTGGAGGGCACGACTGGTATATATCCATTTGTGGGCTGGGGTGTTTTTCGCAGCTCAGTACATATTTAAACTTGGTGACAAGCTGACAAATGTCACTCATCCAGCTAATTCTTTTCAATCTGAGATGTTTTAAGTTTGTTTTTTACAACTCAGGTTGTGTCGTCCAAACAATTAAATGAAGCTCTATTGATTGGTTTTCATTAAATTTTAATCAATCAGGGAGTGGTTTACTTCACTGACCACATGAAGCCCTATTCGTTGGCTTTGATTCAAGTTAACCAATCAGGGAGCGGTTTGCTTTACTGGCTTCAGACAAGTGTGTGAAAATAATATGAAAAAAATGGTTTTATAAAATATATTGAGACTGGAGAAATAAATAAAAAAAAAACAGCGCCAAAGAATATGATGCCTCACAAATGTTAACGGTTGGAATGAGTATCCCCCGATGGAGGTTTAAGATGGGAAATATTTTACATAACGTAGAAATTGTATGTCTTACTTTCGGAACCTCTACATTGTGTGAAAGTTATGAAAAATAAAAAAATAAAATACAGTGAAAATAAATAAATAAATAATAATAATAATAATCATGAATTTATTTATTAAGTAAATAAATAAATGAATAAACATGGTTGAAATTAGAACTTATTTTGTTTTTTGGGCATATATGAACTCTGGCTCTGGCACTGGCACTGGCCTGTGTGTGTTTGAGGTTAAAATTCGCACTGGCACAGACATTTCCTACTGAAACGTTTTTTTTTTTCAATATGCTGCCGAAAAATTGTTTTCATTTACTGAACCCAGATAGGTTTCAAACATGACAAAAATACATAAAATTGATTTAAATTAAGTGATGAGCTTAGGAACTGTTTAAACCTACTGGCAATAATTGATGTTATTCATTGATGGGCTCTAATTTAGTCCTTACAAGGATGTTACGCAAGCTTTTGTTTTTCTTATAGGTGATGACAGGTCGCAGATTCAAAGGTTCATTTAATTTAGCATTGGTTAAATTGAATTCATGGGGCATGGTGGCTCAGTTGGTAGAGGTGCAGGCTGCAAGCCAAGAGGTCCTTGGTTCGAATCCCACCTGCAGCAACAACATTGTGTCCTTGGGCAAGACACTTCACCCCCATTGCCCATGTGGGGGCACGGTGGCATTGTGTACTAAGGTGTACTGCACGTTGATGGTGCACCTGTCTTCAGCCAATGGTAACCCTGCTTGTGTGGAGTTCGTATGTTAGGGAGCTGACAGTTGCTCACTGCTGCTCGGTGGTTCTCTCTGGGTACTCCGGCTTCCTTCACCCGAAAAACTGTCATGGTCATGATTAGCCATTGTGCAGAAATATGTGACCTTAAACACCAATAAATAAATAAATTGAATTCATCTTTTAATATTTTTGCTATTTCGATATTCATTCTGTTGTATGTTAAAGTGAAAGGAATGATGGCCCTCCTTTCGCATTCTCCCTCTGATATGTTTATTCCAAATGGCCAGAGGGTTTGAATCATATTGATCCAAAAAGCGTCACGTTTTTTTTTCTAAATTCATCCGTTTCATCTAATGTGTCTTTAATTGGAGGGTGTTCAATAGGATAGATTTTGAAATCGTCCAAAGAATGGCCAGGAAGGTTAAAATGTTGTGCTACTGGGGCATCAGCATTATGTTTTATATCCTGTTTGTGTCTAGTAGCATGTTCTCGGAAAGGATTTTGACTTGACCAACATACTGCTTCTGACAGCGTTACAAGTGATAAGGTAAATAATATTTGGTGAATCACAATGGAGGAGGTTATGGATCTGATAATGTTGGTTTAATATATACTTTATAATTAATTGGCGAGAAAGGGTCAAGTCAAAGAGAACTTTGGGTGGCCTGCTTTATAAAAAGAAGCCTGGTTTTGAAGAGTACCTTGATGGCACCTTTGGGGAGTCACTGTTGTTCAAGCTGAGGTCGCGGCCCCTGGAGCTGAGGGGAAAGATTGGGAAAAACAGTGAAAAGGAGTGCCAGATGTGTAATTTGGGCGTGGTGGAGACCCTGGAATACTTTCTTCTAGAATGCCCAAAATACCAGTGTAAAAGAATAAGATTCACTGGGAGTATAATGGAGAAGTGGGATGGGAGAATGAAGGACATGTGGTTAGTGGGAGACTCAATGGAGGGGGATAATATGCTAATTGGAGAGATTGGGAAGAGTGGGGCAAGGGATGTCATCATGCAGTTTGTCTTCGAGTGTTGGGAGGAGAGAAGAAGCGTGGGAATAGGGAGGCAGATCGGAGTACAGGGGTAACCAAGGCCTTCTCATCCTGCGACAAATCAGCGGCCGGCCAAAGTGTTATTATTATCAATCTAAATGACCGGATGTCAGGAATTGCTTGCCTTTATACACTGTCACATTGAGAAAATCAACAGAATTTTCACTGATGGTAGCTTTTAATTTAATGTTTGGATCATGATTTTTCAAAATTTCTAAAAATTCATCAAAATATTCTTTTGAATGTTTCCAAATAATAAAAATGTCATCTAAATACCAGAGATATATGAGAGGATGCTTTGCACATTTGCTTAAGGCATTTTCCTTCCATTCCGCTACATAAATGCTTGCAAAATTAGGACTGAATCTTTTGCCCATAGGACAACCCATTATTTGTAGAAAATATTCTCTGTTGAATTGAAAGTCATTACCTTTTAATCTCAGCTCTAAAAGATCCAAAATTTGTTCATACGGGCATTTTGCATCGGGATATTTTTCAAATGCATTTTAACCGATTTAGTTTAAACAATCTTTATTCAATAAGTTACAATATTGAACACCAATAAAAGTGACAATATATATAGAGAACACGAAGAATTTGACATATACTAAGAAAAAAACATTATTATGTAATGGGGGATCTGACAGAAAGCTGGGAGCTTATGTTAGTCATCTCCCATCATTAACCGATTTAACACCTTTATCAATATCAATGTTCATATACATACTGTCGATATCCAAAGTAGCCAGGATAGCATTTTTCGATATTTTCAATTTCGAAATTTGGACAGGAAATCCTATGTATTTTTGAGATAGCTCGGATGTCTATTTGCTATAGGTTTAAGATGATAATCAATTAGTTCCAAGCTCGCATAAGATTCTGGGTTACAATCTGATACAATTGGCCTCCCGCATGGAGTAAAGTCATCCGTCCATGAAGAACGGTCCTTGTGGATCTTTGGTAGGATGTAAAATGGTCTTGTTTGAGCACTGAGCTTAGCTGTTAAATATTTCAATTGTCTTTTGATTATGTGACCTTCGTCGAGGAAAATTTTTAAGATCTTATTGAATTTTTCGACATTTCTAGGTCAAATAAGTGAATCTATTTTATAATGTTTAGTATTGCTGAGTTGTCTCAAGGCTTCCGTTATATAATTATCCCGCGATAGAATGACTACCAACCAACCTTTGTTGGCTGGTTTAATTACTAATTTCTTATTTTTTTTGAAGTTTCAAGAGGACTTTCCGTTCACTAGCTATTAAATTGTCTTTATCGGAGAGTATGTTCATGCTGAATACCTTCTGAAGGATTCGTTTGTTAGCCTCAATAATTTCGGGATCTACTTCACTATCTGGAGGTGACCAACCAGATGATTCTGTAAAAGGAAGTTTCCGACCACTGGAGTTTCTAAAGCAGTCTGCTGATTTCATTTGCTTAAGAAAATTACAGTTATATGATGGTATATTTGTTTGATTACCAGTTTTAGGCTCGGTGCTGGTACAAAAGTTAAACCGTGATCTAAAAAAGACTTCTCTTGGGTTGTTAGGTCATTGGTGCCAGACAGGTTAACCACCTTAGTTCCTAATCCCACATCTGTTAGGCGGTTGTTACCTTTGCCTTTATTTAGTTTAAATCTAGATGGTTCAACCAGTGATTGTACATAATATTGGCGGTTCTCGTGGTCCAATGTATTAAATCCTGAGCAACATCAAACTTCATGTCATCAATTTTTGGTATCATGTTAACGACCTTCACTTTCCGAATGGTTTGTTGATGATGCTCAAAGTTCTCCTCTCAGCCTGAGGGAGTTTTTGCAAAAAGTTTATTGCAGCGAAATAAATTTTTGCTGATCTAAACTTGACCCTGATATCGTTAAGCATATTCCGCATTTGCTTAACTACGAGATCAGAATTATCACTTTGAGAATTCACGCCAATATTTAATAATATTTTTTTGGGACTGGTCTGGCCCCTGTGCCCTTTAAACATAGAGCGAAAATGATTGAACTTGGCGCCGGGGTAAACACTCCACCTGGATATCCAGGTGGGGATTTCGATCAATGCGTCCTAAATTTGAACTACCAATCATAAGGATATTTCACAAACTTTTGTCAAAATTAACTTCGCTGTTATGCCGAAACTGGGAGAATTCAGAATCAAATGAGCAGCCCGAGTTGTGGCTCGATGATTTGACTTTCTCCGAGTCCGATATACCTGGTTGAACCACACTAGAGGCAGGTGATGGCCCTCCCTATGGGGAGAGGATAGGAAAAATTGCCAAATTTAAAAATAGTCTTCTAATGATCTGATGAATAGAATAAGTTGATATTTGGTATTCAAATTCTTTTTGAGATGTACACTAAAATATTTTAAAGGGAAGTTTACAGGGCAATATTTTCAGTTCTGTGAGGTGGGTGATTTTTTTCTTCACCTGAAATTTCTGTCTTCAGTAAATGTATGAATTGGGTCATAAGTACTTGACTCATTTCCAAAACAGTTTTCCCACATCCCTTTGGGAACCCCAGGTACTACAAATAGAAAAATTTTCCGATGCCCATATTTCCCAAACTGCACAGAACAGATGATTGTTATTTGTTATAAAGCATCCTTATGATCAGTAGAATCAAACAGCCAAATTGCAAGCCAAAGAAATTGCAGTCGATTGTGTCAAAGGGTGGGCATGTGGGAATTGAAAAAGATGCTGAGTCAGTATGCAGTCAACTATGTTAGTACAGATCACTAAAATTCATTTTTCAAAAAATCTCTGCACTTGTCATAAGACAGATTTCCGAGAGGTTTTTTGTTGCATATGCAGACTATAAACCTTATGAAAGACTGGCAATATTAACACTTCATAAGTTGTTTAATCACTGTCTGAATCAAGGTAGTTATTTATTTTTTTATTTATTAAGTTTTAACGACACTTTAACAGACAAGGTCATATCGTGTCGGTGATAGTTTTACGGGTGGAGGAAGCGGAGTACCTGGAGAGAACCACCGAGCAATGACGAGCAGTTGCCAGCTCCCCAATATCGTAACTCCGGACTGCAGCACCGGCAACATTAGACATGTGCACCATTGACGTGCAATATGCCTTAGTACACAGAGTCATCGTGCCACTATGTGGACATTCAGGGTTAAGTGCCTTGCACAAGGACACAACGTAGGAATCCGAATCGATCGCCCAGATGGTCATCCAACCAAGGACTAACCAGTCTCGACGTTGCTTAATTTTGATGACATGACGAGAACCGGTTACCACAACACCTGTGCGTCCCGGATCAAGGTAGAAAACCTGACAAAACTGGAACACACTCATCTAAATGGAATCACTAGTTTAAAATTAATCAGTTTTTACCAAACTGAATGGTCAGGTTCATATCCACATATGAATTGCTCTCCCAGCTAGCATTAAGGAAACAGGGATTCTTTTGAGTGTCTACAGAGGTCGAATATGGGTTCCCTTCCCAATGGTATTTAGGCATAATTTTTCCCTAATTCTCATCCCCAATTTCTCAATCTCAGTCCCCACTTGAACAAAAAAAATTTAAAGCACAATTGCTGTTCTGAACTGGGTGGTCATAAGGCCCCACAAAACCATTGGTTTTCTGAAGCCTTATGACCACCCAGTGCAAGACACCAATTGTGTATTCCATTTAAATTGTTGTCTAAACGAAGCTCAGAAAGTGTCTGAATTCAAAGGCAAATGACAAGTTCTTTAATAGTATAAGAATAGTTTAACAGAGACTCCAGAGACTGCGTGAATATGATTCACTGTGAATTTTTGTTATAAAACTTACTTGTAGTATATGTGCTGTTGCTTTGGTATCAGTCTTAATATTCTAATATTCTCTTCAATTTGAATGTAAAATTTCTTAGTCTTGGTATGTTTCTTCTTCCTCCAGAACAAATTCCCAATTGGGGCCCCCATGAGACACTTCTGCCCAATGGCATGGTCCCCGGATTTCTTCCCAAGGGGACAGAAGAACGATTTGGAAATGTTGTTTGACACTGATTTTTTGTTCTCAGTGAATCATGTAATAAGTTGCGCTGAAAGCAATTTGTCTGATAAACAACTTTTCGTTTTGTGCACGATGTAAGATGGCCCAGTAACATTGGTACAGTATCGTTATCCTCGCTCTGATGCAGTCAGTGGAGCTTTTCTAAACCAAGTTTGTTTGCCATCTGTCTGCCGTCCATCAGCCATCTGTCATCCGTCAACATTTTCATTTCCTACGTAAAATATATTCTTAAACGTTGAAGGCTTTTAATTTAACATTAAGATTGCTTTTTGCTTTTCATTGCTTTCTCCAGAAGATCTCTGGTAGATCTCATAGTAGAGAGGTCGAACAAATGCATACAGTGTTTTGCAGGTCGTCCCACTTGGGTTACTTGAGTCATCGATTTGCTCTCCATGCTAGTGTCTATCTACATCAGAAACTTGGGATGCAAAAGAGGCCCAGAAGTTCACCTACACCAAACAAATGCAAATGTAGATCTGAATATCTAATGGCGAGCAGGAAATGTACCCTTGAAGGCAGAGTTTCGTACATAATAATCGGCCCCGTAGCTCATCAAAATTCAAAAACTAATTTGGGCTGCAGCCCATCAAATGCTGAACATCCGATGCTAAAGCCGTGCAAGTAAACAATAAAGTAATATAAATTAAGAGATGTATATTTTGTTCACATCTTAGTGATGGATCACAAACATATTTTTTATTTATAGGGGCCTATTTTATCAAATTAAGGCATGGCTGATTACACTGGTCCATCAAGTGGGGAGACTCTGAAAGGGTAAAAAATAAATTACTATTGTGAGGAAAGGAACCAATGCACAAAAACAGGGTTGGCACCGGGACTTCCCCACCAAGGTGACTTGCACTCCACAACAGGTTGATAAGCCGACACCAAAGGAGGCTATTTTCGCAAAAGGGGAAAGGGGCTAGACCCTCCTCACGTGCAATAATTCCAATTCTGAGAGGAGCAAGGGTCTTGGTCACACCCCAAATGTTTATTTTCAGAACTGGTGGGCCAATTTAAACCAAATTTGATACGAGGAATTATTCAATCATAAGAGCATGATTCATGGGAAAAATGAGAAAAGGTTTTCCTGCATCCTTAACTGGTAGAGTGCTGAATTATTTTTGGCCATCAAAATTTGTTTACATGTCTTTGCCTTGTTACAAATTATGGGAGAGTGCCAACAGGCACTCTCCCATAAATTGTAACAAGACAAGTTCCTACAGACTAAATAATATTATTTCAAAGATAATACGAAGCACATCCATTGAGTATGAAGCCTTCAAGTTGCAGTACCTTCACCTCAGAGTAAAGTCCAAATATGGGCTTCCAGCACTCTACCAGTTAAGGGAACTTCAAGAGCTATAAATTGATTTTTTTTTCAAATCCCATATTTCTAAAACTGCATAGAGCAAAGAACTGTTATTTGGTATGAAGCAACCTGAGGTCCAGTTGAATCAAATCACTTGAATGGGCAAAAAATTGAAATTGGTTGTATCTTATCTTTTCTTTTGATAAAAAGGCCGTGGGGGGGGGGGGGGGGGGGGTGTTTAGAAGTTATGCTAATAAATAAGACAAAAAATGTTAGGATCATCACACATTTCTAACTTCTCTGTGTGAGTGTGTGCGTGCGTGCGTGCGTGCACATGCAGGTGTGTGTGTGTGCATGAGGGAGGGAGGCTGCATTACAGTGTGTGTGTTCAATTCAAATGTCCATGTGTGTGCTTTATTGTGCAACAGCCTTCCTACACATATTATAATTATTATATTTATATATTCTATATAAGAAAAAAATAAATGTGAGTAAAGAACTGCAAGTGTGTTATAATGTAAGTATATGTGCATCGACAATGGAGGTGGGGGGAATATGTGTATTTGTGAGAAAGTTGTTTACTAGACCAATATCAAAATTCAGTGAAATATACCGAATATTTTTTTCAATGACTAGCACAGAAGCAAAACGTAAATTAAAGAGGGTAGGCTACACAGTTTGGAATGTTCAAGGACTGACCCCAAAAATTAATGACCCCAATTTTGTGCGGCTTATTAAACACTACGATTTTATCACACTGACAGAAACCTGGCATCAAGATGAAACGGATATTGACATACCATGCTACAAGTGTGTTAATTTGTGTCGAGTTGATGAATGGTACAGAAGAAAGGGGTTTAAAGGTACAAAGTACAATGCAAAGAATAAACGGGGAGGTATTGGGTTTATTTTGCCAATCAGTATCATGCTTTTCTTAGAGTTTGAAAGATAGATGACCTTACCATTTGGATAGAATTCGATGGTGCAATGTTTAACATGTCTTGTAAAATTATATTTGTGTCAGTGTACATTCCACCAAGTAACTCCAAGTTATTTGAAAACAAAATATCCGAGCTCATCCTTCTTTGAAAAAATAGAAAAAGAAATACTAAATCGTCGAGCGACGGATATGATTATTCTTGGTGGAGATTTCAACTCCTGAACTGGGGGAAGGCCGGATTATGTTACAAATGAAAATGACAAATATATACCACTACCAGATAGTTATACAATAGATTTATCTAAAGACAGACAAAGTTTAGACAAAACAATAAATGGGTTTGGACAACAACTTCTGTTGTTATGTAGGGCAGCGAAACTTAAAATTGTTAATGGGCATTGTCTGGTGGACGGCTTGGGAAATTTCACAAGCTATCATTGTAATGGTGCGAGCATAGTGAATTACGTCGTGATATCTGATCGATATCTCTCGGAAGTGAATATTTTTGTGTTAAATCTCCAAATGAGTATTCGGACCATAGCCAGTTAGCGTTACACATTGAATTTCAAATGACAGATAGGGACAAAAAGACTACATTATACACTTATACAAAGCCGAAATTTACTTTGAAATAGACAAAGAAGAGCGAACATAAAGCAATAGATTCACTAAATACTCCTGAAATACAGTCTAAAATTCAAAACTTCAAGATGAAGACTTACTCAGTTACTGGGTATGGCACAGAAGTTGCAGTCCATGACTTAACAGGTATAATAAATTCAGTTAATAAGACAGCTTGTAGGTTGATACCAAATTGTAAAGGTAAACAAAAACCTAAGCACAAGTGTTTAATTATTCATCAGATAGTTGCATCTAAGCACTTAATTCTACGAACTGCACCTCAGAAGAAATCAGCGACAGTACTTGTCTTTTTCAAATTTCTCGGATGCCATAGAATTAAGAAAGGACGCTGGTTTTGTTTACATTGGCATGGCGGGGGTTCGAACCCTGCCATGCCAATGTAAGCACAAGTGGTTTGACTCAACCTGCTAAAATGAGCACAATTGTTAATGCTATGAAAAAAAGACCTGGTGACAAATCTTCGTTAACAAATTTTTTCACCGCAAAGAAAGCGTACAAAAAGGAAACAAAACACAAGTCCAGATTGTTTTACAATAACATGTGCAATCAGCTCGACACATTAGAATCCTCGGACCCCAAGTCTTTCTGGAAAATAATAAACCGTCTTAGATCAAAAGAAGCACCTTCAAATGAGTCTGACCCTGACACAAAGGTCAATTTCTTAAAAAAATTGTTTTGTAAAGAGTTTACAACTGAGAAAAATCATCTTACAAAAACAAAAATTAATTTGAAAGACCCTTTAAATAATGGAAATATAACCGCAGAAGAGATAAATACTGCTCTCCGGCAACTGAAAAACAAAAAGACTCCTGGTGCATATCAGGTGTCAAATGAAATACTGAAGATTCTGGTACCTTTCATAATAATAACACTTTGGCCGGCTGCTGTGTGACAGTGTATAAAGGCAAGCAATTCCAAGCATCTGGTCATTTAGATTGATAATAATAATAACACTTTGGCCGGCCACTGATTTGTCGCAGTTCTCGGATGAGAAGGCCTTGGTTACCCCTGTACTCCCATCTGCCTCACTATTCCCACGCTTCTTCTCTCCTCCCAACACTCTGAGACGAACTGCTTGATGACATCCCTTACCCCATTCTTCCCAATCTCTCTGATTAAGCATATTAACCCTCTCCTTTGAGTCTCCCACTAACCACATGTCCTTCATTCTCCCATCCCACTTCCCCATTATACTCCTAGTGAAGCTTATTCTTTTACACTGGTATTTTGGGCATTCTAGAAGAAAGTGTTCCAGGGTCTCCACCACTCCCAGATTACACATCTGGCACTCCTTTGCACTGTTTTTCCCAAATTTCTCCTCAATTCCAGGGACCATGACCTCAGCTTGAACAACAGTGCCCCCCCCCCCCCCCCAAAGGTGCCATCAAGGTACTCTTCAAAACCAGGCTAGGCTTCTCTTAATCACGCAGGCCACGCAAAGACCTCTTTGATTTGATCCCCTCTCACAATTAAGGTTACCATCCTCCATAACCCTTTCTCTGACAATTTTTTTACTCTGGTTTGCCCCAACGTCTAGGTCTGAGATCTCCAAAGAGTAGTTCTCTATTAGCGCCCTCACTTGGACCATCCACCCTGTCTTGATATTTGAGTTGAAAACTCTCAGGAACATAACTTTGCCCCATCGGCTGTCGGAGAGATTTAACAAATAATTAAGATAACAGAGTTTCAGTAAGTCTATCCTGTCCTTGATCCTCATCCACCGAAGCTCACCCCTGATTGCTTCTAGTGCTGCAGCATTACTCGACCCTGTTATCCATCGGCCCTCAGGATTTCCAAGCTCTTTACAGCCGTCTGGTTTAGGGGTACCACTTCCGTACCGTATGTTATACTTGGCAGACCCACCATTTCCCAAATGGTTTTCCACACGAAAACCTTATTGAAACTGTTTCTTCCTATAAGTTTCATTTGGTTAAGGATTCGCCTCCCCTTCAGAATCAATTTATTTGTGTGGTTTCGATAGATGCCTCTTCCTGTAATGTTTACATTTACCCCCAGATGCTCGTAGCCACCTGTCTCTCCTACACTAAGAAGTTTGCTGCTACCTTCCAGAATAAAGAACTCCCCCACTCTCCACCTTCATTGATGATATTGTTGAATTGTTCAACCAAATATTAGACTCACACCATTATCCTCTCAGCTGGAGTGAATCTACTATCACAACAATCTATACTCTCCCAAAAAAGAAAGTGTGCATGCTAAAAAATAACACTAAAAAAGATATATATCATTTTCATTCATGGAAATTTTATTCAATCACAGATGAATCAATTTGTGATCAACACGAGAAATTTCATTACGCTACGACGGATACTCTTGGTGCCATGGAGAGTCAAAGACACTGAGGGTCAAACACAAAAGTCACACACTCAATATCTGGTATGACCTCCGTCTGCATCGACTACTGCTGTGCATCTACGCCTCATGGAAGCAAACAAGTTAGCATGGAAGTGTTGTGGGATGTTGTTCCATATTCTGATAAGGTGTCTTTGGAGTTCCACAAGCGTTGACGGTGCATGGGGAAGCCAGCGTAGCTGACGTTTCATTTCGTCCCATACGTGCTCATTGGGTGAGATATCGGGCGAATTTGCGGGCCAGGGAAGAACATCCACTTGTTGTTGCTGCAGATACTGTTGAACAACATGAGCTGCGTGGGGTCGGGCGTTGTCCTGCTGTAGAATGACGCCGGGGCCGTGACGTTGCAGAAATGGGACAACAACAGGTGTAAGCACTTCATCACGATATCTGGCTGCATTGAGATTGCCATCAATAATGACCAGCTCAGTTCTGTTACGGACAGTGGTGCCACCCCACACCATGAGAGACCCTCCCCTATAACGGTTTCGCTCCACGACACATGGATCTGTGTAGCGTTCGTTTCGACGTCTGTACACTCTGGAGGCCATCTGATGATGAAAGATGGAAACGACATTCATCTGTGAATAAAACACGTCGCCACCAGTGTAAGGGATGCCTGAGATGTTGTCTACACCACTGCAGTCGAGCACGACGATGAGGTAACATCAAAATCGGACGAATTGCAGGTCTTCGAGGACGTAAGCCGTATTCTCTCAGCCTGTTGATTACTGTTTGAGGATGTATTCGTCTCAGGTTAGGGATGTTCCTGGCTGTCGTTGTTGCTGTTTGTTGCCGGTTCCGGAGATGGACGACACGGATATACCGATCTTGTGCAGGGGTGGTAACTCAGGGTCTCCCGGAGCGGGGTCGGTCTCGAACGTCATCATGTTGTGCTTGTCGATGGACTAGCCTGTCTACAGTGTTACGGTTGCAGTTCAAATGCTGGGCAACCTCTCTGTGTGTTCTGCCAGCTCTAATCATACCCAGGGCAAGGAGATGTTGATTCATTGTCAATCTTGGCATGCTAATGTGGAGTCGTTTTAACAGCAGCACAAGTGTGAATGTGAACGATAGGAAGGCCTTACTTTAGTGTTTAAATACCCAAGATTCGCACTGCTGTATGAATTTTCAGACTCTCCACGTGCAAAACATGCCTTTTCACAAACGTGCAGCACGTCATTTAACGTTAATGCAATTTTAACGGGGAAAGCTGTTTTTGTGTTCAATATAACTTATTCATGAACAGGTTCACACTCTTTACACCTACGAAATTATTTTTTTGGAGTTTGATCAATTTCTGCAATGCACACTTTCTTTTTTGGGCGAGTATATAAAAAAGGAGACAGATATATAATCCTGACAATTACAGGGCCATCGCCCTGAGCTGTACATTGGGGAAGCTGTTCAACAAAATTATAAACCGCAGAATTAATGATTTTTTAGAAGATAAAATCTTAATTAGTGAAAATCAATTTGGATTTCGAGAAAAACGTAATATGATCGACAGTGCGTTTGTTCTCAAGTCTGCAATCAACAAATATGAGCTAAAGAAACCCTCATATGCTGTGTTTGTGGACTTCAAGAAGCGTTCGACACTGTGAATCGATCAATACCTTTTGAAAAAATAAAAAGAATTGGAGTCACGGGACTAGTAGGAGAGGGATGAAACTGCCCTGGTTGGCAGGACCCCGGAAGTGATGTCATGTCACGTGACCTGGTGGTGCCATATTTGGTTTTCATGGTAGCCTTCATGAGCAGCCATCTTGTGATGTCATCTCCATAGTGATGTGTGGTGTTTGAGCGCATGAGCAATGCTTGTTGTTTGGGTGATACGTGTTTCCGTCGTCCATTTTGTATACTGGAGGTCGCCATCTTGGTTTCTATGGTAGCATGTGGTTGCTATGTTACTCAAGTAACTGTTCAATAGCTTATTGGGAGACTTTGGGATAGGTATGACCTGGGGTGGCCTTGAAGTCTGGGCCAAACAAGTAATAGTATCCTTGGATAAGTATTCTCTAAAAAGTATCCTCAAATACTAATACAATACCAGTAGTCATTCGAGCAATGTAACTGTTTAATAGCTTATTGGGAGAATTTGGGGGTAGGTATGTCCTGAGGTAGCCTAGAAGGCTGGGCCAAACAAGTAACAGTATCTTTATATAAGTATCCTATAAAAAGTATCCTTAAATACTAATACAATACCTGGCCATAGGTATCCTCAAATACTGAAATGAATCGACGAGCAGTATGTGCGAGTCACTCGATCGAGCAATTGCTCGATAGCTCATTTGCTCGTTAGACTTCGAGTCATTCGAGTAATATGTCGAGTCATTTGATCGAGCAATTGCTCTAAAGCTCATTTGCTCAATGGGTTTCGAGTCATTCGAGCATTGACTTTTCAGTATCTGTTCAATAGCTTATTGGGAGAATTTTGGGTAGGTATGTCTTGGGGTGGCCTAGAAGGCTGGGCCAAACAAGTAATTGTATCCTTAGATAAGTAACCTATAAAAAAGTGTCCTCAAATACTAATACAATACCAGGTCATAGGTATCCTCAGATACCGAAATGAGTTGATGAGCAGAATGTGCGAGTCACTCGATAGAGCATTTGCTCTAAAGCTCATTTGCTCGATGGGTTTCAAGTCATTCGAGCAATGACTTTTCAGTAACTGTTCAATAGCTTATTGGGAGAATTTGGGATAGGTATGTCCTGGGGTGGACTAGAAAACTGGACCAAACAAGTAATAGTATCCTTAGATAAGTATTCTCTAAAAAGTATCCTCGTTGTTGTTGTTCAAGCAATGATTTATCAGTACTGCTCGATAGCTTATTGGCTTTTGGGAATGATATAAGCTTTTAATATACACAAGGGAGATAACTCTACAGATTATGGGAAATCAAGAAATCTGATTGGTAAGTTAGTGCCAGTAAAGTGAACTGCTTGGGTGATCTAGAAAAATGAAACAACAAGAGTACTCAGAATAGGCTCAGAACTAACAAGAACAGACCAGAATAAATTGCTTACTATTTCCCCGGGTACCATTCTGAATGATGCTTTTGTGGAAGCTAAAAAAATGTAAACTCTTTGACTCAATAAGTGAAAAGCTTAAGGGGCTGCCAAACCGAAACTTTTCAGAATTTCACGTTACACTTTCGTTTGCAAATAAAAATAATAAGCTTGAACCATATCTATCAGGTTATATACCGTTTCTTCATTGCGAGATTTTCTAGTTTGTGGTTGAGAAATGTTGTAAGTATTGTTCAGTTTTCGATGCATGCTCGGGTTACATAATACTGGTGTGCATTAGCAAGAAAGCAATTTAAATAGCATAAGGAAAGAAAATACCTCTCAGGTACATATACTTAAATATATTTGCAACAACATCCGGGATATATTTTTCATATTTTCTGTGGATAAATTATGAATTTGTGAAAAATGTGATGCCGTCTGTATTTCGAGGAACGAATCTTGTTTGTTTGCATTCTGCAACAATCCACGTGGCAGGATTATGCGATCAGTAATCAATAAAAATGAGAATTACAGCACTCTGCAAATCTTATTTTGTTAATATTAATTTACTGACTTCTACCATTTGCTCTACCAATCAAGTACACTTTTTTTGGAAAGTCATAATTAGTAAGAATTTTGAAGAAAACTTGAAACAGACCACTGTAACAGAATATTATATACATGTGCTCTGTTTGTTTCTTGATTTAGTCGCGTCTGTCACGCTGGAGTAACCGACCAATAGATGTACACAATATCTTGCGTCGCACGATTTGATTGTCTTGTTTGGGAAGTTATTCGGCCCATTTTTAATCGCGTCATTCGAAAATGTAAACAATGATTCTGTTGTGGTTCAGAATTTACCACCTTGAAATAATTTGCTCAAAAGTGGATTTATTCAACAAAATAATTGAAAACTATACCCGGATGTTGTGGACATAATACGTAAGTATACATATCTGAGAGGAATTTGCTGAAGTCGCACTATTCAAATCGTTCTGTTGCTAATACACATGAGTATTATGTAACACGAATATGCACCGAACAACGCACAATATTCACAAACCATTTGAACCATTGCCTAGAAAATCTCCTAACGAAGAAAATGATATATAACATAGTACATATGGTTCATGCAAATGATTTTTATGGCAATCGAAAGTTTCTCTTGAAATACTAGAAAGTTTCGGTTTAGCAGCCCCTTAAAGGACTTGGATTTAACAGTCTGAATGAAACTGAAATTTCCAAAGGTAAAATTAATCTTTTAAAGTCCAAACTTGAATCGGACCATATTAAATTATTTAAAGAAGATATACACAATGATAATAAGAGAATAGAAAAAAACAGACTTAGGACTTATCAACTATTCAAAGTAGATTATCAAATGGAACCGCCTCTCATTCACACTTCTTCCATTGAAGCTAGAAACAATTTTACGTGATTGAAGGCATTTAGGATCGAACGTGGAAGGCATTTCCAACCTCCTCGTCCGATGGAACACAGAATATGCGAAGCTTGTACAATGGGGGAGGTGGAATCGGAATAGCATTTCGTAATGGAATGTCTGCTTTATTATGCACCATTGAGAGAAAAATTATTTCACGCAATTTCTGACGAAAAACTTAACTTCCCTCTAATGGATACAATGGACAAATTTAAAGTAATAATGACTAATGATAATCCAGTGCTATGCAATGTTATTTGTAACATGGTCCAGCTCTTCCTTCACAAGAGGGACTTATCTGTAATATGACTTATGTATGTCATTTGAATTAGTGTGTTTTATGATTCTGTTTATGTTGATTCTGTGTGTAGCAATCTGCCTTTATTCTGGTGTATTTGCTGAATAAATCTTATCTTATCTATCTTCAAAAATTATAAAAATCTTCTCCTCCAGTAGCTTCAGTCAGAATCTTATGATATTTGATATACAACATCCTTAGAAGGATTAGATTCAAGTTTGTTCAAAATGAGGAATAATCTGTTAAAAAATTTTGTTCTCGATCCTGTAGTTACAATCGTTTGATATTTGGTTTACAGCACCCTGGGTGGAGGTGGTAGGTATTTAAGCTTGTTTATTCAAATAACGATTTAGGCAACAAATTGGGCCCCTATTGGAGCCTTAATTTTGCTTTTGTGAAATATGGGGAAAAATCTTCTTATATTTGGAGCAGAATCTTTTTATATTTGGAACAATCCTCAGATTCAGATTCAAGTGTGTTCAAATCAAGTTTCCACCAATCAAGTCTTCAGTCATTTTGACTTTATTACTCTTTGTTTTGTGAAAGATGGTAATTTTCTTTTCACATGAAGTATTTGTAATAATGCAGTTTTTTGAGGGAACGCTTGAGATGTTTTTCAGTGCTTGTTCTCTCAAACCAGTGCCCCAGTCAATGAAATAAAAATAAAAGTAAATAATAAGACATGAAAGTTTAAATCTGTTTCTCAGTCCCTACCTGATGGCCATTTTAGGCTGCATGTTTTCTTTTTTTACCAATGTAAACATAATAAAAATAAATATTAAGGATTTATGTCAAATAAATCACCCAAGTTGATAAAGTGGATAAGATACACCGCAGCCCATGTTATTCTCTAGATTATGAAGGCCAAAACATAAAACAAACCATGTATATATAAACCTACATGCATTTTTCTAAAAAATGGCTTATGAAACAGAAGATCTACTTTGTGTTTCCGAAGTGACTAATTATTTTTTAACAAATCCTTAAATCTTTTTGTGAAGAATCAATGGGCCTTTGTCAGGTAATCCCTTCAGACCCCTTGGGGTCTTTTGTTAGCTCACCTGACTTTCAGTCAGGAGAGCTATAGTGATCACTCACCGTCCGTGAACATGGTGTTTGTGTCTTTTCCTCCCAAACTACTGAACCAATTTAATTGATATTTGAGATAATAGTTTGTTATGACATCGCAATTTGATTTTGTTCAAATCAAGTTGCATCGCCCCTCAGTAGGGCCACGCCCAAAAAGTGTGCTTAAATCTTAAAATATCTTCCTCTCATGAACCAGCAGTAGCAGAGACTTGATATTTGGTGTGCAGCTTCCTTTTGAGGTGTAGACTTTTTAACACTGTGGGTAATGGGGAAAACATTTAAGACTACTTTTCTCCCAAACCACTGCTCCAAAAGCTTTCAAATTTCACATATAACATCTTTGGAAAATTGTTTCACATGTTTATTGAAATCAAATCCCTGGGTCCATATTTGGGCTCCATATGGAAGCCCAAATGTTTAAATTAGTGCAGTATGAGGAATATTCTTTAAAAATCTTCTTCTTCACATCCAGCAGGTGGAATGTTTTGATATTTGGTATGCAGCATCCTTAGGGGGGTGAGATTCAAGTTTGTTCAAGCCATGTCCCTAGGTCCATATTTGGACTCACTTTGGGAGCTTGAATTGTAACTTAGTTCAAAATGAGGAATTTTGTTTAAAAATCTTCTTCTTCAGATCCAGCAGTCGGAATGTTTTGATATTTGGTGTGTAGCATCCTTAGGGGGGTGAGATTCAGTTTTGTTGAAGCCAAGTCTCTGGGTTCATATTTGGACTCATTGTGGTTTGGGGTCATGTCTAGATGAGAACGTCCCCTTTTGGTCGTGATCGGTCAACCGGTATGGCTGCCCGAGCCCAAAACCTGAAAACCATTAGCACAGTCTACAGGTCGTATTTATGAAGGGATTTCATTGTAACTTGGTAGGATGCCTCTGTATAATGCCTAGATGAGAACGTCCCCTTTTGGTCAACCGTGATGGCTGCCCAAGCCCGAAACCCAAAAACTTTTAGCACAGTCGACAGGTGATATTTAATATGGAGGGATTTCATTGTAACTTGGTAGGATGACTCCATATGATGGCTAGATGAGAACTGCCCAAGCCCAAAACCTGAAAACCTTTAGCACAGTCTACAGGTAATATTTATGAAGGGATTTCATTGTAACTTGGTAGGATGACTCCAAATAATTTCTAGATGAGAACGTCCCCTTTTGATCATGATCATTCAGCCTTGATGGCTGCCTGAGCCCAAAAACCTTTAGCATAGTCTATAGGTAATATTTATGGAAGGATTTCATTGTAACTCATTAGGTTGACTCCATATAATGCCTAGATGATGACATCCCCTTTTGGTCGTGATTGGTCAACTATGACGGCTACAGGTGCCCGAATCCCGAAAACCTTGAGCACAGTCTACAGGTCATATTTATGAAGGGATTTCATTGTAACTTCGTAGGATCACTCCAGATGATGCCCAGATGAGAATGTCCCCTTTTGGTTGCGATCATTCAACCATGGTGGCTGCCCAAGCCCAAAGCCCAAAAACCTTTAGCACAGTCTACAGGTCATATTTATGAAGGGATTTCATTGTAACTTGGTAGGTTGACTTCATATAATGTCTAGATGAGAACGTCCCTTTTTGGACACGATTGGGCAACTGTGATTGGTACAGGGGCCTGAAGCCCGAAAATCTTTACCACAGCCTACAGGTCAAATTTATGAAGGGATTTCATTGTAGCTTGGTAGGATGACTCCAAATAATGTCTAGATGAGAACGTCCCCATTTGGTCGCGATCATTCGGCCTTGATGGCTGCCCAAGCCCAAAACCCCAAAACCATTAGCATAGTCTATAGATCATATTATGGAAGGATTTCATTGTAACTTGTTAGGTTAACTCCATATAATGCCTAGATGATGACATCCTCTTTTGGTCGTGGTTGGTCAACTGTGACGGCTTCAGGGGCCCGATGCCCAAAAACTTGAGCACAGTCTACAGGTCATATATATGAAGTGATTTCATTGTAACTTCGTAGGATCACTCCAGATTATGCCCAGATGACAACGCCCCCTTTTGGTCATGATCATTCAACCATGATGGCGTCCCAAGCCCAAAACCCAAAAAACTTTAGTACAGACTACAGGTCGTATTTGTGAAGGGATTTTATTGTAATTTAGTAGAATGACTCAGTATAATGTCGAGATGAGGACATCCCATTTGAGTTGCAATCGGCCCACTGTCATGGCTACACAGGCCTGAAGACTGAAAACCTTTAGCACAGCCTACAGGCGATATTTATGAAGGGACTTCAATGTAACTTGATAAGATGACTCGTTTTGGAATAATTTCACTGTAACTTGGTAACTTTCGTTGACATACATTAACTGTGAGGGCCACATACATTAACTGTGAGGTCATATTAACCCACCCCTCAGCTCTTTAGTACAGTGTACACCTCATATTATTTTTATTAAAACTATAGCATACAGGGAACAGAAATTAACACATTCCCAATTTTCACAATTCTTGTCTTATTTCATAATCCTTTCATAAACATTGAACATTATCCTTTTCATCAAACACAACACACAGACAAGTTAAGCTACAGTGACACTTCCATTTTCAGAACCACTGGTCAGAATCTTTGGATATTTGGTATAAGCTTTTCTTAGGGGGGCAGATGCAACTTGTTGAAATCAATTCCCTGGGTTGATATTTAGTCTACCTTGTCAGGTGGGTGCCCTCCAGCCACCTGGGGGCCTCTTGTTTAATTTATTTCAACTTTTTCTTTTAATTAATTTAATTTACAGAAAAAGCAAAGACACTTTATGAAGTAAATACTTAAAAATGTAGTTGTGTAGTGGTTATCACATACATTCTTTTCTAACAAACCATAACTTTTAAGTAACAATTAAAAATAGTGCAATATATTTACAGCACATGGAGGGTAGATCACTACTAAACAATCGACAAAAGGGGTTTCTGCACAGAAAAAATTGATTGTCTGTGAAACAGCACAAGAAGTTTCAGCCAATGAGCCTCCAGCTTTAAACCTTTACCCTAACATGAAAGGCAGACGACGTTTGCATATAAATTTTTTGAATAACCAATTTTTTTATTTTTTGCATCAAAAAACAGCTTATGACACCTCATTGGAACGAGCTCATGGAGCTCATTTCAGTGAGGGGTCATAAGCTATGTTTTTGAGACAAAAAGTGAAAAAAATAATAAAAATTGGATGGTGATTTTTGTGAATAGTCTGGCCGCTTTCTGCAGTTACGTTGGGTAAAGGGTTAATCAAACTGTTCATTTCTTAAAACCTTTCTTCTCCTTATTCCTTATGCATCATCTCTGTAATATTCAGACTTACTGTCATGAAGGAACTCTTGTCTGTGAGTGTTTACTGCTAATCCACTCTTGATAGAATGAGGCGGAAAGTATATGGAGAGTAGACTATGACACCAATGGAGTGGAGTTTCCTCCAAGAAATAACTCCTATTTTCTGATAAAGCATAGAAAACACAAGTAATGTTTTAGCCAGTGGAGCACCAATTGAACCTTTTACCTAACATGAAAAGGCAGCTTTACCTAACACGAAAGGCACTACTTTATAAATTCTTGAATAACTAATTCTTTTTCATTTTTTGCATCAGAAACATAGCTTATGACCCCTCATTGGAACAAGCTCAGCAAACTCATTCCAACTCGTTCAAACATAATCTCTGTTTTGAGACAAAAAATGAAAAAAATGATGAAAATTAAATGGTGAATTTTGTGAATGGCGCTGACTGATTTTGGCTGTTACGTTGGGTAAAGTGTTAAAAGTGACCATAACCCCAACAAATGAAAATTCCTGAAAACCTTGATAAATAATTCTAATTTCCAAAAGTATTCAAGTATTCAAAAATGTATTCATAAAGTTCAAAGTACTTGTATTCATATTCAAATACATTTGAAAATTTGTGTATTAGTTTTTTTTTTAAATTTTAATGTAGTCATATTCAAATAACATTACAAAATTTTCACCCTGATCCTGCATGATTACCTATGATGTATTTGTGTATATTTCAACATTCGGCCCATTGTCACTTCACTATGGGCCATATAGTATAGTATGGACCGGACTCATCGGAGAAATTACAAAAGAAAAAAGAGGGGTATGACAGGGTATGAAACAACTAACGTGTAATATTATGGAATAAATGCAAATGAGGTTAAAAAAATATAGTGGGGTCCACTTTATTGGATATTTATTAATTGAATAACCATGTATATTGCATATAACTTTGAAATACCAAACCATTTACTATACCTTTAGTACAAATTTCACCTGGTAATTGAAGAAATATAAATAACACTGAAAAACTGAGTTAAATTCTTTTTAAACAATGCCGAAACAAAGCCAATATTTAAAAACTTCACAGCTCTATAATATTGATGGTTAAAGTTGGAGGTATTGAAATTTCAAGTTTGTTTTTGGTATCAGTATTTTTAGAATTTACCTTGGATTGGTATGGTATTCAGTGCCAAACACATGCATGTACCCACATCGATACAAATATCAAATGGTAATTTTGGTAAACTGCCCAGCTATAGTTCACCGTCTTACAGCAGACAAAGCCACCAAAATATCAAAGTGTTGTAAGCCACACAGGCACTCGCCGTCGGTCATTCGATGTAAGAAAAAAGCTGAGAGAAAATACCTCATGGGTATTTTCTCTCAGCTCCTTTGTTACATAAAGTGATCAGTGGTGACTGCCTTTAGCAGTACATAGTCCATGGAATCATCATGTCATGAATTTTGCATAATGTTCTGCTGTTTGTACTTTTATTTTTTAACTAAAAAAATGTGAAGAATATTTTTCAATACTGAAATTTTGATATTTTGATATTCCCTTGGTACGGTAAATCGGTATTGGCTTGATACTGATACTGAACGATATGGTATCGCTAATGAGGGTTAGTCATAAGGGAATGGATTTTAGGTTGCTTTGGGCTCAATCAATAGATGAATTATTTTGTGAAATGGTCAGGTCAAGAAAGAACAAGCAAAATCACAACCAATGGTCTTTGCATTGAATGAGGTCCATTAACTGAAACTTAGCTTGTTCTTCCTTGGCCAAAATGATTGAATTATTGACTTTCTGGAATCTCCATCCCGCAGATGTTTAGCTGTGACTAGCAGCTCTATAAGTGGCAATGTTGGTCAGTCTGTCCGTCCGTCTGTCTGCCTTCGGTCGGTTGGTCGGTCGGTCGGTCAGTCTGTCTGTGACCAACGAGTTTCAAAACTCAATAACTTTTGAAATACTTGATGGAATGGCTTTATATTTGGCATGTAAGTGTATCGTATTGATGTCTAGCTACTGTTCAATGCATGTGTTGTTCCAAATATTTTTCTTGGAGTTATGGCCCTTGATGAACTTAGAATTTTGTGACCAACGTGTTTCTAACACCACCCATCGCAGCTACGGCATCGATGTCACAATTTTTTAGATGTGATCCACTCTCCACCTTCTGGTGTAAGCTTCCCAAATTGAAGACCCTGTTAGCTGGTTCTACATGTACTATACAAAACTAGCCCACAAATAAGTTTCATTTTTGGTGCCTCTCAATGTTACAGGTACAAAAATAATTTTGTGCCTATCATCCCAAACTTGGTACCTGCCACAGGGATTAGAACCCAGTGGTGCACCATAACTTAAATACTATGACAAGATTTATATACATATTTCTTTGTATATGCATAATTCCACCATGGGAACTCCAGGAAGTTGAGCAGTGCTCATTCACTACGAGCAACAAGTTCTGCTTTACTGTGAGGTCCCCGTGAATCACACATTTTCAATTCAAATCAAATCTGGAATTGAATCAGGTCTATTATTCAAAATTGAATTGGATTTCAAATCGAATCTAAGGGTATCTAGAAGGCGACAGATTGGGGGAAGGGGAGTGCTGTAAACTTGATTTGTTGTGACTGTGACGGCTCAAGTCCAGACTGATAAAATATTCCAACTGCATCATCAAGGCATGCTGTCATCAAAGGCACGCCCTTAATGATGTAGCTGGAATATTACCAAGTAAGGATTACAGTTCATAAACAGAAACAAGTGCCTGAATTGCTTGTAATGTGTACTGCACAGGACTAGCCGCTAGCAACAGCTCATTGTCAAGATGCTTGGTAACTTTAATTTTGCTCCCAACAGTGGTAGAGACTGGTGAGACTGGATTTTGCATAGGTAGCAGCATGGGAGCAGATACTATTTATGTTAATATCGCAGAAATTACACTCAGTCTTCACTTTCAGCATTATTTATGTACAATTTCCATCTGAACTATGAGACGATGAATATGTCTAATGCCAAGCTATATTTCAGTGAAAGGATTCATAGGAAAATGAATTGGGAAACCAGGGAGCATGGTGGCTCATTGGTAGACTGTTGGACTTCTATGCTAGAGGTCCCCAGTTTGATCCCCGTCTGGAACGACCCACGTTGTGTCCTTGGGCAAGGCACTTTATCCCGGTTGCCTACATGGGGGTACGACGCTGCCATGTACTAAGGTGTACTGCACGTCGATGGTGCACATGTCTTCAACTGCTGTAACCCTGCTTGAGCGGAGCTTGAACAGAGTTAGAATGTTGAGGAGCTGATAGTTGCTTGTCGATGCACAGTGGTTCTCTCCGAGTACTCCAGCTTCCTCCACCTGTAAAACTGTCACAGTCACGATTAGCCATTGTGCATAAGTATGTGACCTTAAACACCAATAAATAAATAAATATAAATAAATATTGGGAAGCCAACTTCGAATCGAACCAAATACTAACTTGATATTAAGAATCTAATTGAATCTTCGAAGCTTCGCAGGGTTCTATTTGCTGGTTAAATAGAAGAACCAGGATCCAGGACTTGGAGTGAAAGTCTTCTGAAGTGGGCAGCATAGGTATAATCAATTGGCTAAACTTGACTTCATACCTATGTTGTGGTCATGATCAGTTTTCATGCCGACGTGTGCCAATTACACCAAAAAAATAGTTTGGCACCAAAAATATACTTCTGTGAGCTCTCAAAGGCTTTGTGGATTATTATTTCAGTGCATTGCTTTCCATAACATCGTTGTCTGACTACACAGGTGAGAGAGAATTCATGACTGTCAAGCAATCAAAAGATAACAATTGTAATCATGGCTCTTTACTATGGGCCAACTGAATTAACAGTGTATCCATTTAATCTGATTCTTATTATACCCCACGCAACGAAGTTGCAGGGGTATAATGTTTTTGACTGGCCCGTCCGTCAGTCCGTCCTACTTGTTTTCCGGACTTTTTTTCTACACACTTCCAGATTTTGAGCTGATTTTTGGTATGTGAGTCTAACATGGAGGCCTACAGATCAAGTTTGCATTTTGTTTTGCTCCACTGATTTTTACCCAAATTACAGCCCTTGGACTCTGAAAAATTCATCAAAATTACAGTTTTCCGGACTTTTTTTCTACATGCTTCCAGATATTGAGCTGATTTTTGGTATGTTAGTCTGACATGGTAGCCTACAGATCAAGTTTGCATTTTGTTCCGCTCCACTGATTTTTACCGAAATTACGGCCCTTGAACTTTGAAAAGTTTATCAAAATTACAGTTTTGCGAACATTTTTCCTACACACTTCCAGATATTGAGCTGATTTTTGGTATGTTAGTCTAACATGGTGGCCTACAGAACAAGTTTGCGTTTTATTCCGCTCCACTGATTTTTACCGAAATTACGGCCCTTGGACTTAGAAAAATGCATCAAAATTACAGTTTTCCGGACTTTTTTTTCTACATGCTTCCAGATATTGAGCTGATTTTTGGTATGTTAGTCTGATGGCCTACAGATCAAGTTTGCATTTTGTTCTGCTCCACTGATTTTTACCCAAATTATGGCCCTTGGACTCTGAAAAATTCATCAAAATTACAGTTTTCCGGACTTTTTTTCTATACACTTCCAGATATTGAGCTGATTTTTGGTATGTTAGTCTAACATGGTGGCCTACAGAACAAGTTTGGGTTTTGTTCCGCTCCACTGATTTTTACCAGAATTACAGCCCCATAGACTTTGAAAAGTTCATCAAAATTACAGTTTTCCGGGCTTTTTCTCTTCATGCTTCCAGATATTGAGCTGATTTTTGGTATGTTTGTCTAACATGGTGGCCTACAGATCAAGTTTGCATTTTGTTCTGCTCCACTGATTTTCACTGAAATTACGGCTCTTCGACTTTGAAAAGTTCATCAAAATTACAGTTTTCCAGACTTTTTTTCTGCACGCTTTCAGATATTATCAAAATTACGGCCATTTTAGTATGTGAGTCTACCACAATGACTTACAGATCAAGTTTGCATTTCGTTCTGCTCGGCTGATTTTTGTGGAAATTACGGGCCCTGGACTCTGAAAAATACAAGTAACAGATTTCCGGGGCATTTTCCTTAAAATTACAGATTTCCGAGCCTGAAATATCGGGGCGCATGGGGTATGTGAGCGTGCTCACTAAAGTTCTATATTTTGGGCCATTGTGAGCACTGATCATGATATTGCCAAAGATGCTGAAAGTGACCTTGAAGGCCAGTAAATAAATATGTGTATTAAGCAACATTACTCTATTTGACAGAACCATTTTTTCAGGTCTGTCACTTTTAACTAATTTATGTTTCTCAAAATTGCCTTATCACTTTCTCTTCCTACTAGTAAATTACAAAGCCAATTCTGTCGCATGTCAAGTTTATAATATGCACATACGTATGAATAGTTATGCAGATCTGATAATAATCTTGACTTGTTATCTTTTATTGAAAAGCTCTCTGAAAAAGTGCTTTCCAGTTTATTTTTTGATGTTTAAGGTCACATATTTGAATTTCTGCACAATGGCTAATCATGACCATGACATTTTTATGGGTGGAGGAAGCCGGAGTACCCGGAGAGAACCACTGAGCAATGGCGAGCAACTGTCAGCTTCCCAACATACTAACTCCACACAAGCAGTGTTAGCATTGGTTGAAGACAAGTGCACCATCAAAGTGCAGTACACCTTAGTACACAATGCCATGATGCCCCCATGTGGACAATGGGGATGAAGTGTCTTACCCAAGGACACAATGTGGTTGCCGCATGTGGGATTCAAACCAAGGACCTCTCGGCTTGCAGCCTGCATCTCTACCTACTGACCCACCGCGCCCCTGTGCCTTCCAATAAATGATAATAAGTAAAGATTTAAGTATTGGTAGCACCTACTAAATTTTAGCCACTGTTTAACTCTTAACCTGCTGAGTATTTTCAAGATATTTTTCATCAAATCTAGTCATGGCTGCTATGAAGCAGCCATGACTAGATTTGATGAAAAATTAATCTTAGTAAAATGAAAGAAATCGTTGGTGAGAAAAGCCATTCAATTTACAGGAATAAAATGTGATTAAATGTGTCCAAATTGTATTGATTTCAATGACAAGAGAAACCCTGTGCTAGACAGGAATATCCACCAGTAGCATTCAAAAAGTTAAGTTATATTCTCATATTCAATTCCAGTAAATTGTACTAGGAAGTGTGACAAATCAGTGGATATGGCATTGGACTCAAAACCAATTGGTCTGCTGTTCGATCCCCATCAGGAGTAACTGCATTGTGTCCTTGAGCAAGGCACTTAATCCTGATTGCCCATTTGGGGTCATGGTTGCACTGTGTACTAAGGTGTACTGAAGGTCGATGGTTCACTTGTCTTCAACCAATTCTAACCCTGCATGAGCAGAGTTAGCATGTTGTGGAGTCTGACAGTTGCTTGCCACTGCTTGGTGGTTCTCTCCAGGTACTCTGGCTTCCTCCACCTGTAAAACTGTCCAATATGAGTGATCCTGGCTGTCGATTGAATAGTTAAATCGTAATGAAAAAAATAAATAAATTAATTGTACTGGTCATTATGTAAGGCACAAATGAAGTAGTGCCCGTCAATCATGCAACTTGTGCCTGTCCTTGACCATGACATGCTGCTTATTTGCAGGCTTGTTCCAAAACACTCTGAACTTTGATGTCAAAATGGAAAAGTTTTCAGCAGCAAATATTTCCCATAATGCAGTTTGATATTTCACCAAATATATCATGTTTGACTGAGCTTAGTGACAGAGCTCACTGTGCTCTGTCAAACAAGATATAATTGGTTGAATTTAAAATTAAACGAGAAAAACAGAGGGATATAACTTAGTTCAATATGAGGAATTTTCTTTAAAAATCTTCTTGTTCAGATCCAGCAGTCGGAATGTTTTGATATTTCGTATACAGCATCCTTAGGGAGGTGTGATTCAAGTTTGTTCAAGCCAAGTCTTGGAGTCCATATTTGGGCTCCCTGTGGGAGACTGAATTGTAACTTAGTTCAATATGAGGAACATTCTTTAAAAATCTTCTTCTTCACATCCACCAGTAAGAATCTTTTGATATTTGGTATGCAGCATCCTTAGGGCGTGAGATTCATGTTTGTTCAAGCCAAGTGTCTGGTTTCATATTTGGGTTCCATTTGGGAGCCTGCCTTATAACTTAGTTCAATATGAGGAATTTTCTTTAAAAGTCTTCTTGTTTAGATCCAGCCGTCAGAATGTTTTGATATTTGGTATACAGCATCCTTAGGGAGGTGTGATTCAAGTTTGTTCAAGCCAACTTTCTGAGTCCATATTTGGGCTCCCTGTGGGAGACTGAATTGTAACTTAATTCAATATGAGGAACATTCTTTAAAAATCTTCTTCTACACATCCACTAGTAAGAATCTTTTGATATTTGGTATACTGTATCGTTAGGGAGATGAGATTCAAATTTGTTAAAACCAAGACCCTGTATTCCTATGTGGGTTCCCCATGGGAGCCTGAATAATAACTTAGTTCAATATGAGGTATATATTTTTTTTAAACTTTTCATATCCACCAGTCAGAATGTTTTGATATTTGGTATGTTGTTTTCTTACTGGGGCAGATGCAAGTTTGTTCAAATGAGGACCCTCAGTTGATAGTTATCAGTGTCATGTGAGTGCTGTCATGCCCTTTGAGGCCTCTTGTTTATTTTATGTTTTATTTTTATAATTATTTCTTTGGCATCAAAAATTCATGTTCTTGGTTTGTTTTATGTTTTAGGCCTCATAACCTCCAGAATAGCATGGGTGGTGGAGTATTTTGTCCCTTGGGTGCTAAAACATTGCAAAATCTTATTGCACTCAGGGGACAAACAGATCAGTTTTTTAACTTTGGTAAAATATCAGATATAAACCATTTAATTTTTATTTTTTTAAGTTTGCATTGGTTAAAAAAGAGCATGTGGCAGCCAATAGGACCATGTGGGCGAGGACGTGGCTAGAGGTTCCGATTGGGGAGTGTGGTGTAGTGAATTTCCAACTAGAGGGAAGGACAGGGAGGAGAAAACTACCAAAATTCACTACTGAAAAAACTTTTGAAAATGAAGGCATAAAAGGGGTCATAAATTGATTCTAATAACTGAAATGCCAACACATTCATGATAAAATTATCAGGTTATTATTATATGGTATTATTCTGGGAAATGAATATGTACTAAACAACTGCTCAGCTCAATCATGATGTGATTTTCTTGAAGTGTATTTTGATGGGTTTTTTTAATACGATAAGTAAACTTACTACTATAAAAATCTAATACTGATTGACATCATGCATACTTATGAAGATCGATATAGTATACACTGTAGTTGTAAATAGTAACAGTTGGAATTTTTGCCGATTTGAAACCGAGTTGGAATTTTGGGAAGTAAAGGTGACATCAGCGTCACCAAGGAAGTCCTAAAATCCAGATAGATGGAATTTCTAACTACACATGACTTGCCCTCCAAATTTCCAACTATAGGAAATTTTGACCAGGATTGGGGGTGGAGGTGACCCCACACCACCACCCCCTGTCACCACATCCCTGCATGTGGGAGGGACTGAGAAATAGAGTTTTTACTTTTTTAGGCCTTATATTTCTTTTCTTTATTTTCTAGCTGATGCTTGCACATTATGGCTTTGACATTGTAAACCTTTCATCTTCACAGCTACCCTGTAACTCAACTAAAGAAAAGACAGCGCTCCAACTGAACTCCCATGCCATCTTCATGTTTGATAGCGCAACATTATCAGTAGAAGAGAATACTAATATTCCAGAATACAGAGCTTGTCACAATCAGAAAGTTTGTGTTGGATTGAAAGTTTGAGATACCATTTGACATTGTTGAAAATGGAGCCATATGATCCAGAATTGATACGTTACATAAATTCTTCTTTAAGTAAAGCTACTCTCAGCCAGTTTAAAGCATTTTGTAGACTGGTTAATCATGCCACACAAGGATCCGATCCACTGGACAGGACCTGCTTACACATTGCTGCACAATGTGGAAAGTGTGACATTATCGAGTGGTTGTTGGAACATGGAGCAGATGTATCCGCTAAAGACTTGGAGTCTGGTTGGACTGCTCTGCATCATGCTTTATTTTGTGGACAGATAGCTGCTGCAAGATTACTTTGTCAGGTGAGTTTTTTATGTTCCTATTGTTCAAAGGGGTGTGATGCTTTGTCATGTAAAGCCACATATAACTGCATAGAACCATATAGATGGCACATAAAACTACATAGATGAAATATGGAACCAAGAATAGCTCAAGAATACGTCAAAAAGAGAAAGTGGACATCTTCTTTGTGCTTCACACTATTCGACCTAGTTGTTTGAGGGAGTTAGGCTACTAGGTTTTAGAGCAGCTTTGCCACTAGCAGAAATACATAATTTCCCATTCCCATGGAATAATCTGTGGCATCCATGCAAAAACACGAGATTCTCTTTATTTTGCAAAGAATGTTTGCACTGTTCAATTTTCTGTAAATAGCAGGATGCAGCAGAAACTTTTTTGTCCTGAGAAGCCAAGGGAGGCAGTTCCCACCCTACCTGAAATTTTTCCGTAACATATGATATTCGTTACTGTTGGGTTGTATGTAGTTCTATGTAGTTCTGTGTAGTTCTGTATAGTTCAGTGTAGTTTTATGTGGTAAAAGGATGTACTGATTGATAGCAATGATGGTGCTATACTACTTCAGCAGCTAAGGAAGTTGCAGCAAAACCATATGAAAATTTTGATTCTGTTTTCTTGTGTAAATGTAACGGTCAAAACCACTGCTATGTACAAAAGTCACCATTCAAATTTCATTATTTTTTCTCATTTTTTGGGATCAAAAGCAAAGCTTATGATCTCTCATTAGAACAAATTTGTTCCAATGTGGGGTCATAAGCTAGGTTTTTGATACATAAAATTAGTTAGTTTTTCAAGAATTTTTTTACAAGTGTTGCCTGCTATTCAGGTCAGATGAAGGGTAAAAATGTTTGGCCAATATTTGTGGTATACATGTATTTGAAGTGAGTTCCGCATTTCAGATACTGTCAAGTGCTAGTAAAAGATAAGAGGTATAAATTAGGAATAGTCTGGGAAAAGTGAAGAATTTCATTTTTTCCTCGACCAACTCACTTGTATGTAATTTTGTTTTGTTGTAAATTTGTGAATGGTTAGAAACTTCCATAACACAGCATCAGAGATGGGCGGAATTAGAATTTTGAGTTCGGTATCAGTTTCAGTATTTGTGTGTGGTTATATATCATGGTATTGGTTTGGTATTTGAAATCTGACTTGACTGAGAATTGCTGATTGTACCAAATGGGAATTCACACCAGGAAATTACAGAATAAGTTGTTCTTGTATCATTTACCACCACAGCACCACAAATGCCATTGCCAATGAGCTCAACATTTGCCTTCATTTGTCAACACAAATCATATCCATAGTAATTATGTGACTTGTTCCAAGCACACCTTAGTTAACCCTATGAACTCAATGGCAGCAATTAGGAGAGTCCATATTCTTTATTTGGGGTAGACCAATCAATACTTTCAATGTGCAGCCACAATCGTGGCTGCACGCTGAAAATATTGATTGGTCTACCCCACACGTTTACCGAACAACCATCCTATTTAATGACATTAGGACATATATTCCTGGCCGGAAAATGGCCTCTGGGGTTCAAAGGGTTAACCTATAAAGGTCTCTTCCAAGGTCTACCCCACACGTTTACCGAACAACCATCCTATTTAATGACATTAGGACGTATCATATTCCTGGCTGGAAAAATGGCCGCTGGGGTTCAAAGGGTTAACCTATAAAGGTCTCTTCCAAGGTAAAGCTAAATTATTATCTGGTTGCTGTGGCAGAACATGTTTACATGTTATCTGCTTTGTGGGTTTACAAACGGGGGCATTTTTTTAGGAGGTGGGGGGGATGTAAAAGAAGCGAAAATTTATTGAAGGAATTAAACGTGTTACTGTATTTCAGAGACGGTGAAATTTTATTTGTTCCTTCTTGGTAATTTATTTCCATGTTTGTGCTTCAGCCAATATAACTAGTCTGTACGTAATAACAGTTCTCTCGTTTTCATTTGTTAAGCCACATCGAGGTTTGCAATCACCATCCTAGATTAAAAATTATTTCTCTATAAAAGCCAGCTGTCACTTGTTCTCGTCACCAGTTGGCACAGCGAGCTGAGCCTTTTGCTCTATAGACCTAGAACAATAATAGGTCAGCAGAATACCTTCGCCCATAAAAGCGAATGTTGGTTGGGGCTATTCCATCTTGATGGAGTCTCCTCCAGAAGGACTGCCAAGAAGTTTGCAGATTCTTCCTCTGGTGGAGATCCCATCTCCTGAAGCGCGTCTTTTCCCATTCCCTGTTTTGCAGGTATTTGCCTGTAGAGTGTCACAATTGATATGGGCCGTGGTTTACATTTCCAATTATGTTGGTTTAATTTTCTATTGAATTTATTTATTTTATTAATTTCGTTTATTTATGTTTATGTTTTTGTTAATAAACCATGTTACAAGTTTATAGGTTAGTACGTCATTATTAATAAAATCCAAATCCCATGAATCTGAAGATCAGGGTGTTAGTTTTCGTTCCACTCAGGGAGTGATTTTTATTACCTATCCTCTGTACCGATGCCCAGTGTAACTTTACAGGGTTGGGTTATGTGCTATAAAAGTCTACCATCCTGTTACAAGGACAATTGCCCAGGCCCTTATCAGGCCTCTAGATTACCCCAAATTCACACCGTTTGCAGGTGTGACCAAATTAGAGAATGTGTGAAGAAAGACATCAAGAAAAATATTTAAATTCTCTGTGCCTCTTATACATTTGAAAATAACTTCAAATAACTTCCATCTTTATATGGCCATAGGAACACAAAGAAAGAATAGCAATAAAAGTGATTATAAAACAAAACAGGATAAGACTGTTATTTCTGGGTTTTAATGTTCTTAAATTATGGCAAAATGGTGTGCCCAAAATATATGAATTTAAAGGCCTGGCCCTTATGAGTTTACAGAACTAAAAGGAAAATGAGTCACTTCTTTCATGAAAATGAACATCTCAACTGCTATCAAGCCTCAACAAGGCCTTAAAAATAGCAAATGTAGGGAAATTTGGAAATACAGATGGTTTCAGTACTCATTGATTAGTTCGATTCCGTTTTTCAGTATCCCCATGATTTTGATATCGGTTCAGTTTTTCGGTATATTGCCCATCTCTACACAGCATGCCAAAAGTATTTATTTTCCAACTCTCAAAACACATCGCTTATCATCTGGTGATAGATAGTCCCTTGCACAATATTATGTAATTTATACTGGCTATTGGTGCAGGAGATCAAGGTAGTCAATTTGATTATTTAAATTATAAAACATAGGATCATATATTACAGATATAAAACTCTGCATAAAGATTTAGTTACCTTTTGACATTATATATCAATAAAATGATATCTAAGTTTGGCTATGTTTGATTTTAACTGGTAGAGTGCTAAATTATATTTGGTCATCAAAGTTTGTTCACATGTCTTTGCCTTGTTATAATGTGTGGGAGAGTGCCAGAAGGCATTCTCTCATAGATTATAACAAGTCAATCCAAAGATACATTTCACTTCAAAGATAATATGAAGCAAATCCACTGAATATGAAGCCTAGGTACCTGGACTTGTGATTAAAGCCCAAATATAGGCTTCCAGCTTTCTACCAGTTAATCATGTTGGGTCAGTTTTAATCAGGTTAGGCAAAGTCTTGTAAAGTTATTTACTCCCTGCATGCTGCTGGCAGATATTCCTGCCTAGTATACAAAATCCCTTGCAACTGAAATTAGTAGAATCTGGGCAAATTCAACCAGTTTTCTCACCTGTAAGTTGAATGAACTTTTTGACCAATGATTTCTTTACATAAATTTAGATGAATTATTCATCAAATCTAATCATGGCTGCTTTACAGCAGCCATGACTAGATTTCATGAAAAATAATTTGAAAAATACTCTGCAGGTTAAGAGTTAAAATAATACAATGAAACCCTTTTTACCCTTAAAACTTCAGATTAATTCCAAAATAACAAGTAAAAAAGTTGGCACAGACAACAGATGATCCCCAAAAATGCAAACAGACAAATATATCGGTCAGACCACATGTGAAGTAAGAGAACGGTAAATTAGAATTTTCCTTATGCATAATAATGGAAAAAGGTCAAACTACATTTTATGGTAGGTAGTAATGTTGCAAAATAATAAAGCCATATAGTGGTGAAAATCCAACCCGACCTGCATTTCATAGTTGGTAGTAATGTTGCAAAATAATAAAGTCATACATCAAAAGCAAAATGGAGTTACCACCTGGAAAACACTGATTTTACCATGTTGCGACTTTTCAGGGGGCATAACTCTGGAACAGTAAATGCCATAATGGTGAAAATGAAAATTGAACTTGACTTATTTATATTTATTTGTTGTCACATATTTCTGCACAACTGCTAATCATGACCACAACAGTTTTACTGGTGGAGGAAGCCGGAGTATCTGGAGAGAACCACTGAGCAATAGCAAGCAATTGTCAGCCCCCCCAACATACTAACTCTAAACAAGCAGGGTTAGCATTGGTTAAAGACAGGTGCAACATCGATGTGCAGGACAAAGTGCTACTGTGCCCCCAAGTGGGCAATGGGGATGAAGTGGGCAATAGGGATGAAGTGTCTTGCCCATGGACACAACATGTTTGCAGCAGGAGGGATCTGAACCGAGGACCTCTTGGCTTGCAGCCTGCATATCTACCTACTGAACCACCGTGCCCCCTCGAACTTGACCTGTGTTTCATTGTATGTAGTAATGGTAGAAAATAAGAAGGTAATACATCGAAGCAAACTGGAGCTATCATTCGGAAATCATTTGTTTTGGATGGACGGACAGACAGACAGACAGAAAGACAGACAGACAAAGCGGTGACTATATGCTCCCCGAAGGGAAGCCTAATAACTACTGTATTACTATATACATGTACATAGCAGCAGCAGATGACTTAACGGTGTTTCAGCATCATGGTTGCATGTCTGTTTGGGCAACAACAGTTATGTGAGAATACTGTCCAAATAAATGCAGCCTACCAGTAGAGTTCTTAAGCATCGAATACACTTGGGACAACTTTTTCAATGCAATATAAAAGGGGCAGGTTGCGATTGTCTGGGGACCTAAAATAATATGAATAGCCACTTGCCAAGAAAAATAATCTATTATCACGAGTATTTGGTTAACAGGAATTGAGTCATTTTCCCGTATTCTAGTAATAAACTGAGCATTTATTAGTCCCCTACGGGAACCGTAAGGGGACTATAGGGTTGCACTCCGTCTGTCTATCTGTCCGTCCATCCATCTGTCCATCTGTCTGTCTGTCTGTCTGTCTGTCTGTCTGTCTGTCTGTCTGTCTGTCTGTCTCTCTGTCTCTCTGTCTGTCTGTCTGTCTGTCTGTCTGTTTTTTTATGTTACCACCTCTCCCTCCAACATGCTTTAAGCTACACCTTTCATATATGGTACATGGATAAATAGTTCTGAGGGGATGATGCACGCTCAAAATTTTTTTTTCAAAACCAAGATGGCGGAATGACGGCCATTTTTGTTGTGTTTTTTAAGCTTTTTTTTTCTCTATTTTATGTTACCACCCCCTCACTCCAACATGGTTCAAGCTACACTTTTTATATCTGGCACATGGATAGAGGGTTATAATGGGATGTTGCACGTTCAATATTTTGTTTCCAAAATTCGTCCGTCCGTCTGTCCGTCCGTCCGTCTGTCTGTTTTTTATGTTACCACCTCTCCCTCCAACATGCTTTATGCTACATCTTTCATATTTGGTACATGGATAAATGGTTCTGAGGGGATGATGCACGCTCAAAATTTTTTTTTCAAAATCCAAGATGGCGGAATGGCGGCCATTTTTGTTGTGTTTTTTAAGCTTTTTTTCTCTATTTTCATGTTACCACCCCTCCCACCAACATGGTTCAAGCTACACTTTGTATATTTGGCACATGGATAGAGGGTTGGAAGGGGATGATGCACGTTCAATATCTTTTTTTCAAAATCCAAGATGGCGGCATGGCGGCCATTTTTGTTGTGTTTTTTTAAGCTTTTTTCTCTATTTTATGTTACCACCCCTCACTCCAACATGGTTCAAGCTACACTTTTTATATCTGGCACATGGATAGAGGGTTGTAATGGGATGCTGCATGTTCAATATTTTTTTCCAAAATTCAAAATGGCGCCATGGCAACCATTTCTGTTGTGTTTTTTAAGCCTTTTTCTCTATTTTATGTTACCACTGCTCCCTCCAACATGGTTCAAGCTGCACTTTTCATATATTGTACATGGATAAAGGGGTTGTGAGAGGATTATGCATGCTCAATATTTTTTTTCAAAATCTAACATCTGTCTGTCTGTCCATCTCTGTCTGTCTGTCTGTCTGTCTGTCTGTCCGTCTGTGTCTGTCTGTCTGTCTCTGTTTTTATGTTACCACCTCTCCCTCTAATATGCTTCAAGCTACATCTTTCATAATATGGTACATGGATAAATGGTTCTGAGGGGATGATGTACAGTCAATATTCATTTTTCAAAATCCAAGATGGCAGAATGGCGGCCATTTTTGTTGTGTTTTTTAAGCTTTTTTCTCTATTTTATGTTATCACCCCTCCCTCCAACATGGTTCAAGCTATGCCTTTCATATATGGTACATGGATAAAGGGTTGTGAGGGGATTATGCACGCTCAATATTTTTTTTTCAAAATCCAAGATGCTTATATACTCTAGTGTCTTCTGTGACAAAAACACCTTATGTCACAAAAGCGCCGTGGGGGACTAATACCACCTCGGTGGTCAAACACTTGTTCTATCATATCTTATTTGACAGGGCTCATGATTGCTCTGTCAAACAAGATATAAGAGATAAAATACTAGATGCACTGGAAATATTGGATCCATACTGAGCCCAAAGAAACCTACAAATTTGAGAACACAGTGGTTGTTGAGAGTAATTCTTTGATGGATCACAAGATTTTTTTATTCAATTAACTCCTTTTATGCTGCTGATGGATATTTGTGTGCCATTTAAACAGGTGTAATCGTGGCACATTTAACTACCCTCCCCCTCCCCCCTCCCCCCACTCCCCCCATCCCCACAGATTGAATGGACTTTTTGACAATTGATTTCTTGAATAAAAAATTATGTCATAAATTTGATGAATAATATTTTGAAAATACTCAGTGGGTTAAATGTTAACAGGATTTGAATCTTCCTTAAGATTCAGTTTGGGATTTGATGAGAGTGGAATCCTAATTTTCCACTCTAATCGAATCCCAACTTGAATCTTAAGGAAGATACAAATCTAATTCAAATCTGAATAGAATCCATCGTCGTGTTAAATACCTAGTAAAGAGAGCGAACTGCACCATTTTTTGTGACGGCAACGAAAAACGAATGTAATTTTGGGAGTGCCAGTGTTAATATATCATTATAAGATGGTTGGTACGTTTACAAACATTTGAGTATTATGCAATCAATGATTATTATCAATCCAACTGGAACACATCACAACAAAATGATAAGTAGTTTAACCACACATTCTCCCTCCCATTATATTGATGCAGCAAAGAGAACACGATCGCTCCCAACATTCTTTACATACATATCTTTTGTCACCCTGTTGTGTATCGAAAAGAAAACGAATTTCCGCCATTTTAATTTTGTGTTTTGGATTAGTCACATTCTGTGGGGCTTTCAATTAACCACCTTCACTCTGATGTCAAAATACCAAAATTTCAGGAAGCTGTTTTTTCCCATAATGCATCTAGAAATTTAACCAATTCAATCTCGTTTGACAGAGCTCAATGAGCTCTGTCAAACGAGATTGAATTGGTTAAATTTCTAGTTGCATTATGGGAAATTTTTTCTGCCTGAAATTGAGATATTTTGACATCAGTGTGCAGGGAGTTAACAATCACGGCGTGTGAGCACATGATCATGCCATGACTTAATATTAATATAAATAAATTGAGCAACACGTAAAGGCATGTAATTTCCAACAGAAGGAATTGTGAGTCACATTTGTTTTTATTATTATACTTTAATTCTGTGCCAATTTAAAGATAACAGTCGCCGACTCGACGAATACAGATTACAATTCTATCAAGATGAACAAAAATGTTCTTGCACCTGGTTATTATTATATTACAATCATACATTAATTTTTGACAACTGTATTGGAGGGAATTCTTCAATAAAACATCGTAGTAATAACTATAACAAAACTTCACCATGGATTCGAAATTTCGAAACTTGATGTGGATGTTTACTACCATAAGAACCTGTGTACCTGTCATTATAGTTTTGATTGGACTTTTTGCCAGAATTATACCCCTTTTTCATCTTAGAATGCGTGAATTTTGTCCAGAGATTTTCTCAGCTGTTTATTGGTCGATTCCTTTGAAACTTGATATAGATGTTCACTACCGTGGGATCCTGTGCATCTAGGATGATAATTGCGATCTGACTTTTTTTGCCCGAGTTATAGCACTTTTTATCTTAGAATGCCTGAATTTTGTCGGGAGATTTTCTCAGATGTTTATTGGTTGATTCCTTTGAAACTTGGTATGGATGTTCACCACCTTGGGAAACTGTGCATCTGCGGTTATATTTTTGATCAGACTTTTTTGCCAGAGTTATGCCCCTTTTCATCTTAGAATAATCATGGCAGGGGGTAAGAACAGGCCCATCTGGGACAGTCACACCTCTAGTTGCAAAAGTAATCTATTTCTCCATCAATTTGAGAAAGAATTGCTATCTTGGCACAACATATTTACACCAGTGAATGGAAGTTTTAGAAATGAAATACAGTGGAACTCTGTTAATTGCATAGCCACTTTGCCAGTGGGAATTATTGAATTAACAGGAGTATTCAGTTTACAGGGATTTGAACCCTTTCTTGTATTCTAGAGACAAACAGAGCATTTATACTGTTATATCTTGCCCCATATAATAGAGATATCCATGGCAATGCTGGAAACAAGCAATCAGTCATTTGCAGAATGCATTCCCCAGAGGGTGAATTTGCTGATGCTATCCCATACAGTGGGTAAGTTTATCCCATAGGTGCCTCTTACTCGATAGGACAGAGACATTGATTCAGATTGAGTTTCACAGAGGTAAATGTAATGATGCAACCCTGCTTTTGCAGGGTTGTATCACCAAATTCACCACCTGGGGGCCTCATTCTGTAGATGACAATCTGCGTATTTCCAAGCTTGATCCGTGGTCAAGACACATCATCCTGATTACCTATGTGGCGGGTACAGTATAGAGCAGGACAATGGCCCATTGCATTTATAACTTTGGCTGTTGATAGTGTCATTAAACCTCAGTGAATGAACATGCAATAAACAAACACAAAAACAAGAGGAACACATTCTGTTAGAGACAGTTCATCTGGTTCTAATTGTTTTACTGACTTTTTGTTTTCAGTGGAGAAGTGATTTATTTGAAGGAGATCATGATGGTCTTGGTCCATTAGACATTTTGTTGATGGATCGGCCAAAGGATATATCATACTCAAAGAATGGTATGTATCTGTGCATCTTTCTGTTGAATCGGCAAACATGTGAAATCTTTTTCATTATGCTACATGTAGCCTTCATTTGTACCTACTACTTTCCATTTACACCTGATCTACAGCCCCGTGATCATAGAAGTGGACAGAGAATTTAGGGCTGCACAATTTTCTAAACTGAATACCAGTATCTGTATTCCAAAAAATACTGTGGTATATACCGGTTATATTATTGAAAGAATGTTCAGATATCTGAACATATGTACCACAATCCGGACTTGAGCCATCATAGTGGAACAAATTTGCATGCCTTGATGATGCAGTTCGAATAATCCTTTACCAATCGCAGAAAATATCAAAATTTAATATTTTAAATATTAGTTTATCAAATTTTTCCAAAAATTTCAACACAACAATATCACGTGACCCCTCATTGGAACGAGTTCTATGCATTCATTCCAGTCCGGGATCACATGATATGGTTTTGTTGGATATTTAAAAAAAAAAACTTTTTCCACTGCTGAATTTGTATTTTATGCAGGCGGATGTTGCCATTTCGTTAGGTAAAAGGATAATATTATTCATTTGGGATTACAGTTAAAACTCATGACATCTGAAAATTAAATTGTGGGTAAATAAATAAGGACGATAAACTGATATTTTCGTAATTACACCGGTATTCATCGAAACTAGTTTGAATACCGGTATGCATCAGTTTATTAATATGCCGCAGCACTAAGAGAAATTAAGAGGGATCGTGACTGGGTCATGATTTAATTAATTGAAATTATTTTTCTACTTTTCTCCCCACAGTTCAGTAGAATTTTCATTTTCATTTGTTTTTCTTGATCCAGTCTCAATTTGGCATTATTTCACTAATGAAATATCAATCCATAGTTGTCATATTGTGTTAAAGGTACATACGTTGTATGGTACATAATATTAGTATTCGTTTTGGTGAGAAATACCAGTGTGTTTTTAAGACAACGTAATGGCAATGCACTTGAGTAAATAATTATGTTGAACAAATTTCTTAATCATTAAATCCAGAAGACTGAAAGAATATTACAGTGCTGTGTATAGTAAGTTTTTAAAGATCCGATCATGATCGGATCAAGAAATGTACAAGCTTTGCGACCTTAGTACTACATTATGCATCAAGTTCAGCTTCTGACAGTTTCATTGTATGTTAAAGCAAGCATGGTTGAAACTTGAAACCATAAGCAAGCATGGTTGAAACTTGAAACCATGTTCATATAGGGCCTTGAAAATTCTTAAAAGTGCTTGAATTTTAAAACAGAAATTCTAGGCCCTTGAAAGTGTATGAAAATGACAATTTCCTGAAAAATGGTTTTAGAGTATCTTTGAAAACTATATATTTGGGTAAGTGCATGACTCGTTCTGCTAAAAACATGTACACGTGGAAGTCTTTTATTGATGACTGAATAGCCACTTTGCCGGTAAGAATTATTCAGATAACAAGAGTATTCAATTTACAGAGATTTGGTCACTTTCCTGTATTTATAGAGATAAGGCCATGGTTAATTAATTTGGAGTTTACATGCTTCACATTGCACTTGTCATAGTAAACAAGTACTTTCTCATTGGAAATAGTAGACAATGTCTGTGATGCGAGTGCTCTAAACTTGGCAGCATATGTATAAGATTGACTAAACTTTATGTTATATTTATTCTGAGATCACAGTTTATATATATATATATATATATATATATATATATATATATATATATAAGAAAAAAATATTAAAGTTCAAAACAAATACAACGACATCACTGACTATATTCCTGCTAGCGCTTTCACCGCTCTCTATGCGAATCTTCAGGCATTTTTGCCTGAAGATCCGCATAGAGAGCGGTGAAAGCGCTAGCAGGAATATAGTCAGTGATGTCGTTGTATTTGTTTTGAACTTTAATATTTTTTTCTTATAACTACCAGCACAAGGATTTGTTTATAAACTTCTGATATATATATATAGACAATAAACATATAGTGTGTTTTTATATCTGTGTTATACAACGAGTTGAAATATGGTTTATTTTTTCGAGGCTTCGCCAAGAAAAAATAAACCATATTTCAACGAGTTGTATAACACAGATATAAAAACACACTATATGTTTATTGTTTTTATCTGATAACAAACAGACACCCGTCTCGTGCGTCTACCCGACTTATATATGCTTCCCACGGGCCTCCAAAGAAAACCAGTCTACAAGACAAAAGAAATAGGACAAGACGCATAGAGTTGTGTCCCTTACATTACAAAATCGATGACGGCGATTGTAAAGTGCGATTGCACTTCTTGCATCATGTAACTGCGCTGGAACAAAATAAATTTCAACTATTTTATTAACAGTAACAAAACGGTGTTTCAGTAGAGTTATTCTTTTTTTGACATAGTTCCAGTTTTCTTCCGTGTTTTATGCTGTAGTCCCAATATAACAAATAATTTTGCGTTTGTTTACAATTTTTACGAAGTGTTTTTTTTTCAGGTAGAGCAGACGAACTTTCAATTAGCGCAGTTCCGCGAGTACTTTTGATCGAGGCCGTGACTATAAATAGTTCGCAGTCACCGCATACTAATTACTACAGACATGTTAACCTCCCCAAATTTTTTTCAGGGAGATTGAAGAAAATTTTCAGGGAGATGACATGATTTTCAGGGAGATTTTTTTTTGCGCGTAGAAACCATGTGTGGATCTATCAATTTTAAATATAAATTAATACCAAATACCCCCTCCCCCTCCCCCCCCCACACACACACATAACAGGAAACAGCCCAACAACAATACATCAAAGGAACATACGTCAACGTTCTACTAACTGGTGGTGAGTGACCCAGATCTGTTAAACTCTGGAGGTGACTGTCAGTGAGATTTTGATGAGCTCCCAGTGAGACTCGGATGCTTGTCAGTGAGATTTTTGCACGTGGGCAGCACATCAATAATTTCCATGTTACCCCCCCCCCCCCCCCCCCCCCCCCCCCCCCCCCCCCTCACACACACATACATTAAACATTCCACCCTAATGTGTTTTATTTGAACAATTTGTCCTTTCAAAAGCCAAACCATAGAAATATAGAGAAAAACAGAAATCAGAAATATGGATGTGGTCATGTGCCAATATCTGAGCTTGTTCCAATGACATCCATATTTCAATGGTTTTATGTACAAAATGTTTGGAGATATTTTCGACCTTTTCAGCACTATATCAGTTATGGTGCTGTGTTGAAAGTTTTGGATCCATTTGCGTAATTATGGGTACTTGCGGCGACCTGCGGTAACCTGCGACAATCTGTGGTGTTTAGGCACACCCCAGAGCCCGGTTGTTGTGGTAATTCGGTCTTCCAAAGCCCAGCGCCCCACCTAGCCACACCGGTTACTCACTGGAAGTAGTTGGTCATTTACGAAGGGGATTTGGAATGGGGTGATCATTTTTCAGTGAAACGTGAAAATTATGCCACCGCCAGCCCAGGACGAAACATCTCGGGGATATTTTGTTGTCCATTTATCACTACGAATGAAAAAACGTGCAAGTGCCGTAAATTACCAACTTTTTAGAGATTTTTTTCACCAAAAACATAATTTTTTTCACAGCCTGCTTTATAAAATTGCAAATCGGAAATTTTTCCCAATATATTGAAAATTACAGCAACTCATATGTTTGAGCCGTTTGTCTCCAAAATTGGCTATAATTAATTATCTGAAGTGAAAGTGAAATCCAAAATGCACAATAAATTTGTGCGTATTTTTGCACATTTTTCGATTGGACAAGATTTTATACGTATGGAATTTATTTTTCGATTTGACTGCTACCTGTATACAAGCAAAGGTGTGCCTTTAATATATAATCAATTTCAGCAATTATCCTGCATCTCAAATTCATATAATAATCACAACACGGCCATTGACAGAAATGAGAATTGGTCATCAGTTCTTACGTAAGTGGTGACGTTTCACACAAGCTTAATGACCTTGCCATTGAGAGTAGAGCACATGCTTTTGTATTTGTAAACAAAAGCTGGTGGATTCAGTTTTTGTCTGGTATGTCGACTTTCCGGGAGATTTTTGGTCCAAATTGACTCCCGGGCGGGAGGGCGGGAGGGGATAGCTAATTCCGGGAGAATCCCGGGCATTCTGGGAGAGTTAACACGTCTGAATTACTATTAACATTCAAGTAATTTCTACAATGTTTTGAAGCAAAATTTTAGGTTGCCTTTATTGAAGCAAAATAAATAAGAAATGACACCATCAGAGGATTTTGACAAAGTGCAATAAGCGTACAATTAAAACCTGCCCTGTGATATAACGATGTTTCATGAATGAATGAATGAAAATGGAATTGAAAGAGGTCAGAGGTCGTTCGCATAAATTATAATTATATACAACACCCGTTGTATATACTTCAAGTATATACAACGGTTGTTATACTCTATGGTTATCAGATAAATATATATATATATATATATATATATATGCTTAACTGGTTGAGTGCTAGAAGCCGCTATCATGGCTCTCTTGAAAAGTGCTGGAAGCCACTTTACTAGCTTTACACTGTATGCATTAGCTTGATGTTTGCTCAGCAGTAAAAGATTTTTTGTACCCCTGTGCCAGATAGTCAGGAGGCATATTGTTTTACCTCTGTCCGGCCGACCGGCCAGCCATGCGCTGTCTATCTGCAGTCAGTCTGTCCATCCGTTCATCTGCATCTAGGGTACATTGTCAGGCCTGGCATTCTTGAGGAGTGCAGGAGTGCTGCTCGTCTACTGCATGCCTAGAAAAAATTGAGGAGGGCAATTTTTTGCACCCCTTGTTTTTCTGGAATGCCAGACCTGTTTGGGAATGCCTTTAAATTCTATTATAATTTTGTCTCCTGAGTTCCAGTGTGTTCTCAGCACCTATTGTCACAGAGAACACATTGGAACTGAGGGGACGATTTGTCAATGTTGCATTCGCAATAATTCATGATCCATTGTATGTCGCATTTTGATACATTTTGAGTGCCAAAGACAATCACATAAGACTTGAATGCAACATTTTGAATAAAGAGATGTGTGTGCCAATGTTTCCACAGTGTAGCTGAATATAGTGCAATTTTTCAGTTACAATATTAATACTTTGAAGTGAATATAACCAAAAAGAATACAAGTTTTTGCATTGAAAATTTCAGGTGCAATTGCACTCCCAAGCAATCTGAGGAGGGCAATTGTTTTGCACTCCTTGATTTTCTAGATTGCCAGGCCTGCATTGTCCAGCAAACTCTTCTCACAGTTTTTAAGCTAGGACTTTTTATTTCACAGGATGTCCGTACATATACCAGAGGTGTGCATATTGTCAGGATTTTGATTTACTTGAATTTATTTCACAAAATTACAGGTTGTTGAGCTTGGTCAGTTTTTTGTAGAATTTTACCTGTATGGTATGTGGTTTGTGTGTAGCAGACTTTGCTTGGGCATCATTTGTGTCTTACTGACACAGCACATATACGAGTAACAAATCACAGTTTGCTCTTCAACCTCCTGTGTCCATGTGCTGTGCAGGGACATGCTTCAGTCTAGTTTTTATATAAAATTGTTTGGATGTAATTTATTTGAGAGTGCCCATTAGCACTCTCAAATGTATTGTAACAAAACTATTACTTATGAACAAAATCTTGCTAAGCTAAGGCTACTCTTGCTGGTAGGATGGTATCTTTAAAGAAATATTCATGTTTCTAATCACCTTTGAAAAATAGGTTGACACTCAACCAGTTAAGTGGGCTCAACTGTTCTTTCTGTGTCTGGTAATTATATGCTTTTACTGAATAACTTGTCTTCCTTTAATTTCCACTAAATTGATACCTACAGGTGACACTGATCCTTTGGAAGCCTGCTAAGTGAGCCTCCTAAGGATTGGAGTCAAATGCATTTATCATTGGTTAGGATTACATGTATAAGAATTCCTTCTGAGCATCATATATGTTTTGCTTGTGTTGTTATGGTGTTTTGCGATATTATTTTTATTCCCCCCACTCTCGAAGAGAATGGTACCTTTACTTGATTAAATGCATGCATGCATGCATGCATGCATGCATGAATGCATGCACCCATCCATCTGTGCATCCGTCTATGCATCTGTCCATCCATCCACAGCGATATTTTGGCAGTGAGTCAATGGATTTCAATGAAATTTAGTATGAGGAATCCTTTTGACAATCCACTCCTGCACATTTTATGAAAAAATTGCCTGCATAATTTTCACTTTGGTTACTTTCCTGACTTTGTCAGTGAAATTTGGTACGGGGGATCCTTGTGACAAGATGCTCCTGCATATGTTTTTAAAAAGTTGCCTGCATTTTTTCAACAGAGTTATGGTCCTTATTTTGTTTTTAATTCATTGATGCTTCATAGGTCCAGCACTGCAGTGGTGGTATAAATTGCTTTCAGCAATAGTTCTTGGTCAGTACTGTCACCGGTATAATTCAGTATTCAAATCTGAATACTGTAAAATACTAGTGCTACATGGCACTATATTTGGTCTGTGAAGTCAGCTTTACACTGCGCGTTGGACATCGTTTGAAATTTGCCTTAAGTTAGCTGGACGTTGGACAGTCATTTAACATTGATATTTAGACAGTTTGCCATTGGGTATTGGACATTCTTTTGACAGTTGGCTGAAGTTGGTTTGATGTTCGGCATTTGACATTTGCCTGTAGTCAGTTTCACAACGTGAAACTGCCTACAGGTGACTGTCAAATGCCAAACGTGAAACTGACTACAGGTGAATGTCAAACACCAAAGATGAAACTGACTACATGCAAATGTCAAACTCCATGCACAAATCAAACTGAATACAGGTGAATGTCAATTGAATGTTCGATGGCTAACAACAAACTAACTAAAGGAAAATGTCAAACAAATGTCCAACTCCACTGTCAAGCTAACTTCACAGACCTGAGAAAAAGCCTTCAAGCACTTGGGCTTTTCAGTATTTAGATTTGAATATTGCATTACACTGGTGACAGTATTAAAAAAAAAACATACTGCAAAACACCAGAATCTCAACGCAACTTTTCAAACGCCATTCACAAAAATTAGCAATCATATTTTATTTGGTTTTTTTTTCAGTTTTATCTTCAAAAATATAGGTTATGTCCTTTTGTTGGAACAATCTCATGCATTGAGATTATCTAGGAAAAAAAAAAATTCTGGTTTTTCACAAAATGTTTTCTTATATTTTGTCTGCTCTTTGTGTTCAAAGAAGATTGTAAATGGGAGGAACAAATGGATGGGTTTAACCATTAAGCCCCCATACAGGCAAGAACTGCCACTTTTATATTTCTTTAAAAAAGTTGCCCCCAACTGTATTCTTCCTTGAGAACTCAACTGGTAGGTTGCATTTATCTTGACAATGCTTTTGCATCATTGTTGACTGCCTCTGAGGCAGCCAACAATGATGTAACAACAGTGTTAAGTCATCTGCAGCTTGATCTATATAAATACTGTAGTTATTTATATCGCGAAACTTAATCCGAGGATTTAAGATGTTTTTACAGGAGCACAAAATGATAATTTTTATATAATCACTGTGCAGAAAGGGATTTACCATCTCTTCAAATAATACATCTTAGCAGGGAAGTGGGAAATGCTTTCAGAAAATTTCAAATACAATACCAGAAGAATTATGGTAGTTTTTAGGCAGCAATCATATTACATTTATATGGTTAGTTCAGGGTTAATTATCCCAGATCTGTCTTTTTGTCATCCTTGAGTTATTTCAATGATCTCAGTTATCTACGATTGGGTTGGTTTGCACGAGTTAATTATGACAGCACTCCGGACATTTTGCGCTTGATTTCTCGCTGTTTATTTGTGACCAGTCAGTCTGTGAATTGCATCAAAACGACTGGGTCAGGTGGTGAATTTCCAATCAAAATTAGGATTGGTGGTCGACGGTCTGAGTGGTTTGCTGTACTGGTATTTCGTGGAGGATCAATACGTCTGTATTTAGTTCTTAGTTTTCCCCATTCGCCAGTATATATATTTCGTGTGTTTTCTATTAAGACATGTCAGATATGGATAAATGTTCCAAAATCTTGATCATCGGCCACTCCATGATTTCTCGACTTGCGTGTTTTTTGAACAGGACAGTGCATCACCACACTAACTTGACCAATGATTTTCGTCTCAGTGAGATTTGAATTGCCGTGCTGTGGGAAAACCCGGTGCTACTGTGACCTCTTTCCGTGGATATGCAATATGCTACGTCCAGGAATTTAAACCCAATGTTGTAATATTACAAATCGGGGGTAATGATGTAGCAGAACATGACCCACTTCCACTGGGAAGTAATATTGATGACCTCGCGACCGACATTCTGAAACAGTCACATGTCCAATTTGTTTTTGTGTGCCAATTATTTCATCGCACATACGTTCGTCCATCAACGAAATGTCCCACAATATCCGTTGTTGAATATAACACTAGATTCAATACAATAAATAATTATTTAAAGGAAGTATTGCCTTCTTCATCCTCCAAAATTAAGTTCTGGACACACACACGGCTACATTCTATTGCCACACAACATTTGTGTGACGGGGTTCACTTTACTGAGGCAGGGCTTAAAAAATATTGTCACAGCTTACGTGGCTGTATCTTGTTTTTCTTCAATAAGGTAGGCCTCCAGTAAAATAATTACATTTTATGGGATTATGTCTTGTATGCATATTATTGACGTTTAGTCTAACAAAACTTTACTTATTACATACATGTATGGTGTGTCATGTTACGGCCCGGTGGCTGACATTGACCTTGATTAGGATACATGATTCAATACTTATACTTTACATAGATTGAGTTTTAAGGGGGGGGGGGGGGGGGGGGGAAGCTTGCCTGTCTTGGATATTGTTTTGCCTTCTTAGGCTCTTAAGTCTAACTTCCAACTGCTGAGGTTAGCGGCGCACGTCTGTTACTCTGTCGTTGCCTCTGGTTCAAGCTGTTGTGCTGCCCGCTTTGTGTGCATTCTGTGCATCAGTTGGTAGCTTCTTCTTGTTAATTGTGATCGGGCACAGTGTAGCTATACCATGTCTTTCCCTTCATCTCCATTAAACTTTACATGTATATGTTTATTCTCCACATTGTACAATTCCATGACATGAATTGCCTTTGATTTGATATCTTTTTGTGGTATGGCTCCCTGGGCTCTGTCGTCAGTTGCAGGGGCGACAAACTTTTATTTGTAGCTCCTATAGGGGTTACCTATTGTTGATCTTACTGTAAGATCTTCTTGAACGACTAACATTTGTCGTTCTTTGGTCAGATTTTCTCTGGTATGTTACATGTATATTCTGTTGGGTACATAATGGTGCGTTCATGCTTCTTCCTGTGGGAGCTTTATATCCAGATCGGCGAGCCTTACCCGATGTTGTGACTGCTTGCTTGTGTTTATCCTACTTTTTATTCATTTTTCTTTTCAGAATGCCCAAACGGCGAAAGGATTTGACTGATGGTCTTTCAGAATTATTTCAACCGTCCAATGCCAAAAGGCCCAGTATTTCTAGGGTTCACGCTGCGAGTACCACCACTCATGACAATACTGGACAGCCTAGGGTGTCTGTTCGTGCTTCAGGGGACATCATTGACAGTCCTATTGCATCCACCTCCACTGCTGTTCCAGACAGTAGGCCTAGGCAACCTTCCCAGAATGCTAGGAGACGCAAGAATAAATCCGGACATGGTCGTTCTTCTGCACAGATAAGATCCGGAAATAGTAGGGCTGATAGGGTTAGTCCCCCCAGTCCAACAGATATTAATGTTGCTCGTAACTCGAGCAGGAGTTCATACCAAGTTTTGATTCACCTTTTCCCCTACCAGTGGTTACAGCTCCATACAATTGTAACTCTCGGGGCAGTGTACGGGGGGCTAACCCTACTTTTGTGCTCAGTAATTCGGATAGCTTCTCCACTAACATTCCTGTTACAAGTATATCAAATCTGGGACATACCACCGTTCATTCTTCTGCGAACTTTTTACCTTCGGATGGATCACCAGTGTCTCCTGATTCCGAGTTATTAACGGTACGTTTACCGCGTCACATTGTGCAACAGTTACAGGTTAATCATGGACAGGGTATACAGACTGTTTCTGAAGCAGTTACTGCAGCATTACAGGCTACAGGGTCTTCCACCATTCCTTCTTCCAGTGCCAGTATGATGCCAGTTGATCCTTCCCATTTCGACCTGGTACGGGATTCCATCGTTCCGAGGGCCGATCCATTGTCCAGTGGGGATGTGATGTCATTCAATCCATTTCATCAGTCCATGGTTACTCAGCCGAATAGCGGGCAAGGTAATGATCATATATTTTCTTCAGTTCCGTTTGCACACCATGTCAGTCCAAAATTGAAACCTCAAATATGGGCCAATGAATATGTTAATTTGGCAGCCCTTCTTCCGCAGCAAGAGCATGAAGCTACTTATTCCATGGCGATGCAGAGTGGTGACCAAGGTCCTTCTTTGGTTTTTGTTCCCAAACCTCAAAAATCTATCACCCACTTGGCTCAATGGTTTCGTGCTTTCGAGATTTTTTGTTCAGTTTACGTAGGAAATTTCCACATCAGATTCAAGCTCTTCTTAAATACCAGTTCAATATTCGTCATATGTCATCAATTGGCTATGACTGGATTTTTTATGATCGAGAATTTCGAACACTTCGGCAAACTAATCTTTCTCTCCAATGGGATAGTCTCCATTGGGAGTTATATCTCAAAGCCATGCCCTCTACCAGTACTTCAGTCGGTTGTCAAAGTCACAACCAGGTTCGTCCCAGGGTCAACTCTTTCAAAGATAGGCAGTCACAGCAAGGGCGTTCAGGTATTCCTAATGGATTTTGTTATAAGTTTCATTCTGGTCGATCCTGCCAGGGCAAATGTGGTTTTTTGCACCTCTGTTACCGTTGTCAACAGGATCATTGTGCTGCGAAGTGTTTAGAAGGTCTGGGTAATTCGAGGCAGAATTTTCGTGTGGGCAGAACTGCCAATCACCCCACTGAACAGGTCTTTCCAGGAGGGGTTTCACCAGGGAATTTTCAGTACCATAGTAAGGCCAGTGCAAGTAAAAGTTCTAAGTAAACTGTTACAGGGTTTTGATACATCTGCTGGTGCCACTCTTATTGACGGATTCCAGCATGGCTTTCGAATTGGTGTGGGGACACCTGTTGTTCATGGGGAATCTGACAATCTCCACTCCGCTCATACTTTCCCGGCCATTGTTCAGAAGAAAATCGATAAGGAAATTAAAATGGGCAGACTCGAGGGCCCCTTTTCCGAACCGCCTTCTTGTCCTGTTATTATATCACCGATCGGTGTTGTTCCTAAAAAAGCTCCAGGAGAATACCGTATGATTCATCACCTGTCTTTTCCATATGGCGCATCGGTTAATGATAGTATCCCCAAAGTAAAATCGGTAGTTCATTATCAATCTATTGATGACGCATTTCAGGTTGTTTGTCAACTGGGGAAGGGTTGCTATATGGCGAAGACAGATGTTGAGTCTGCATTTCGTTTAATACCCGTTCATCCTGCTGATCAACCGCTCCTCGGTTTTAAATGGAATAAGATGTATTACTTTGATCGATGCCTTCCTATGGGTTGTGCCTCCTCTTGTAAAATTTTTGAGAGTTTTAGCTCCGCGTTGCAATGGGTGGCCGAATGGAAGTACTCTGTGCATCAGGTGCTGCATGTATTGGATGACTTTTTCTTTGTTGCAACAAGTTTTGCAACCTGCCAATTTTATCTACATCAGTTTTTGAAGATGTGCAATGAGCTAGGAGTCCCTATCGCACGTGAGAAGACCTTTGAACCTGTATCCTGTTTAACATTTTTGGGTGTTGAGTTAGATTCTGTTGCAAATGGTTTGCCGTCTGATAAGTTGCTTAAATGTCGATCATTTATTACAGCTATGATCGGTCGGAACAGGGCTTCATTGCAAGAACTGCAGTCTCTCATCGGCCTGCTTAATTTTGCTTGTTCTGTGGTTGTGCCAGGCCGGGTGTTCTTACGACGTATGATTAATCTTACTATTGGGTTATCATCATAGAGTTTGTGTTTCTGAGCAGGTACGGCAGGATCTTCGCTTGTGGTTGTTGTTTCTTGTTAGTTTCAATGGTAAATCTGTCTTTTTGCTGCTGCAGTGGACTGATAATGAGCAACTTATCTTTCACACAGATGCTGCTGGTAGCTTCGGTTTTGGTGGTATTTTCGGGACTGAATGGTTTTATGGTGCTTGGTCTGAGGTTGATAAACATTACCACATTGCTGTTCTTGAGCTGTATCCCATAGTTTTGTCATTACATTTGTTTGGGTCCCGGTTATGTGATCGATGCATTCTTTTTTATTGTGACAATTCGGTAGTGGTTCAGTGCATTAACACTCAAACCTCCCGTGATTCAGTTCTCCTGCAACTTTTACATCGAGTTGTTTTAATCTGTCTGAAATATAACATTCTTTTTAAAGCTCAGCACGTTCCTGGCAAATCTAACAAATTAGCAGATGCTCTTTCTCGGTTACAGGTTCAGGAGTTCAAGAGACTTAAACCTTCTTGTCAGCAGCATCCTGTTCCCATTCCACACCACTTCAGCTTAACAGCCTTGTTGAGACCCTTGGGACATTAATGGACAATGCGCTAGCACCATCAACTAGTCGGTTTTATCAACTCTCTTTCCATCGTTTTGCACGTTTTTGTGCAGAATTCCGCTTGCGCAGTTCGCTGCCCATTACTGTTGATCGATTATGTTTGTTTATTGCCCATATGTATAATGTTGGATATTCCTCAAAATATATCGTCTCTTTGCTTTCTGGCCTCTTGTACATTCATAAGTTCATCCTTTGTGTGATCCATCAGATAATTTTGTGGTCAAGAAATTGCTCGTGGGTATCAAACGTCTACGACCCTCTGTGGGTGTTAGGCTTCCCATAACATTGCCTGTTTTAGGCAGGCTCATTACTACTCTCTCCATCTGTTCTGCGAGTGATTACCAATGCAAATTATTCCAGTCACTTTTTTCCTTAGCCCTTTTCGCCTTTGCGAGGATTGGGGAGTTCTGTCCACTCCAGTCACATGATCAAGATAAAGTTCTGCAATTCTCTGATGTCCAATGTCATTCTGAGGGTCAGTCGGTGGGCTTCTTACTCATCTTTCGACATTTTAAACACAATTTGGGTTGTACACCCCACTACGTCAGGGTCACACCGCAGTCTGATCCTTCTGTCTGTCCTGTTGCATTCTTGACGATTTTTCTTGCGCTGAGGGGCTCGTCGTATGGTCCCCTTTTCGCTTATTCTGATGGATTACCTATTTTACGTCATACATTCAATGCTGTTTTGCAACGAGGCTTAAATGCACGTCAATTGGACACATCCGCCTTCAAAAGTCACAGCTTCCGTATTGGCGCTGCCACTTGGGCAGCCAGTAGAGGTTTTACTGATTCTCAAATCAGGATGATGGGCAGATGGAAGTCGAATGCTTTTCGCAGTTACATCCGCAGCTCTCCTCTGACGTGATCTCTTTCTTCAAGCCGGGAGTATTGTGCACTGGAAGTGGAGGTGGTGACCTCTTCTATTTCAATTTTCCCCTCAGTTTCTGCGGGGGCAGCAATTGGGGTTCCATATGATATAGGCATCCATCGGAATTTGGACCAGTCTGCATTAACTAAGTTCCGTTGCGTCAACACTGCTGGGGCAGGGTTGCTCATACTGTCTACGGTAGGTCTAGGGTTGATGGTAGTTAGCATGTCTATGTTCATGGTGCTATCCCTTCTGCAGACATTGGTTCTCATGGATTGTTCAACCCTTTGGTTGTTATGGGACATTAATATTATTATATACATTGTCTTGTTGCGTCCAGGGATGCTGGGGCATTCCTGGCTGCTTGTTTAGGGGGGGGGGGGGGGGGGTTATGCTATTTTTTGTTCATCATGGCCGTTATTCATTATTCGTTCCTTGCTAGCGTAGGGTTGTGCTACGGTGGCGAATTATTGTTGCCTGCCCGTGGCTTTTCATGAGCTTTGGCTGCACGTAATGTGTAAGACTTGTCATTCATATCAATGATCAGGTTCGGCTGATATTTCAGTTGATGCTCTTCTTGCAGTGTAGGGACACTGTTCTTTCCATTTTTGTGCTTTGCTTATTTCATTCATGTACTTGTCTCCTTATATTTTGCGAGTTTTTGTCAGGGGAGTTTCTCGTCTTAAATTCCAACTCCTTTTTGTTTCCCATTTTCCTTCCTTCCCTGCTGTTTTGTGGGCGGAATGCATCCCTCAACACGGATGCCACAGGTGGGTCTGGTTAAGGGATGCATTTTGGGCGTTTTTTTCATACTGCCCACAACGTAGGCAACATTTTCCAAAATGAAACTCCCCATAGAGCAGTAATTATAATTATTCTACTACTCCTTTATTGGCTACACTGTACTTATGATACATATATCAAACAATAAAATCTACATTAGTAATTTACAGTGTAGTCCTAAAACACATACATTAGTTCTTATTAATTGCTCATTGCAAGTTTGGTTTTCCAATCCATGATGGCTGCATAAAAATATATTTATTTTTTAGCACCACTCATTCACTCCTCTGACTTCAGACTTCAAAGACGCATCAACAGCATCCTCTAATAATTACAAGGGAATTCCCAACAGCCAGTAAGAGAACCCTAATAGGGCAGAATGTGTCTTGTCCTCTCACTTGAAATCTCCAAGTGGAAGATGAGAGCTTTCGATAAACAGTGGAGTTTGAGGCAGAAGATCAATGTTCACCTCCTCATTCACGGAAGGGTAGTAACACTCAGAAAAGTAAATTTGCTATGTCTGATCAGTCTGGGGTGAGGCAATGTGTTAATCATTCCTGCTGGGCCTTCAATAAAGTGTTGTGCCATCTAAAATCGTGTTATTAATTGTTATATTATATCCAATAACATTATTTCAAATTTCCATACAGCACGATCTGTTCTCGTGAGAAGGATTGGTTGAATTTTTACAAACCCCTCTGCCCCATATGGGTAGATTGAGCAAGAAGTTCTGCCTCAATGGAATCCAGGCAGAACTTATTGCTCAATTGACCCATTTACATTAGGGAGAGAGGATTGTAAAATACACAGGTTCAACAGCAGTTTAGTGACATTGATTGGCTTGAATGTATTCCATGGAGAACACACACAATTTACTATGCATTTACAGGATTTTTGTGAAGCAAACCAATGAAATAGTTCAGGAGAGCAATTTGCTTGGCTGAGTAGCTCCCAGGAGAGTGATTTTTAGCACTCTGGATTTTTCAAAAAAACGAAGGCTGACCAAGGGTCTGAGACTTCTTGTGGGGATATGCAGTATACGTCCCCATTTAGGAGTATTTTTTGACATACAATTAAGTCTACAACATTAGTGCATCACAGGCCAGGTCAGGAATTCAAGTCTGCAAATGTTCATTTGAAGATCAGCCAAACAAGCAGGCTTGCCACGTAACAAAGTGCAATTTGTGAAGTTTGTAGTGTGTCGTCGACACTGTCACCCTGAGACAGTAAGTAACTTTCCAAATACAAGTGAGAGGTCTGCCAATTCCAAAGTTGTAATTAGTTATTACATTGTACATCTGACTGTGATAACTCTCGTGTCACACGTGATTACGGGTTGTATCATCCCCAAGCCGGTTTTGACCCTTGACGATTCATCTGGGACATTTTGTCCCAAAATCAAAGCCCGGACGATTCGTCCCCCAAATCCGATTGATTTGCCCCAAGTTATCGGCATCTGGTGGTGAGTACAGTGCACTGGCTTGTACAGTCATCATGTAATGTATAGATACAGGCTTGCTTATTTGGATGTAAGATAACTATAGCACTGTTAGTGAGTGTCATGGGTAACCTGGTATATTGCATCCAAATATTCAAGCCTGCATCTATACATTACGTGATGATGAACATCATAATTACACAAACAAGGTATATTAAAAGGATAGTAGTTGTCCACCCAGCAAGCTCAAACAAAATGGCCCCCACAAACCATAAATAGCCCCTCATCTTAGGTGAACCCAAAATGGCCCTCCTGAGGTGATTTGAGGCGAACCATGATGGCCGTCCTGCAATTTTCAAAATGACAAGCCTGAACAAGACATGCTGAAATAATAACCGGTCTGATCGTCTGTCATATCTTTAAAATAGAAAAACATCATCTAGACTTGCACCAAAACCATGAGATCACTTGTAGGAATATGCAGAATATGTTCATCTTAATAGAGGCGGACATGGTTGATGAGTTGGCGGTTCAAAGAAGTCACGATAAAATGAATGTCATGTAGCTTCAGGCTCCACATTCAGTGAGTGGAACTGGACATGGTTATTTACTGCTTTCCTTATGTAGCAGGAATAAGCAGAAAATTCCCTGTAATAATAATCTATTTCACTGAGGCCAATAAAAAAATCTTGTTTCTCAGGCAATTTTTCCTCAATTTTATGATGAGGGAGGAAGGATTCTTTTTTTTTTTTTTAGTTTATTCACAAAACAGTTCAGAAAATAGTTGAAATCAGATATTTAGCTGCTTGCACTATCATGTGACAAACCAATGTTTTCAGCAGTGAAAATTTCCCATAACGTAGTTGAAAATTCAACAGCTATATTTTGTTTCACAGAGCTCTGTCAAACAAGGTATGGTTGGTTAAATATTTGTCCTATAAATGCAAAATAATGTCAAATGAAGAGATTTCCAAGTGAAAAAAAAAGTGATGAGGCAGATTTTTTCATTCTTCGCCTACCCATATGCTGAGCTGTCTTGATCCAGCATCTAACTCGAACACAAATGTATAGCAAAAATGATAATCAATGCACCTAGAACCACAACTGTATAACCTCATGTGGAGACTTCCAGGATCTGTCCCCCCCCCCCTCCCCCTCGTAATTAATAGAAGTAAACAGGGAGCAGATGTAGAGTTTGCACTAAACCTTTATCACTTCATCCCAGTTGCCCATGTGGGGGCATGGTGGTGCTGTGTACTAATGTGTACTACATGGTGCATTTGTCTTCAACGAATGCTCACCCTGCTTGCATGTGTAGAGTTAATACATTGGGAAGTATGGCATTTGCTCGCCATTGCTCAGTTGTTCTCTTCAGATACTCTGGCCTCCTCCTCTCATAAAATTATCTGACATGAGGTCACCCTGGCTCTTGAAAGTGTCATTGAACCCCAATAAATAAATAAACTTCTCTACAAGAAAATAAATCATGCTACTTCATGATCTATATTTATGCAGTGAGCTGAGGCCAAAGTACAAATGATTTACTGCAATATGTTTTGACGTGCATGCATTTAGAAGTCTCATTTACAGACTAGAGAGAGCTCAAATGTATCTGATGCAAAGGTTTCAACTGATTAAATGCCAAGAGAATGAAAATTCCTCTTTGCCCAGCCAAGGGAGAGCCTACTAGAATCAACATGAAAAGATTCAAATCTTTTAGCTTATCTGCTAGGTATCATCTGCCATTTTCTGGCCATTTACTATTGTCTAACATTATTATTTCCAGAGCTTCTATCAATGATAATGTTACTATATGGTGATGCTTATTTGATTTTCAGCTGCTCCATTAACTTTGTTTAGGTGTCTTTTGGAGGTGTAAGTGCTCATGTTTCATTTTTTACTTAATAAATAATTTCATCTGCAGACAATCATTCAATTGTTGTTGGCAAAACTTGACTTCATACCCATGTTGTGGTCGTAAGATAGCCTAAGATGCTATAAACACCAATAATAAATAGACGTTGAAACTACCAAAAAAGAGTATATGCTGAAACATATTTTGAAGAACCAGGTTTGTGATTCTTTAAGAATCCTTAACGTCAGATATAAAGAAAGTTTTTAACCCTTTACCCAACGTAACGGCCAAAACCGGCCAGCACTATTCTCAAAAATCGCCAATTAATTTTCATGATTTTTTTCATTTTTTGTCCCCAAAACATAGGTTATGACCCCTCATTGGAACGAGCTCATCGAGCTCGTTCCAATGAGGGGTCATAACCTATGTTTTGGGGACAAAAAATGAAAAAAATTAGTTATTCAAGAATTTTTTTGGCAAGTGTCGTCTGCTTTTCATGTTAGGTAAAGGGTTAAAGAAGACAGTTTTCAATCAGATGGATACAAACCTTATGCCCAGGAGGTACAGGTTGAAGTTTTGTCAGAAACAGCAAAAATGTAGTGAAAAATGGTCTTGTGAGCATATGTGCTCAAACTAGACAACTATTTATACAACTGAAGCTTTTCTTTTGAATTTTTTCTGCATTTATTCTGAATTGGATTCATGATTTCTATGCTAAATAGAATCTTGCAGCTTCACAGAGCCCTTATCTGTGCCACCGATCAACAATCAAGGTAATAATCTTTAACCCTTTACCCAACGTAACGGCCAAAACCGGCCAGTGCGATTCTCAAAAATCGCCAATGAATTTTTATTATTTTTTCATTTTTTTGTCTCAAAAACATAGGTTATGACCCCTCGTTGGAACGAGCTCGTTCCAACGAGGGGTCATAACCTATGTTTTTGAGACAAAAAATGAAAAAAATTTGTTATTCAAGAATTTTTTTGCAAGTGTCGTCTGCTTTTCATGTTAGGTAAAGGGTTAACTCTAAACCTGCTGAGTATTTTAATTTTTTTTATCAAATCAGGAAAATTTCATCAAAATTTAAATCTAGAAATCATAAGTCAAAATTACAGGGTGAAAATTTGGTTAAATGGGCCCAAATTCAGAATAATGTGACTGAGAATCAGGCTGTCCATTTATTGCAACTTTAATCTTTTCAGATCAAAGAGATGCATATTCATGGGGAGAAAACATCAACAACACTTTGGGTCATTCTAACAAGCTTAAAAAGCCTTGTCCTGAATGTATTGAATTTTTCGAAAAAGAGGCTGTGAGAATAAAGCAGGTAAGTTTTCTAAAAATAGTAGTTTCAATATTGAAGCTGATTGGGAGCTTGGTAGTGCAGTGTACTAAGGTGTCTTATTAGGTAAGTTTCAATTTAGCATTAACTGAATGAGCCAAGTATAAGTTATAAAGCTCAGGCCTAAAAAAGTTAAAAATCTGTTTGGTCCTTTTGGCTGCTGCATACTCTCTTTTTATAACCATCCAAAACCGTCAAAGTCTGGCACACTGGCAGAATCATAGGAACGATAACGCACCGGAGGCAAAAAGGTGTCAACCCTGGTGAAGAACAGAGCCTTCATAGCCTTGGAACTCAGCTTAGAGTCTAAGGCTAAAAATGCTTCAATCACCTGTATTGCCGGCTAAAACGGTGCCTGATGACGTAGACGGAACAGCAGTAGCAGCAGATACGACGGGAGCTGCTGGAACAGGCGGAAAAGGGGAGAGAGTCACCTAGCTCTGCCTCCAAAGGAGGAGTCACAACCCTAGTGACAGCCTCAGATGTCGACTGGAGAGGGCACATAGTCCCGGAACGAGGCATCTCTTCACCAGAAATCCAACAGCTCCTGCAGTATCCACCATGGTAAAAAAAACAAAAAAACTGCACATTCCCCACGGATGGGGAATAACTCTCACCAGACGTGGTAGAGTGGGGAGGCCCCGAAATGACATGATTCCCCACCCCCCATGGGTGAGGGAGGAGCTGCACATCCCAACGGAGGGGGTGTAACTCTCACCAGACGTGGTCGAGTCGGGAGACACCGAAACGACAGCGTAACCCACCCCCGCGGGTGCGGGAGGAGCTGCACATCCCCCACCAGAGCGGGTATAACTCACACCAGACGTGGTAAAGTCGGGGGGGGGGGGTTGGGGCTCGAAATGACAGTGTTCTACACCACCCGCGGGAGCGGAAGAAACGGCCACGATAACGCACCAAGGCGAGGGCAAAAGGAATTGCCCTAAAGGAACCGAACTGGAAATAGCAGAGGTGAGAGCAGTAGAAGAAAAAAGTGAACTCAACAGAAACAGAAAGTAGAAGAACACCCTCAACTACGAGAGAAGGTGGCAGAAAAAAAACGGTGGGTACACGACAGAACCCAGACGGTCGACAGGGTCTGAAAAAAACGAAATTCAGCCCTCAACAGAGTGAAGAAATCCTGTCCATACAGTCCCTCATTGACACCTAACTCCAATAACAATAATAAAATTTGTCAACTGAAAAATTTCATTGCCGAACCGCATTGACACAATGTCGAAAAAACATTCGTGAAAACAGAATATATAAATAAAATACAAAAAGAATGTGGTTGAAAATATTAATGAGAATATATAAAACACAGTCCTGTTATTATACAATCTTCAGATCCATAATTCCAGTCACAGGAAAACCATTATCAACGAGTTGAATTATCTCTGTATCGTAATGCAAAGATGGCGACACGTCAACCACGTTCGCGGACAAAAAAAAGAATGGTTTGATGACTGCTTGCGCACTGGTTAACGCAAGTTGTGGACTTGTACTAAGAGAAGAGCGTCCCTTACTGGGTGTGTGCCGATGGCGCTCGACCCAGTTTTGGCTTATTTTTTCGTGGTGTTTTTACACCACTTTTCATTCCCAAATCTCTTAGGAAAGATTAAAATAGAGAGTATTTTATCCGAGTTAGGGTCTTCCACTGTAGTGCAAGCCTGTAGTAAACAATTGTGAGTTAGGTTGATAAGAAATCATAAAGTTACAGCCCTGAACATTTCAAACCACCATTTCTTCCTTCCTTCATCCAGTTGTGTCCTTGAATCCACCAAATTAACCATTGATTTGTGTCTGGCATCATTAAAACTGAGATTTAAAAGCACAGATGTCAGTTTGTTGTTATCTGACTGAGGGCCAACAGAATACTGGAATCAGTATTATCAAAGGTGTTGGTGCCAATTCCGGTCACTTCCTGACGTCTGCGCATGCATGGAAAGTAAATGTATGAAGGGCTAGATAGGACTTTTAATTTTTGGTTTTGCATGCAAATTTTGGGGATGGGGGGGGGGGGCAAAATTTGTGTTTGGCCCTAGATATTTTTGAGTTAGCACCAGCTAAGTCTGGGCCATTGGGTTATAGTATAAAAAAATAAACTTTCTGTAGTGCTTTGCAAAGTCTTGTTGCACTCAAGGAACGAAATACACAACTACCCATACAATTCTGTAGATTATGAGGCTTAAAACATAAAACAAACCAAGAACATGAACTTTTGATGGCAAAGAAATAGTTACAAAAATGAAAAATAAAAAGTTTTACAAATAATGGCCTGAGTAACAGAAGATCTACTTTGTGGGGCCTTATAGCCATTTGTTTTTCAAGTGGCATCGTATTGCGCTGAATAGTTCAGATAAACAAACTGATATTGATTGTTTTTTCTGTTAATCTGGTAGTAGAGCTGGATTATATGGAAGTTTCAGGTTCGCTATTGGTATTTTTGTGGTGATCTACCCCGGTATAGGCACAATATTTGGTGTTGAGATAATACTGATTCCAGTATTCTTCTACTTCCCTACTTTCATTTTGTAAATTTTTCTGTTTTCTCAAGCAAAATAAATTGAGGATGAAACAGCAAATTTGCAACTCATTGGATGATGGGTGCTTTATCTAGTTTTCCGTGAACTCAAAATTTACTTGATGGGTTTTAAAAAAGCCTCTTCTGGTTTTGCAAGTAAGTGTACTTGCAAAATCAAAAGAGACTTTAAAACCCATCAATAGATGTCCACTCACCAGGTCGCTGGGTATTGATTCTCCCTTTGTTTACAGTATTTTTCTTTATTATGCCAACCCGATAGATTAACCAATAAATGGTCATAACTAGTGACCGAGGTATTGAGGAAGAAATCGACAATAATGGTCAACAGTGACAACATATTAATACAATATACTGACACTTTGTTTTTATCATAAAAATCTCAAGGCCGAATTTGGCTATCAGCACTACAGAAAGTTTATTTTTTTATACTATAACCCAATGGCCCAGACTCAAAAATATCTAGGGGCCAAACACAAATTTTGCCCCCCCCCCCCCCCCCCCCCCCCCGCCCCCCAATCCCCAAAATTTGCATGCAAAACCAAAAATTAAAAGTCCTATCTAGCCCTTCATACATTTACTCTCCATGCATGCGCAAACGTCAGGAAGTGACCGGAATTGGCACCAACACCTTTGTTTGTTTGGCCCTCAGTCAGATAACAACAAACTGACATCTGTGCTTTTAAATCTCAGTTTTAATGATGCCAGACACAAATCAATGGTTAATTTGGTGGATCCAAGGACACAACTGGATGAAGGAAGGAAGAAGTTGTGGTTTGAAATGTTCAGGGCTGTAACTTTATGATTTCTTATCAACCTACCTCACAATTGTTTACAACAGGCTTGCACTACAGTGGAAGACCCTAACTCGGATAAAATACTCTCTATTTTAATCTTTCCTAAGAGATTTGGGAATGAAAAGTGGTGTAAAAACACCACGAAAAAATAAGCCAAAACTGGGTCGAGCGCCATCGGCACACACCCAGTAAGGGACGCTCTTCTCTTAGTACAAGTCCACAACTTGTGTTAACCAGTGCGCAAGGAGTCATCAAACCATTCTTTTTTTTGTCCGCGAATGTGGTTGACCTGTCGCCATCTTTGCATTACGATACAGAGATAATTCAACTCGTCGATAATGGTTTTCCTGTGACTGGAATTATGGATCTGAAGATTGTATAATAACAGGACTGTGTTTTATATATTCTCATTAATATTTTCAACCACATTCTTATTGTATTTTATTTATATATTCTGTTTTCACGAATGTTTTTTCGACATTGTGTCAACGCGGTTCGGCAATGAAATTTTTCATTTGACAAATTTTATTATTGTTATTGGAGTTAGGTGTCAATGAGGGACTGTATGGACAGGATTTCTTCACTCTGTTGAGGGCTGAATTTCGTTTTTTTCGGACCCTGTCGACCGTCTGGGTTCTGTCGTGTACCCACCGTTTTTTTTCTGCCACCTTCTCTCGTAGTTGAGGATGTTCTTCTACTTTCTGTTTCTGTTGAGTTCACCTTTTTCTTCTACTGCTCTCACCTCTGTTATTTCCAGTTCGGTTCCTTTAGGGCAATTCCTTTTGCCCTTGCCTTGGTGCGTTATCATGGCCATTTCTTTCACTCCCGCAGGTGGTGTAGAACACTGTCATTTCGAGCCCCCACCCTCCTGACTTGACCACGTCTGGTGTGAGTTACACCCGCTCTGGTGGGGGATGTGCAGCTCCTCCCGCACACGCGGGAGTGGGTTACGCTGTCGTTTCAGTGCCTCCCGACTCGACCACATCTGGTGAGAGTTACACCCCCTCCGTTGGGATGTGCAGCTCCTCCCTCACCCGTGGGGGGTGGGGAATCATGTCATTTCGTGGCCTCCCCACTCTACCACGTCTGGTGAGAGTTATTCCCCATCCGTGGGGAATGTGCAGTTTTTTTTACCGTGGTGGATACTGCAGGAGTTGTTGGATTTCTGGTGAAGAGATGCCTCGTTCCGGGACTATGCGCCCTCTCCAGTCGACATCTGAGGCTGTCACTAAGGTTGTGACTCCTCCTTTGGAGGCCGAGCTAGGTGACTCTCTCCCCTTTTCCGCCAGTTCCAGCAGCTCCCGTCGTATCTGCTGCTACTGCTGTTCCGTCTACAACGTCATCAGGCACCGTTTTAGCCAGCAATACAGGTGGTTGAAGCATTTTCAGCCTTGGACTCTAAGCTGAGTTCCAAGGCTATGAAGTCTCTGTTCTTCACCAGGGTTGACACCTTTTTGCCTCCGGTGCGTTATCGTTCTTACGATTCTGCCAGTGTGCCAGACTTTGACGGTTTTGGATCAGGACTCCAATTTCCTCGGGCTTTCCAAGCCCAAGTCTGCCGTCATTCCTATGACGACTCTGGAGTCCATGTTGGGCTTATCGAGAAAAATGCTGGGTATGCTTTCTCTCTCCGATCACGTCGTCTCTGCCTTAGCTGCTTATCTGCCTCCAGATAAGTTTGACGATGTACAGGCTTCTTTGCGTGTGCTGTCCAAGGCGCTCATGCATCTTACTCACACACATTCCTGTGACATGGCTATTTTGGAACTAGTTTGAAGGAACTCTGTGCTGGACACAGGCTGATCCCTTCCTGAGGGGCAGCATGCTGCTCTTCGATCTGCTTCTTTGGCAGGTCCACAACTGTTCCATGGTTCTGTGTCGACGGTCCGGGATGACGTCCTGCGACATTCCAAAGATCAGCTGCTGCTTCGTGAGCTTGATCAGCCTTCTAGGGTAGGCAGGGGCCGTTCAAAGCCTAACAAGTACCCTTCTGCTTCCTCTGCGAAGCAAAGGGCTGATACTTCTGTCACCACTTCTACTTCTTTCTCATGGGGTAAGGCTAAGAGTCGGCGGGCTAGAGGGAAGTGTCAGGATTCTTCATTCAGTAGAGGAGGTGGTTTCTCCTCTCGCGGGCCTCGTTGGGGCTCGAAATGAAGGTCCTCACCTCGATACGTCCCAGGTTGGAGGAAGGATAGCAAAGTTTGCAGACCGTTGGGCCACCATCACATCCAATCCTTGGGTGTTAGATGTTGTTCGGTCTGGGCTGCGAATATCCTTCCAGAGGCATCCCACTCTGTCCAGAGTGCCTCTTCCAATCACAGTTCCCTCAGACGTTTTACGTCAGGAACTTTTGTCCACGGAGATAGACAATCTCCTGGCAAAGAGGGCGATCGAGGTTGTCAAGAACATTCAGTCAGTGGGGTTTTATTCCCACTTGGTGCCGAAGAAGGACGGCCACCTCGACCGGTTATCGATCTGAGTATCCTGAACCAGTCTATCATTGCTCCCAAGTTCAGCATAGAGACTTTCAGGTCGGTCCGCCGTACCATTCACCAGGGAGATTTTGCTTCCAGCATCGACCTGTGAGACGTTTACTTTCACGTTCCAATTCATCGGGCGTCGCGGAAGTATCTCAGGTTCGCTTTTCTGGGGCGAGTTTACCAGTTCAAGGCCATGCCTTTTGGCCTCAACCTGTCTCCTTGGGCCTTCGCCCAACTGATGTCGCATGTGATAGCCTTCCATCGCACACAGTCCAGGGTGACTACTTCACCATATCTAGACGATATCCTCCAGAGGCATTCCAGTGCTGCCTTACTGAAGTCGGATGTCAACACTCTGTTGAGCTTGCTCACTTCGCTAGGATTCAGAGTCAATGAGGAGAAGTCGGATCTAGTCCCTTCTCAGTCGTTTTGTCATCTGGGGATGGTCTTCCGCACTCAGTTCAATACGGTGGCGGTTACCCAGGCCAGGGCTGTGATTCTCTCAGCTTTTGCTTTGACTCTGTCCCAGTCCACATCCACGGCACGGGGTATTCTCCGGCTGCTCGGTCTCTGCGGTTCGATGATGGATCTCATTCCTCTAGGTCGGCTGCATGTCAGACCTCTCCAACACTTTCTGCTCAGTCGTTGGAGGCCGAATGTCGATTCTCTGGATCTGGTGCTTCAGTTACCAGAATCTCTTCATCCTCACCTTCTCCACTGGATGGATGTTCAGTGGATTACGCAGGGTGTCCCGTTGGACTTACCCACGTCCGATCGCGTTCTGACGGCAGATGCCAGCGATCTCGGATGGGGTGCGACGTTGGATCCTCTAGGTCTTTCCCTTCACAGGATGTGGGACCAGGATCAGGAAGCTCTACACATCAACCAGAAGGAGCTTCTTGCTCTTCTTCTGAGTTTCAGGCAGTGGATCCCTCACCTGTCGAATCGCAAAGTCCTTCTGTTGTCTGACTATTCGACAGTGGTTGCTTACATTCGGAACCAGGGCGGCACACACTCAGTTCCAATGTACGAATTGGCTCGGGATCTTCTACTGCTCGCTCAGGATGTCAATGCCGGGGTGGTTGTTCGTCACATTCCCGGTCGTATGAACGTCCTAGCCGACTCCCTGTCCCGACGGGGCAGGTTCTTTTCCACCGAGTGGATGCTCCACATGGCGGTGTTCCAGTCTCTTTGCGATCTCTGGGGTTGTCCCCACATCAATCTCTTTGCGACTTGTTGGAACCATCAGGTGGACACTTTCGTGTCCCCGTGTCCAGATGCTCTGGCTTTCACCGTGGATGCTCTGGCCCTCCTTTGGGACTGTCTTGTCGGCTTCGCCTTCCTGCCGGTTCCGATTCTGCCTCAGGTTTTATCCCAGATATGAACCTGCAGTCGTCGAATCCTTTCGATCACACCCCTGTCTCCTCGGTGGGTGTGGATCAATCTGCTCCGCTCTCTGTTAGCGGCGGTTCCAGCATGTCTCCCTCTACGTCGCGACTTTCTTTGCTCAAGTCGCCCAAGGAGGTTTCAAGTTGACCCGACTTCATTGTGCCTTCGCGCATGTCTTTTATCTGGTCCTGTCTCCTTCGTAGTGGTTTTTAGAGACGAGCAGTGGAGTTGCTTTTCTTCTTCAAGGAGGCACTCACTCCCATGGTTTAGCTCCGTAGAAGGTTCTTCTGTCGATGGTGTGCGATCACTCTGTTGCTTCTGCCACTCCTTCGATCACACTGAATGTGGTGTTTCTGGTATATGTTTGTTTCTGGGGGTCTCCTGCAATGGGTACACGTCCATGCTTCGGAGACCTTTTTCATATGTGGTACCGCATTGTTTTGGCTCTCATCCTTGCCTCTCCAAGCTTGTTCAGCTCTTTTCCTTGAAAAGGCCTAGGACTTTGCAGTTTACTCCAAGATGGACACTTTCTTGGATGCTGATATGCGTTTTCTCACATGCCAGATCTCTCCTGCATCCATTTCTCAATGGATTTGCCTTGCTATTAGTGCAGCTTCCGCTCGTCTAGCTACTGGCGATTGTATTACCAATCGTTTTTTCTGCCACGAGGTGTGTGCATTGTCTTCCTCTCGGGACTTTTACTAACTCCTTCTTGTTGTCGAATGTTATGCTGGCAGCCTACTGTAGAAATGCTACCTTCTCCATTTATCTGCGATAGTTGCTGGAGCCGACAGAGGACCTTTGTCCTACGGGCTCTCTTTCTTCGACTCAGGCTGTTGTCTATCCCAGCCATTCAGCTTCTTACAGGGTCAGTTCCAGCTCCATGCTGTTACTGCCCTTTCTGTCTGTGCGTCGCACATCACCATACGTCTCATCTTTCATTGTCTTTTACTAATGTTTATGATGCTGTGGGTTTGATAGGCCTTGGGATCTCTTCCTCTGTCCGCAGTTCCAGTGCAGTTGAGTTATGTGTGGGTTGGTTATGTGATTCCCTCCATCCTATTGTCTATTCAGCCTGTAGTAAACAATTGTAAGGTAGGTTGATAAGAAATATAAATTTTATAGTAAATTTCCTTTCTTATTATACCTACCGCAATTGTTTACATGGAGGCCCTCCCGTCTTCTTATTCGGGTAAGAATCCTTCCTCCCCGCTGATCACATACCTCCTATGTTGGCGGACTCAAAAGAATGGTTTGATGACTGCTTGTGCACTGGTTAACGGACCCAGTTTTGGCTTATTTTTTCATGGTGTTTTTACACCACTTTTCTTTCCTAAATCTCTTGGGAAAGATTAAAATAGAGAGTATTTTATCCGAGTTAGGGTCTTCCACTGTAGTGCAAGCCTGTAGTAAACACTTGCGGTAGGTATAATAAGAAAGGAAATTTACTATCAAATTTATATTTTTATAAAAATTATTTCATGTTCCCCATTTTCAGGACATGGGCCTGACGTCATCATTCTTGCTAATGATTTTTCCACTGTTTGTTCCTTCCCTGTCCTTCCTTGAAGCCTCCCAGTTAAACTTCCAATCTTTTTGGCTTGTTTTATTGAAATTTTTTTATAAATTTCTTGGGAGTTTAACATGTTAAACAGAATGTTTATTCTGTATATCCCTATGGTTACGTCCTCACCCAAGGGGTGTTTAGGGGTGTTTAGGCATTTTTGGTCATGCATCATACATCCGATGTATCGTTTTTTCTTCTGATGAAGATCGTGGTTTACATCGGATAGTTCAAAATCTGTTACTGACTTCGGGCCGTGTTGCCTGGGGTCTTGTTTCCGGTTTTCATTCTGACGTTGTTTACATTGACAATGCTCTATTTATCTATGTAGTATCCTATTTATTATCTTGGTAGGACTGTTATAAGATACATTAAATATTCCAGTAGTGTAGCAATTAATTTTTTGGATAATAAAAAAAAAATTGTCCACACTTAGGTTCTATTGGGATACATTTGGGCTCATCATTCCCTTTGGGGACTTGGGCTGTTGTCAAAATTTTTTGAAAATTTTTTTTGTGTAAATTGTTTTTCGATTTATATTTTGAATGTTATTTGTTATGCATCTTTTTCTAATATTTAATGTGGAGTTGGTGGGAGTACGATCAACTTTATTTTGCTTCATTATGAAAGCATATTGCTCAAATGCAAGGCGAGGAAGCCTTTCCTCTGATTTACATGTTGGTTGCCTTGCTTGTAGTCGATGTACTCCCATGAATTCTTGCTCAACGTGTTGGATGGGAAGACAAACATTGGAGACGGGTGTCACGGTACATTGTTAGTCACTGCCGGGCCTCTCGCCATAGTGTCATTCTCGTTTCTTAGTTTCTTTTTCAGAGGAACAAGGACATGGTGATGTTTACGTGATGCCTAGACAGAGTGTGCTGCCGTCGTCGCATTCAAATGATCAAACAGAGCTGGCGGCAAGGTGCTCATGAACATTGGGCAGGGCTATAAACCACAAACCAGTGGTTTCAGTTGCCTGTCGCCAGCTAGCTCGACCGGTGAAGCATTACTCCATCTGTGGGTACCGTGACACCAGGTGTGTCCGTTGCGGTCAAAGAGGTGGATTGGGTAGAGCGAATATCTTATAATATAAACAGGCTCACCCAGCGACGACAGAACAGAAGCTGGCAAATTCATTGGGAAGCTCGGCAAGGTCTGAAAGGACCGCGAGTGAGAGAGCCCCCTCTGTTTCCCAACAACATCTGGGGCCAGATGTGGTTATCGGAACTTGCGCCAGTTGGAGTATACGTCTGCGCATCCCGGCCGGATGCTCCGTTCAGTTCACAACCGGCATCGGCTACAGTTTTGGCTTCTGCACCGGCATCTTCCAAGCACACACGACCGCACCTTAGCTACACGACTTCAGATATTCAGCCTACATCTCCGAGAAGGGACCACTTATCGTCAGGAAGTCAGACCATCCAGTAGCTAAGGAGACGAGGCCCCATTTATCAGGATGTCCGGAGAAAAGAGCCTTCTCAAGACACACCATCCCAGGAGCAGCCAGCGGCCAGGAAACAGAAGACTGCTGCTCCTCAGGCCTCCGTAGCGGACTTGCTGTCGCAGATTGCACAGCTCATCGCAGCATCCCAGCAAGTGCATAAGCAGCCGGCAGCAGTCACAGAACCTGAGCTGTCGGATGGTGCTGGGGCGGTCCTGTCATCTGCAAGTTCAGATGCCGCTGACCGTGAATTTCAACTGATTTAGACAGATGGTGAAAGGGATACGGAGGAGGATTACCCTTCCCTTTCGGAACAACACATGATTGCGATGGATTTAAACCATCAACATTACATGTACCCTAAATTTGTTCCAGCGAATCAGAATGCTGCGACTACTAGGAAGAAACCGCTGGCGTCGTTGGACGCTGACTTTATCCGGACAAAGGAGGAGGTCATGTCTTTTCCAGTTCAGTCTAGACAGGTGTCGCAGGCCTTCGGCCATTTAGATGACGCCATATTCAACTTTCCAGTGGGAAGAAGAAAGGCGGTTTCTTGTCATCATCTTTCGTAAATTTACCGTTTGTTGAACTATGTTCATTTAAAATGGTCGGGGAAGATGTATAGAGAGTTCCTCTGCGTTTGGATGAGCAGGCTGATGACCTAGTCATGGCCTAATACCGTCGTCATTCACTATTCACTGGGACACAATTGAAATGGCAATTTCTTCATTCAGAGCAAATTTAGATGCAGTGTCTTATGCAGATCACCTTCAAGAGCTGTGGCGCAACGTCTCAACGGAAAGGAATTTAAGATTCTTTTCCTGGGCTATTATGTTTATCATGTATAACTCTGCCTTAACAGTGGCTAATTCGGAGTTAATCAGACGTGATGGAGCTCTTGCGTCGTCATGTTTAATAGATGACAAAGTGAAAAACTCTTTACAGGTCTCTGCAGTATCCGGACACTAAGTTTTTGTTGATAAGCTTTCATTGGTTTATGACCAAGCTACAAGAAAGCGTCAATACTCTGCTCCTTAAGTCGGCATCTAATCGACCCGCAGCAGCAGAAAAGAGTAAGGGAGGACGTCCTAGACAGAAATCATCTAAAAGGAACTCCTCGCGAGGGTATAGGAAACCTTCCTATAATTACTCTAGGGATTGTAAGGAAGCCTATTAGCTTCACGTCATTTTTAGTTATTAAATTGCAGCTACAATATTATAAATTGTACCTACAATTTAGCTAAATTGTAGTTACAATTTAATAAATTGTACCTGCAATTTAACTAAATTGTACCTACAATTTAATAAATTGTTACTACAATTTATCTAAATTGTAGTTACAATTTAGCTAAATTGTAGCTACAATTTAGCATCTGTGCTTTTATTGGTCATGCTAAATTGTTAAAATGGAGTAACTGATTTGTGATTGTTAAACAAATTATGACTGAGATTGCTGCAATTAAATCTCAGTCTACAGTGTATGGTTTGAATTTCCAGTTGTAGTGGTAGATGAAATAGGATGGGGTGGTCTGTGGTGTTTGTTAACCCTTTGAACCCGAATGGCCGTTTTTCCGGCCAGGAACAAGATCCGTCATAACGTCATTATATAGGATGTTTGTTCAGTAAATGTGTGGAGTAGACCTATGAATATTTTCAACGTGCAGCGCCAGGCTGCACATTGAAAATATTGACTGATCTACCCCAAATAATGAATATGGACTCTTCTAATTGCTACCATTGAACTGGTGTGGAAGATACCACTAGAGTTCAAAGGGTTAAGACGGATACACGATTAATGCATTCGACAAATCCTCTGTTAGAATGTACGCAAACAAACACTTGGGTTTGAAAAGATAGAATCTGAATGTAGTACTTTACTATAAGCAAAATCTCAGGTGAAACAAGTGCACACAATGTTACGGGTTTATCTGACCAGGGAGGGGGCGCGGTGGCTCAGTTGGTAGAGGTGCAGGCTGCAAGCCGACAGGCCCTCTGTTCGAATCCCACCTGCGGCAACTGCGTTGTGTCCTTGGGCAAAACACTTCACCCCCATTGCCCACGTGGGGGCACGGTGGCGTTGTGTACTAAGGCGTACTGCATGTCGATGGTGCACCTGTCTTCAACCAATGCTAACCCTGCTTATGTGGGGTCAGTATGTTTGGGAGCTGACAGTTGCTCGCCATTGCTCGGTGGTTCTCTCCGGACTCCGGCTTCCTCCACCCATAAAACTGTCGCGGTCATGATTAGCCATTGTGCAGAAATATGTGACCTTAAACACCAATAAATAAATATAAATAAATATTTGACCAGGGGCAAATACTATAAAACTTTTACAGTTGTATTTCCTAGAATTGTATTCCAGTTATGACTTAAATTGGTTGAAATGATGCTATCTTTTAAAATGCTAATGATTCATTTTAGAAGCGTTGATCATGTATCTGTTAAGTAATGGAGGTGAGGAGATTTCGATATGACTTCGAATCCCCCCCCCCCCTCCTCCCACACACCCACACACTGCCAATGTGTTTAGAGCTGTTTTGTCTGTAATTATATCCTGCATACAGCTGGAGTGTTATTGTATGGTGTATGTTTGTGGGGGATTTTCTCTCATTCTTAGATATGCCATCCTAATTTTTGAGGGCTTAGTCCGGACTAGCTTTAAAAATTATGAACTCGTCACATCCTAATTAGCATAGTCTTCATGCATAGAATAAGGAATTACTTAAATTGGGTTCCTTATTTGGGATATGTCTCCTCTATTACTGTATAGAGAGACATACATGTAATTCGTAATTATTCTAAATTCCTTTCATCTTGGATTACAGGATTGGACCTATGTTGATCTACTATTTCGGAAGCCCTAGGCCCTCCACCATTTTACGATTCAGCTAAGTCTTGGCCATTGGGTTATAGTATAAAAATATTCTAAATTCATAATAATTTGTATATTTTTTTATACTTACCAATGGCCCAAACGGAGATGGCCCTCCCATGAGACACATCCCCACTGAATTATTATGTAATACTCTCTTTTACAATGAATGAAGTTGGCGCCAATTCCGGTCACTTCCTGATGTCTGCGCATGCACAGAGAGTAAATGTATGGAGGGCCAGATAGGACTATTAATTTTCGGTTTTGCATGCAAATTTTGGGGATGGGGGGGGGGGGGGGGGGGGGTGCAAAACACAAATTTGGCCCTAGATATTTTTGAGTTAGCACCATTTAAGTCTGGGCCATTGGTAAGTATAAAAAATATACCAATTATTATGAATTTATAATTTTCATCAGCAAGCAAGCAGAATTGTAAATATGTTCAGATGTGTCAGTGATAATAAATTAATAATTTGCTTGGCGATTTTGATTTCTTCCCTTCTATTGCATCATTATTCATCTACTTTTGTAAACAAGATGAATGTCAAAAGGAAAATTTAATTAAAACATGAAACTGTGTACAAACACAACTCATGATGAAATTTCAGTGAAAAAAATAAACACTTTACGAGATGTTTAGTTGGCGGATACGGTGTCACATGAGGTTCAGCAAGAAGAATACTAGGCAAGGCTTAAAGTTTAACCCAATAGATCTGTGGCATCTGACAAATGGTTTATGAACCAATTCTGATGCAACTTTTTTCACATAATAACTGCCAAGGAGACATGCACACGCTCCCTGGGGGCGTGTGAACGTCACAGTAACTGGTTCAGATCATCAGATCACCGAAGTTAAGCAACGTCAGGCGCAGTTAGTAGTTGGATGGGTGACCATTTCAGCGACTGATTCGTGCTCCCGCATTGTGTACTTGGGCAAGGCACTTAAATCCTATTGCCTATATGGGGGCACGATGACGCTGTGTACTAAGGTGTACTGCACGTCGATGGTGCGCATATCTTCAACCAATCTAACCCTGCCTGTGCCGTGGTGCAGAGTTCAGAGTTACGATGTTGGAGAGCTGACAGCTGCTCGGCGTTCAGTGGTTCTCTCAGGGTACACCGACTTCCTGCACCCGTAAAACTGTCACTGACATGATGTGACCCTGGCTGTTAAAGTGTCATTAAACCATAATAAATAAATAAATGCACACTTCCCTTGTGTTTATTTTTTTTTCCAAAATGAATATTTATTGTCCATCACTTTTTTTCACCGGAGAGAAATTCTAAATAATGAAATTTATACGTTTTCAACTATACATAAGGATGAGGTATAGGTCGCAGATCTATGCCTTCATGCTATTCTGGCATATAGGCTCATCATATGATGAAAATGAAAACTTGCAAATAGGGCATGTCACAATTTCCAAATTTCAGGAGAAAAGTCATCTCATTATCATATATTTCAGAAAGGTTTGATAATTTCCAACTGTTTTGCATCAAGTATGGTGTCTCTGAGCCACAAATGTAAAATCCTTGACTAATTTACAGGTTTGTGGCTATGGTAGATTCAAAAATTTTAGCCTATGATGGAGTGTCTCTATATTGTTAACAAAGGAGTCAAACATTGAAAACGCTAGGTTTGAGTTGGACAAACAGGCAAGTGTAATTGGTTGCCAATTCCACTCAGTAAAAAGTATGGCTGCAAGCATGATGTCTGCTCGCAGAGGAAGTTTACTTTCCAACATTGCTCAAAAGTATCTGCGAGGCAGGTAAATATATTTCTAGCTTATCCCTACTGTTAACATGGCATAAAATTTTGGGAGTTATTATTTAAGCAAATGCTTTCCTCGTCAGTTTTCTTGAAGGCGATGTGTTAGGGACAACATATATATTCTGATTCAATGATTCATCTGAAAGCATGTTTAGGGGAATCACCATAACAGACCTCCAGATCTCCCTTCTGTTACTATGTTTACTGTTACCTTGCAAATAGTACAATAGGGAACATATCGGTCATGGTTAGCCATTGTGCAGAAATATGTGGCATTATTAAATAAATAACAGGAGCATAAAAAAAAAAACAGAAATAATTTTCATTGTCAATGTTATGACAGTTCTGATGCCATTTTGTTCTAATTATTTGTTTATCAAATGGCTTCTGGACTTCTGCTTTGCATCATGTTCATATCCATGGTTTGAGAAATGCAGTAACAGGAGGGACCATTTCGGCAATAGAAGTGACAGTTTGCTATATTGATGAGCCAAATTTGTTATTTTGCTAATAAATTCACATTCCAAAGCAACAAGAAGAATCCTCATTCGATGGTATACATGACAATATGCTTGACTTCAAACTGTTTAAAAAGTTTAATGATCGCATAACTATTATTTAATTATATTGCTGGTAACAGGGGTGTCCTATCATTTTATTTTGGGTAAAAATATTAAACTATTCCAGTGTTCTATCCATCGAGAAATGTATCTACATGAACTACTTATCTTCTCTACTATTTTGAGTAAAAATTTTGATGTATGTCCTAGAGAATGCATTTTTAGCTCACCTGATTGAAAGTCAGGGTGAGCTTTTCTTATCACTCTTCGTCCGTCATCCGTTGTCCGTCGTCTGTCGTCTGTCGTCCCTCGTGAAGGTGGTGTTATAAGCCTCTTTCTCCTAAACATTTTAATTAAATTTCATGTAAGTAGTGGTTATATAGGGGCATTTTGATTTTTATCCAAAATAGGTTTCAGCTCGTATTGAGCTGAGGTGTGGGGTAAAAAATGGCCAAATTTTTTGAAAATCTTCTTCTAATGAACCACCAGTAGCAGAGACTTGATATGTGGTATACAGAGTCCTTTTGAGGTTTAGAATCAAGTTTGTTCAAGAGAAGTTTGTCGGGCATTATTTGCCTTCGTTATAGGAGGGGCAAAAATTTTGGCCACGCCTAAAATTTCTATTTTCAGAACCGTCAGGTCGATTTGAACCAAATTTGATATGAGATGATAATGGGTCATAAGTAGTTGATTGATGCAAAAAAAAAATTTCTCATTGCCCCGTGGGAACCTCTGGAGCTAAAAATAGGAAAAACCTTAAAATTGCCATATCTCCAAAACTACATGGCACAGAGAATTCTTATTTTGTATAAAGCCTACTTTTATCCAGTAGAATAGAATGGTTAAAATAATCCCTATCAGTTTGATCACAAGGTACTTTTTTCAGGACTTTGAAAAAGTGCTGAGTGAGCACTTTTTAACAGAGTAGGCAATAGGAAAAAGATTAAAAAATCTTCTTCTCCAGATCCAGCAGGCAGAATCTTTTGATATTTGGTATGCAACATTGTAGGGTGGATCTGATTCAAGTTTGTTCAAATCGGCCCCCTGGGTTCATATTTTGGCTCAGTATAGGAGCCCGATTTCGAACTTAGTGCATTTCAGGCAAATTTCTTAAAAAATCTTCTTCTCCAGATCCAGCAGGCAGAATCTTTTGATATTTGGTATGCAACATTGTGGGGTGGATCTGATTGAAGTTTGTTCAAATCGGCTCCCTGGATTCATATTTGGGCTCACTATAGAAGCCCGAATTCGAACTTAGTGCATTTCAGGCAAATTTCTTAAAAAATCTTCTTCTCCAGATCGAGCAGGCAGAATCTTTTGATATTTGGCATGCAACATTGTGGGGTGGATCTGATTCAAGTTTGTTCAAATCGGCCCCCTGGGTTTATATTTGGGCTCAGTCTAGAAGCTTGAATTGGAACTTCGTGCATTTCAGGCAAATTTCTTAAAAAATCTTCTTCTCAGATGCAGCAGGCAGAATCTTTTGATATTTGGTATGCAACATTGTGGGGTGGATCTGATTCAAGTTTGTTCAAATCGGCCCCCTGGGTTTATATTTGGGCTTGATATAGAAGCTCGAATTCGAACTTAGTGCATTTCAGGCAAATTTCTTAAAAAATCTCCTTCTCCAGATCCAGCAGGCAGAATCTTTTGATATTTGGTATGCAACATTGTGGGGTGGATCTGATTCAAGTTTGTTCAAATCGGCCCCCCTGGATTCATATTTGGGCTCACTATAGAAGCCCGAATTCGAACTTAGTGCATTTCAGGCAAATTTCTTAAAAAATCTTCTTCTCCAGATTCAGCAGGCAGAATCTTTTGATATTTGGTATGCAACATTGTGGGGTGGATCTGATTCAAGTTTGTTCAAATCGGCTCTCTAGATTCATAGTTGGGCTCACTATAGAAGCTCACATTCGAACTTCGTGCATTTCAGGCAAATTTCATTGAAAATCTTCTTCTCAAGATCCAGCAGGCAAAATCTTTTGATATTGGATATGCATCATGCTTAGGGGGGTGAGATTCAAGTTTGTTCAAGCCAAATCCCTGAGTTCATATTTGGACTCACTGTGGTAGCCCGAATTATAACTTAGTTCAAAATGAGGAATTTTCTTTAAAAATCTTCTTCAGATCCAGCAGTTGGAATGTTTTGATATTTGGTATGCAGCATCCTTAGGGGGGGGTGAGATTCAAGTTTGTTCAAGCCATGTCCCTAGGTCCATATTTGGACTCACTGTGGGAGCTTGAATTGTAAGTTAGTTCAAAATGATGAATTTTTTTTAAAAATCTTCTTCAGATTCAGCAGTCGGAATGTTTAGATATTTGGTGTGCAGCATCCTTGGGGGGGGGGGGGGGGGGGGGGAATTCAAGTTTGTTAAAGCCAAGTCCCTGGGTTTATATATGGGCTCCCTGTGGGAGCCCGAATTATAACTTCGTTCAATACGAGGAATATTCTTTAAAAATCTTCTTTTTTTTTTAGATCCACTGGTCAGAATCTTTGGATATTTGGTATAAGCTTTTCTTAGGAGGAGCAGATGCAACTTTTTGAAATCAATTCTTTGGGTTGATATTTTGGCTACCATGTCAGGTGAGTGCCCTCGGCCCCTTGGGGCCTCTTGTTCTTGAGAGCTAAAGCAGAACCAGAATGCCCCAATTGTTACTGTCCACTTTTTCTGTTCTGCCATAGATCATTTCATTTGGAGTCTCTCAACTTTCATGTGATTCTGAGGTAATCACCATTCTATTCAACATACTTGCATTTAGGTTCAATAGGAAGTATGAATTTTCCCAGGCTGAGAAAACCATATGACCCAATCAGGAAAATTTCATAATTTTTCATGTATACCAGCTAATACAGAGCATTCTCCATAGCTGCACCACTTCTATGGAACAAACTCCCTGATCATCTCAATGTGCCAAAAAGCTTGGACTCTTAAGACCTCGCTTAAAACACATTTTTTCAGGCAAGTGTTTGATACTGCTAATTTTTTCTCCTCTTAATGTGTTTTTGTTGTTCATTGTTCGTGAACATATACGTTTGTAGTGCTGGACAAAAACACAAAAGTGGGCTGTTATTGTAAAGCCTGAGAGCACCATGTGGATTCACATCTCTAAACTGTATTATTATGCCCCCGAAAATTTTTTTGGGTATATAGTCCAGGTCTCCGTCCGTCCGTACTTCTGTATGTCCGTACGAACATTTTGTATTATAACTCGAGCATCAGTCGTCAGATATTAATGTTCTTTGGTATTGTGAAAGGGCAGCTTGGGGGAACGGATGTCCTCATACCTAGCGTTTCGTCCATTCATGTTTGATAGAGTTATTGCCTCTGTTTGTTTTTGGCCTCTGTTTCCGACTAAAGTAAATTGTACCATAGCCTATAGGGTTGTTTGGATGAACCAATTCTCTTCAAACATTCAGAAGTTATTTATGTACATGCAAGTCCATCTTTGCTGCCTCAGGGGACATCAGTACATGCTTTACGTACGTCCGTCCGTACGAACATTTTGTATTATAACTCGAGCATCATTTGTCGGATTTTAATGTTCTTGGGTATGGTGATAGTGCAGCTTGGGGGAACGGATGCCCTCGTATCTAGCGTTTCGTCCATTCATGTTTGGTAGAGTTATGGCCCCTGTTTGTTTTTGGCCTCTGTTTGTGACTAAGGTAAATTGTGCCACAGCCTATAGGGTTGTTTGGATGAACCAATTCTCTTCAAACATTCAGAAGTTATTTATTTACATGCAAGTCCAACTTTGCTACCTTCGGGGGTTATCAGCACATGTGTTAGCGTTGCTCTTGTTATTTATAATTATTTCACTAATTTTTGTGTCTTGACTGAACAAATTTCCACTTGATGGAATGGCAGAAGTGAATTTGTTCTACAAACATCAGTTTAGAATTAAAAATCAGACATGCAGACAGGAAAAGTATGTGGTAACAGGTGGGACACCCAACATGGGTACACTAGTCTTGGTACTGATTTGGTGGTACCTATGAGAGATTAAGGTGACATATTTGTTTTTACTATTCTGTTGTATACTCTTGGTCAAAATAAATGCAATTGAAAATGATTTTTGACATGTTTGAGTACATGTAATGAAATATCCACTTTTTTTTATATGCCCATTTTGAAAAAACGGGAGTATTATGTTATGGCGTTGTCCATCCGTCTGTCCGTCCGTCCATCTGTCTGTTTTTGTGTCGCCTACTCCTCCAAAAGTTTACATGCTACATTGGTCAAACTTTGCACACATGTTGATCAGTAATTGCCGTTGTGCATGTGACAAGTGCAGGTAACTCCATTTTGTATTTCCTCATTAATGCCCCCTTTTAATACTTAAAACATTACAGTATTGTGTCGCCTACTCCATCAACATTTTGCATGCTATATTGTTCAAACTTTGCACACATGTTGATCAGTAATTGCTGTTGCACATGTGACAAGAGCAGGTACCTCCATTTTGTATTTCCAGAGTTATGCCCCTTTTTATACTTAAATATTGCAGTATTGTGTCGCCTTCTCCTTCAACATTTTACATGCTATATTGTTCAAACTGTGCACACATGTTGACCACCAATTGCCATTGTGCATGTGACAAGAGCAGGTAACTCTCTTTTGTATTTCCAGAGTTATGCCCCTTTTAGTACTTAAAACATTTCAGTTTTGTGTCGCCATCTCCTTGAACATTTTACATGCTATATTGTTCAAACTTTGCACACATGATGATCACCAATTGCCATTGTGCATGTGACAAGAGCAGGCAACTCTGTTTTGTATTTCCAGAGTTATGCCCCCTTTTAGTACTTAAAACATTACAGGTTTGCGTCGCCTACTCCTTCAACATTTTACATGCTATATTGTTCAAACTTTGCACACATGGTGATCACCACGGGCGTATGTTGCCCCGCTAGGTGGTGCTCTTGTTACAAAAATCCATATGTTGCAGTTATGATACATGTAAGGTCAGTGAAGTTATGTCCCATGAAACTTAAACATAAAAAAAATAGTCTCCCCATATACCTATTCTTGGGTGTGCAGTTTCTCATGATGTTTGCCTCTGTATTCAAAGGAACAGTTTGAAAAACAAGAAGTGTGTGTGTAGGGGGTGGGAGTATTAATCTCATTCATTAATAATGATAGTTCTGTTTTTTTTTTTTTAGTCTTGATTTTACAACTAAACTCAGTCCACTGGTGTTAGTGTGTTGCACCTAGATTGCAATTCTTTGATGATCTGATCAAGAAAGAGCTTGCTTTTGCAATCACTGAACTGTATGTATTTATCACTGGCAATCAGCATTGCCGATGTGAAAACCAACACAAAAATACTTCATGTTAGGTGTTTTCAGATAAGGTCAATTTTCATGGCAACCAAATAATACCCAATCAGTTCCAAAATTTAAAGAACACTAAAATTGTGGTGTTGAACTGTTGCACGTGCATTAAACAATTTGTCTGATGATGGCAACATATTACCCTCTGTTTGTTAAGGTCTTTGATGATGTGAGCCAAATTTTGTGGTGATGTTTTAACTCTTTACCCAACCAACGTAACTGAGAAAAAACCAGCTAGCGTTATTCTAAAACATCGCCAATTAATTTTCATTTTATTTTCATTTTTTGTCTCAAAAACATAGGTTGTGACCCCTCTTTGGAACGAGTGTGTTGAGCTCGTTCCAATGAAGGGTCATAACCTATGTTTTTGAGACAAAAATGAAAAAAATTAGTTATTCAAGAATTTTGTTTGCAAGTGTTGTCTGCTTTTCATATTAGGTAAAGGGTTAATGGAATCAGTTTCTCGTGTATGTGCTTGATTGCTTCACGTAATACAGTATGTTTCATTGATAGAAATATTAAAATGGTAAAGTGGTGATGTATCAAGTGATGTGCCATAAATTAGGACTAGGGCCCTGCTGCACAGCTTCGAGATTCAATTTCATTTTGAATCTTAAGTTGGTATTTGGCTTGATTTGAAATCAGCTGCTCAGTTCGTTTCCTCTAGAATCTTCTTCACGTGAATATAGCTTGGTATCAGTCATCTTTGTCGTCTCACCCAACGTATAGATCAGATGGAAATTGTACATAAATAATGTTCAAATAAAAAACTGAGTGTAACTTCTGCTACATTAACACAAATAATATCTGAACTCATGCCACCAACCCATGCTAATTCCAGTATCACTTGTCCCTACAACTGTTAAAAGCAATGGTGAACTATAATCCTGACAGAATAATATTCCAACTACATCATCACTATTCGATGAAGGCATGCCTTGATGATTTTGTTGGATTATTTTATCAGATGGGACTTGAGCCATTGCAGTCGGAACAAATCACATTTATAGCACCCCCAACATCAGCCATCTTCAAGATGCCTCTGATTCGATTTGAGTTCTGTATTGTCATTCAACTCATTTTCAAATAACGGATGTGACTCAATTTGAGGGGTTGGGGGCATGGTAGGTAGAGGTGTAGGCTGCAAGTCGAGAGGGCCTCGGTTCGAATCCCACCGGTGGCAACTGCGTTGTGTTTTGGGGCAAGACACTTCATCCTCATTGCCCACGTGGGGGCACAGTGGCATTGTGTTATAAGGCATACTGCATATCCATAGTGCACCTGTCTTCAACCAATTTAACCCTGCTTGTGTGGAGTTGAGCTGACAGTTGCTTGCCATTACACGGTTGTTCTGTGCAGGTACTCCGGCTTCCTCCACCCCTAAAACTGCTGTGGCCATGATTAGCCATTGTGCAGAAATATGTGACCTTAAACACTGATAAATAAATAAATACTCTATTTGAGATTGGTTTCGAATTGAAAATGTGTTATTCGCAGACCCTAGTTAGGATATTACAATCCAGAAAATTCTAGCAGGATCAAAAAAATATATTCGCAATCTGAATTTCAAAAAGGGTGCCAAAGTGTCTTTTCATCCATTTAAGGAATTCTGTCATTAGAAGGTCCCGCATACGCCCACCAATATGAGAGGGTGACACCCTTCTTGTGCTTTCATACCTTGTGGGTGGACCAGTCACTCAGATGATGTGTTCAGCTTCTTGTCTTAGTTTCTAACTTACCCTAAATTCTTTTGGGGTTTGGACAACATTTGTTTTAGCTGAGGCAACTTTTCCCTAATTATTGAGACTTCTTTTCATTGAATTTAAAATTTCTTGTTTGGATGGAAACTGCAGTCTGTTGGTGTTTCAGTGCCAATCCATTCTCCACATTCCATTCAAGCACCCTGTGAAATGAAGTAGAATTTGATAACTGTAAACATTCTGTTTTACTGGGATGGTTAACCATGCAGTGCTTGGGTTGTGAGTCCTCCAAACTGGGCAACATAATCATAAATGTCTGGCATAATTAGAGGTTATTACTCAGTTAGTTTCATATTAGCAGAGATATTAGTCCAAGGTAACATCATGTCAGCCTAAGACCAAAAGTTGCCGGCTTAAGTGAAGTTATCGAGGTCTGATATCTCAGTTGATGTGAAACTAACCAAGTAATAACCTCTCTATTAACTCTTAACCCACTGTGTATTTTCAAAATATTTTTTATGAAATCTAGTATTGGCTGCTTTGAAGCAGCCACGACTAGATTCAGTGAAAAATTCTTATAATTTTAACTCAAGAAATCATTGGTCAAAAAGTCCAATTAATTTACAAGGGGAAAGTTGGTTAACCCTTTACCTAACGAATTGCCCGGATCTGCCTGCAAAATATGCAAATTGAGCAGTTGAAAAAATTAAATTTTTCAAAATATTTGAACAAAATCATATCATGTGACCCCTCATTGGAACGAGCTCGTTCCAATGAGGGGTCACATGATATGGTTTTGTTGAAATTGTTTGAAAAATTAAAAAAAAAAAATTTAAAATAATAAATTTTGATATCGTCTGCGTTGGGTAAAGGTGCCCAAATTATACTCATTTCAGTGGCAAGAGATTTCTTGTCCTGGGCAGGAATATCTGCTAGCAGCATGTAATGTATTAAACCAAAACAAATAATTCAAAAATTTTCTCAGATCTATTACAGTTTTCTGACTGTGTTATTTCTTCTCCTTCTTTTCTCAAAGTCTGGTCACCTCGAAATCTTTGTTCAGCTATCTTAACCTTTTGGCTACCCCATTGGGGAAACCACAACATTTGGATAGCTGAACTCTCTCTTCTTCCATTTCTATGAATCTCTACTTGAACTCAGTTTGAATTGGATTTCCTGTGCAGCTCTCTTCATTCTTCTTTTCAGCCACCTAATCATTTCTTGCCATCTTTAATTTCTCATCATACAAAAACTCAGCTTCAAATCAACCATTATGCCTGGTTAACCAATTTTTCTAATTATGTTTGGCGAGAACAGTAAATTTTTTTTAATGTAAACAAACTGATTGTGTCTGGTAATGTACAAGGGGGACAACTCTAGCTTGGTTCATTTTGACCAAAATTAGCAGCATATCAACCGAGTTTGACCATTGATGTCATAACTTCCAAGCTCGATAATTGGCAATTCTGGGAAAGAAAATCTAATAAGTAATTAAATAAATTATTTATTATTAAATAAATAATAATTAACTTAGCTTAATACTTGTGTTGTGGTCATGATATAACCATAGAAGCTAATGGTGTCCTTAAAATTCATTAAACAAGCAAACTCTCTACAAACTTTAGGCTATTAAAAGAAAATTCTTGTTTCTCAGGCACCTCCCTTGTCATAGAAAATCTACCTCATCACCTTTTTATGCCCCAGAGAGATTCTCTCGGGAGCATTAGTTTTCACCATGTCCGTCCGTCATCCATCATCTGGCATCCGTCCGTCCATCCATTAACTTTTGGTTTCCGTCAAATCACTAAAGAACCACTTATTTGATCAAATGATTATACCACTCACTTGAAAAGTGGGTGGTATATAGTGATCACTTGGTCTGTCTGTATGTCCATCTGTCTGTCTGTCTGTTACACTTTAGGGGGGTACACATCTGCTGTCCTCAACTCCTCCTAAACCCGTGAACGGATTTCATTGAAACTCTCAGACGTTCTTTTACATACATTGAAGATGTGCACCTCCTATTTTCTTTTCAGATATTTTCATTTTTACAGTTTCTCATATTGAAAAATGAACTTTGTCAAATTCAATTGACATTCTGTACAGATCTGCTATCCACAACTCCTCTTAAACCATTGAACAGATTTCATTGAAACTTTCAGACGTTCTTTTACATACATTGCAGATCTGCACCTCCTATTTTCTTTTCAGATATTTTCATATTTACAGTTCCCCATATTCAAAAATGGTCTTTGTCAATTCAGGTTTTAGTAGGGAGGCGGAAAGATCTGCTATCCACTACTCCTCTTAAACCATTGAACAAACACCATTGGAACTCGCAGACCTTCCTTTACATACATTGAAGATGTGCACCTCCTATTTTTCTTTCAGATGTTTTCATATTTCGATGTCTGTCTGTCCATCTGTTACGCTTAAGGGATGTACACATCTGCTATCCGCAACTCCTCTTAAACCAGTGAACAGATTCCATTGAAACTCTCAGACATTCTTTTACATACATTGAAGATCTGCACCTCCTATTTTGTTTTCAGTTATTTTCTTTTTTACAGTTTCCCATATTGAAAAATGAACTTTGTCAAATTCAGTTGACATTCTGAACAGATCTGCTATCCGCAACTCCTCTTAAACTATTGAACAAATTTTATTGAAACTTTCAGATGTTCTTTTACATATATTGAAGATGTGTACCTCCTGTTTTGTTTTCAGTTATTTTCATTTTTAGGGTTTCCCATATTTAAAAATGGGCTTCGTCAATTCAAGCTTGCGTGGGGGGTGGTGGGGGTGGGGGGGGGGGGGGTGGTTGTTGACATTTGCTATCCACGACATCTTTTAAACTAGTGAATGGATTTCAATGAAACCTTCAACATTGGTGTCAGTGTTTGTGCTCTCTACTTTAAACACACTTTTACTGTTGTAAAATGTTTTTTGGTGGGAGTGGGTGGTATCATTTAGTGAGCAGTGCTCACAGTTTTTGTTACTTGTGGATGACCAGATAATACTTCCTTTCAGTTTTGGTCCAGCTAGCCAATTGAATATGGCCACAATGGCAGCCATATTGAAGTTGGTTCCATCCAATAACTGATGAATGCTGACTCAAATCATTTATATTTTTTGTTGCATCTAAAGGAAGCTTCCTTTTGATTTTGGACCAATCAGCTGAACCAAGATGGCTGCCAGTGGCCAGTCCATTATGGTGGTCATCTTGAATTTGGTTTCCGTCCAATAATTAATGAATACTGACTCAAATCAATTTCACTTTTGGGTTATGCATTATTGGTGTCTGGAGGAAGCTTCCTTTCAATTTTGAATCAGCCAATTCAACCAACCAATTCAGTATGGCCACCATGGCAGCCGTATTGAATTTGGTTTCCATCCAATAACTAACTAATCAATGCTGACTCGAATCATTTTTGTCTCCCACTTTTTGAGAAAAACGGGAGATATTAAATTCGGGGTGTACTTCCATCCTTCCATCCTTCTGTCCTTTCATCCTTCCATCCTTTCGTGTTTTTTGTTTCCAGACTATAACTTTCCTTACAGTGACCGGATTTCGATGAAATTTGGGTAGTGGATCAATTTCATCAATCGTGGGTCCAAGTTCGAATATGGGCATTTTCTGCACATATTTAATTAAGTTGCTGAAATTTGATTGGCTGCTGGTTTCCAGACTCTGACTTTCCTTAAAATCAACTGTTTTCGATGAAATTTCATATATGGATTGCTTTTATCAATACCTAGGTCGAGTTCGAATGTGGGAAATTTTGTTCCGAAAATCTGTCGGTCTGCCTGTCCATCTGCCCCGTGCGTCAATGCACCTCAGACTAATCTGACTAAAAGCCATATTTATGAACCAATCTTCACGAAACTTCTTGGGTATCTTTGTTGTCATTGTGAGACCAGAATATGTGTTTTGGGGTGTGGTCCAAAATTCAAGATGGCCGCCAGTGGCCATTTTGTTCCGAAATTGGGTGTAATCAGTTTTTTGTACAGAACTTCTATATGAAAGTTCGGATTTGAATAAATTTTTGTATGAATGTTTAGTAACATGCAATACATCACATATAATACCAGTTTTGTTCTCATGCAAAAATTATGCAAATTAGGGAAACTTGGATTTTTTCAGTGGTGCTACTAATACACAGTAAGTGCACACCTTCCGTTTTTTTCGTTTCCTGACTCATTACAGTCAGTCGATTTCGATGAAATTTGGGTAGTAGATCACTTTCATCAGTTGTGGGTCCACGTTCGAATATGGGAATTTTCTTTGCATATTTAATTAGGTTGCTGAAATTTGATTGGCTGACGGTTTCCAGGCTCTAACTTTCCTTAAAATCAACCGATTTCGATGAAATTTCATATATGGATTACTTTTATCAATACCCAGGTCAACATCGAATGTGGGAAATTTTGTACTGAAAATCTGTCCATCTGTCTGTCCATCTGCCCCGTGCATCAACGCACCTCAGGCTAAAAGCCGTAATTATGAACCGATCTTCACGAAGCTTCTTGGGTATTTGGGTATCTTTGTTATCATTGTGAGACCAGAATATGTGTTTTGGGGTTTTGTCCAAAATTCAAGATGGCCACCAGTGGCCATTTTGTTCCGAAATTGGGTGTAATCAGTTTTTTGTACAGAACTTCTATATGAAAGTTCGGATTTGAATAAATTTTTGTGTGAATGTTTAGTAACATGCAATACATCACATATAATACAGATTTTGTTCTCGTGCAAAAATTATGCAAATTAGGGAAACTTTGATTTATTTAGTGCTACTTCTAAAACACAGTAAGTGCACATCTTCCGTGTTCTTCGTTTCCAGATTCTAACTTTCCTTACAGTCAGTCGATTTCGATGAAATTTGGGTAGTAGATCACTTTCATCAATTGCAGGTCCAAATTCGAACATGGGCATTTTCTGTGCATATTTAATTAGGTTGCTTAAATTTGATTGGCTGATGGTTTCCAGACTCTAACTTTTCTTAGAGTCAATCGATTTCAATGAAATTTCATATATGGATTACTTTTCACATCAGTTTAATGTAATATGTCTTATCATACAGTCTTAATTTTTAGTGATTCTCACAGTTATACTCCACATCACTTTACTTGCTTTGACAGTGACCTCCATGAAAATAAATCTGATAACCACTGTCTGACGCACTGTCTGTTCTGTCTCTTTTAAATAACTTCCACTTGCAACTCAACTATATTCCACTGGATGCATTAATTCCTGTTGAAACTGCTGCCCAGCGGGTTCCGTCTCTTCTAAATAACTTCCACTTGCAACTCAACTATATTCCATTGGATGCATTAATTCCCCTTGAAACTGCTGCCCAGCGGGAGACATGAATTCACTGAATTTGCTTGTTATTTTTGAATTATGCTTTGTTGGTGTCTGGAGGAAGCTTCCTTTCAATGATGGACCAGTCAGCTGAACCAAGATGGCCACCAGTGCCGCCACCTTGAATTTGGTTTCCATCCAATAACAAATGAATGCTGACTTGAATAAGATTCGTATTTTGATTATGCATCATTGGTATCTAGAGGAAGCTTACTTTCAATTTGAGATCAGATAAGTGACTGTCCAATTCAATATGTCCACCATGGTGGCCATTTGGAATTTGGTTTCTGTCCAATAACTTATGAATGCTGATTCAAATCAATTTAATTTTTTGTGATTTATTGTTGGTATCTAGAGGAAGCTTCCTTTTGATTTTGATTATACCCCCAAGAGACTTACCTACCCTTCTATGACACTGCGCGGGTACATATAACACTATTTTGCACTTGTAGGACAAATATTTATCCAACTGTACCTTGTTTCACAGAGCTGTGTCAAACAAGATATAGTTGGTTATATTTTCAACTACATTATGGGAAATTTTCATTGCTGAAAACATTGGTTTGCCACATAATAGTGTAAGTCGTTAACTTTTTCAGAACTGTCTTGTGAATAAACAAAAAAAAAGGGCTTCCTCCCTCATAAAAAAATTGAGGAAAAATTGGGAGATGACTCACTTAAGCTTTGGGAGACGACTCACTTAAGCTCTCACGCTTCCTGTCGAATCCCTTATTTTAACAGTAATTTGTTAATCATTACACTGCGCATGTCAATATTTTGTAATATTAAATCATTTTTGCTAACTATGAAATGTATGCTTGTAACAAAGATGTTAAAAAATAAATATTGTTTAAATTAAATTGCCTGAGAAACAAGAAATTTTTTATAGACCTTACATGATAAATGGGAACACAGTTATAAATTATTTTCAATTTTTCAGGTTGTTCTTTGTGAGTTCCACTCAGTTTTCCTTTCACATGGTGGACAAGTGTACACTTGTGGAAATGGCGGTGGTGGTAGATTGGGTCATGGAAATGAAGAGTCTCTTTTGGTATGGCTTTCAGTATCGTAGGTTTTGTTATCATGTGTATTTGCAGTGTTAGAAAGAGCACGGGGGAGATGTATGCCTCAATTGGCGTGTGGTTTCTGATCAGTGTGAAGGAATTTTGATACATTTGGCTTGGACTAGCTCAGTTTTAATAAAGCAGTTTTATTTAAAATATTCAGCTTGATAATATACATTTATGCAGATTTGTTTTATATTATGTCAGGGTTAGTACAAGTTCTTAAAGTGCTTGAATTTTAAAACTGAAATTCCAAACTTTTGAAAGTGCTTGAAAATCAGACTTTCTGTGGAAAAGTCATGGAAATCCTTAAAAAATTATATTTGGGAAAGGACTAAAAAAGATAAAATCTGTTTTCCAGGCCCTCATGCATGGTCATTTTGGCTGTCACATGACTTCTTTTTATTACCAATGTTAACTAAAAAAAAATAAAAATCAATTGATTTATATCAAATAAATTTCCCAAGTTAAGAAAATGAATAAAATACACCACTGCCCATGTTATTCTGTATATTATCCATCTACACACTGATGTAATAATATTAAAATTTCAATTAGCCAATTTTTTCTTAATGCAATTAGGAATTTAACTAATTGATTAAATTTCTAGTTGTATTATGGGAAAGGATGGTTGCTCGAAATTTCAGTATTTGACATCACAATGCCCCCAACATAAAAAAAACAAAGGTATGAACTCTGAGGGTATGGAATTACAAAAATAAAAGCTAAAATAAAAAACTGCCTCCTCGCATGCATTTTTATAAGAAATGGCCTGAGAAACAGAAGATCTGCTCTATGCAGCCTAGTTGCTTAGTTTATTTTGGACAGAATGTGTTAGCTCTGGTATTTGTGTTTTTGTTGCATAAATTGCATTTTTATCTACAGAAATAATAACTGCACATAACACTGATACCAGGGAAGGTCTCCCAGAGGGGATCTGTATCTGATGCAGGTCCTGTTGGTATGAATTACTATTAACTGATATACATACATGTAAACACAGAGATATTGGAAATAGTTTTAAGCTTATTCATTTTACAAGGAGTGGCAAGCAAGTTAAACAACTTATATTAATGCCCCTCCTAGCTCAGTGGTGAGGATATATGGGTTGACCTCCATTGTGCCATCTTTGTGGGCTTGCTCTTCTTGAATACTACAAAGGGATCTTTAGCCTTCATGGAGTGTGTCTCTCTCTCCAATGGGAACAACAATTTTGCTTCTCTACTCGATAAGATTGCACGCTGCGACAGTGTTAAGCCCACAATTCATGCTGCCAGAGAGTGTTTTATCTCATATTATTTGTTTTACAAGGATTGGCGAACATGTTATGAGACTAATATGAATGCCTCTCCTTGGCCCAATGGCACAGGTGTGTGGGATGACCTTTATAGTGGCAACTTCATGGCCTCGCTCTTCTCAAATACTACAAAGGGATCTTTAGCCTGCATGGAGTGTGTCTCTCTCTGCACTGCACAGAGGACAGCCATTTTATATCCCCACCCGATAGGATGCTGACAGAGCGTGTTCGGACACCTTGAGAATTTCCACAGCTGGGGGTCGATCCGGGGACCTCTGGCATGAGAGACCAGCGCATTTAACCATTCGGCCAGCACTCTCAGAGAGTGTTCGGTCATCTCGAGAACTTTCCTGCCCATGGATCGATCCCGGAACCTCTGGAATAAGAAACCAGCACACTTATCCACACAGCCACAACTCCAATAATTTCTGACATCTTATCTTTTCTGATATGATTGCTTCCAACAACTACCCTGAATCTTCAATTCAAATATTTTGATTATCTTGATCTAATTTTTTGACATGTAACTAACAGGGGTCCTGGAAATGTTTTAACACTTCCAAGAATAGTCTTCGAAAATCCTGGAACTTTTTTTTCCTGTGATTTATGAAACCTTTATGTACATTTACTAGGCTTCTTAAATTCATTGATCCATATAGGGTTAGATAATTTATGAATCTTTCAACTAACACAACAGGTAGGAGGCCTGTGACAATATTTTTTCCTACTAAGGCCTAAAAAAAGTTAAAAATCTGTTTCTCCAGCCCTCCTGCATGGTCCTTTGTTTGCAGCATGCTCTCTTGTTGTAACCAATGCAAACTTAAAAAAATAAAAAATTAAATGGTTTATGTCTGATATTTTACCCAAATTAATAAAATTGATAAATTTGTCCCTTTAGTGCAACAACGCTTTGGAATGCTTTAGCATTGCAAAACCTTGTTGCACTCAAGGGACGAAATACACTACCACCCATGCCCCCACCCCCTCCCTATTGTTATGAGCTTGTGGGGCTTATTTTGATGATACATTCATCTGATACTGGGGTGAAGGAATTTGTGAAAAAATGAACACAGATTCAACAGCAGTTTATTGGCAATGATTGGTTTGAATGCACTCCACAGAGAACACACACCATTTACTATGCATTTAGAAGATGTTTGTGAAGCAGAACAATGAAAAATAGTTCAGGGGAGGAATTTGCTCGCCAGCTAAGCTCCCAAGAGAGTGTTTTTTGCCACCCTAGATTTTTTCAAAGAGCCATGCCTGGGATGACCTTGTTGCCACACTGATGATACATATAGATGGTCGGAGTGTGACTAAGATCTGCAGTAAGATCTGAATCTCCACCTTTTTTTTGGAGGTCAAGGTTATAGGGTTAAGTTTATTGACATACATGTTCCTCTGTGTTTATCTGTTTGCACTTGAGAGAAAACGAAATGGCCACATCCCTATTTACCAAACTTGTCACAAAAATGTTACGTTGTAAGATCAGAACATCTATTGTTTTTAAGGTCAAATGTCAAGGTCACAGAATAGCAAAATTCTTAAAATATATTTTGGTTCTTGCTACTTACACAGTCCACCCGCACTGACCAGATTTCAATATTCTACAGAGACCCTCTATTTATTCACACTGACAATAGTCAGAGCATGGCAGTGGTTTTCACTAGCCTCCTCAACACATAACCCAGTGCACACGATATCAAAATTTATTATTTTAATTTTTGTTTTTTAAAATTTTTAAACAATTTCAACAAAACTATATCATGTGACCTCTCATTGGAATGAGCTTGGTCCAATGAGGGGTCACATGGTATGGTTTTATTAGAATGTTTTGAACGATATATTTTTTTCAGCTGATTAATTTGTAATTTATGCGGAGGGATGCTTCCAATTTGTTCAATAATGGGTTAATCCTTACAGTACTGTGATCACAAAAGCAGTATCGTTTGCAATCACATCCCGACACATTGACACAAGTGGGTCAAGATTTTCTATTTAAAATACTACAAAATCAAGTCAGCATCAAGAAAAAGAAATGAAAATTGCATTTCAGACCCAATGTTCTCGCATATCTTTCACCAAGTGGATTTCTATAATCTTGTGGTGAAGAAAGTGAACAGAGTATTTTTACGGGATTGTGACTTTGTCACGATCCATTCGAAATTCTTTGTCTGTTTTTTTTATGACTGCAGTACTTTAAGTGTGTGTATGTGTGTTTGCACAATTGAAGAAAAATGGCCACATCTTGTGTTATCAAAGGATTGATACTGGGTTAAATCTGAACACCTGTTTATAGACATTTAAGTTTAAGGCTACACGGTTACAAATTTCGGGATGTGTACAAACAGGCTTGGATATGCATCAAGTACTCTCTTGTTTACACGAGAGGTGATCAGATATGTTTGAAATGTAGAAACTGAAATTCTGAATTTATTTAAGAATAGATCATTTCTTACCGTGAATATTTAACTGTTTACCAATTCCATTTGATGCATTTCAGTTTGTTAAAATTTGTTCATACAGGAGAGAATTCATTTTCTCTGAATTATTAGATCATTTCCTGAGGAACTGGAATAAAATTTGCAGGCACACAGCAAACAAAAATGAATATTTTTTACTTTAGGAGCCCATCACCGACTCCATGCAAATTTTTGATTATTTACTGACCAAATTCCCCCAAACTCAATAAAGGCATAAATGGAAGAAAACTTAACCCAGAATTGGTCTATTTCTTCATTTTGCTCTTTTCCTGTATTCTAATATACTTTGCTTCCAGCATACCAAAGGTCAAATACTTCAAATGTGATGTATTTTCATGGGTTCTCCAGTTGAACTGTATGTATCTCGCTTATACAAGGAATTTTAGACAGAACGCAAATGCTCACCCCTCCATGTGTCCTATAACATTCCTGTTGAGTGGAGGTATTGCCATCAAATCCAGAATGTGGGTTCTATTCTTATAGAAGACATACAATCTCTCTGATGATTGTTGATGCACTGGATGATATTGATGTTCAGTTGTCCCACCTGTCATAGACTAACCTACCTGGAATACCTATATGAAAGTATATCTGTTTTAAATGCCATGTTTATGTAAATAAACTAATATATTATTCAAAAAAGTAGGGGATATTTGATAAAAGTGAGATATATGAAGAAATATATTTATATTTTCATCAAAAAGACAGTTGAGGTATTGCACTGTGACATCTGGTGAATAATTTCAGCGATAGTTTGGTATCTGACAAGCACACATTTCACGCACTGAGCTGTAGAAGACATGGGCGGTCAGTCAGAAAGTTTACGACATTCAGTCCAAGACCTCAATACCTAGTAAATCTTCCTCGGTTTGCAAGAAAAGCGTGGATCCGATGTGGCATATTCCTCAAAAAACATCCAAAATAAGCTTGACTGATTTTATTCCATTCTTCCCGCATAACAGCGGTGAGTTCCTGGACATTGGTAGGGGGCTGTTGGTGTTGTCGTACGCGCCTGCCAAGCATATCCAGACATGCTCAATTGGTGAAAGGTCTGGACTTGGTGGTGGCGAAGGCAGTGTAGTGATGTTCTACTCCTGTAGAAACTCTGTAGTGACATGGGCCCTGTGTGCTCTTGCATTATCATCTTGGAAAATGAATTGACGGCTGTGACATTGCGCAAATGGCACCACATGTGCTACTAAAATGTTGTCATGGTAGTACTGCCCTGTGACACACCCTTGGATGACATGCCTCCACATACCATAACACCATAAACGATCTATCACCAGAACGATTGTGCTGCCTAACGGTTATGTCATGGTATTGTTCATTCCACTGCGGCCACACTCTGTTTCAACTGTCATGGAAATCGAGAGTATCCAATACCATTTTCCGAAAATATCAACATCAGTTTGGATATCCTCCACTTTTTTTGAATAGTATATATAGGATTAATGTGGGTCAGAATTGAGTGAAATGAAATGATGGAAAAAAAATTTCATTTCTCATTTTTTCTGAAAAAAATTGCAACTGCCCCTCCACCTCCCACCTGCACCTCTCCCAATTATTTCATGAGGTTTTGTTGCATATTGAGCTAATGTTCTTTATACCAGGATTGTCTGCGTGTTTAATGCTATGTGATAGAATACAGCCATTGGGAAGTATTCCATGGACATCACGCATGGAATCGGGATTACACGTAAGAACATCATATTAGAAGGCCTCTTATTGGGTTTTATGCATCTGAGTGACATTATGATGTCAATGAAATGCTTCAACACAAAACAGTGTCAAGCAAGAAAGTTATCCAACCAGCGAAGGTGTTTTTTTTTAAAGTTCAGCTTCATTTGCTTAATTCAACAGGGATGTAAGTTTTCAGGGTTTTCCCTGAAATCAGGGTTTTTTGATGAGAAAATGATAAGCTTCTGGGTTTTTTTCTGGTGAAAGTTGACCATATTTTTATACTAATAACCAATGGCCCAGACTTAGCTGGTACAAACTCGATATTATCAAGGGCCAAACACAAATTTAGAACCCCCCAAATACCCAAAATTTGCATACAATACCAAAAATTAAAAGTCCTATCTGGCCCTCCATACTTATACCAACTGTGCATGCGCAGCAGTCAGGAAGAGACCAGAATTGGTGCAAACATCATTCTTTGTTTGGCCCTAAAGTCAGTAACAATGATCTGACATCTGTGGTTTAAAATCTCCTTTTTTGAGGATGCCAGATATAAATCAATGAAAGAATTGATGGATCCAAGGCTGAAAATGGATGACTGAAGTGAACAACGGTGGTTTCAAACGTTCAGGGTTATAACTTTATAATAATTATAAAAATTATTTCAAGTTTCCCATTTTTGGGACATACGCCTGACTTCATCATTCTTGCAAATCATTTATCCACTGTTTGTTGAGTGTTCCTTCCCTACCTTCCTTGAAGCCCTCCTGTTAAACTCCAAAGCTTTTTGGCTATTGTTAAACTCCAAAGCTTTTTGGCTATTTTTTATTGAAATTTTTTATTAAATTTCTTGGGAGTTTAACGTGTATTACAGAATGTTTATTCTGTTTATCCCTATGGTTACGTCCTCACCCTTGGGGTGTTAGGTCATTTTGGTCTTGCATCTTCTATCTGATATATCATTTTTTCTTTGTATGAAGATCTAGCTTTACATCTGGTAGCATTTAAATTGGTTACTGACTTTGGGCCTTTTTGTGTGCCTGATGTCTTGTTTCTGGTTTTTCCCTTTGACGTTGTTTACATTGGCAACGTCCTCAAATGTATATAGTATTTAGTATTATATTACTGTAGGATTACTGTAGGATACATTGATTATGCTTCCAGTAGTGTAGCTCAAAAAATTTGCATTTTGTCCACACTTAGGCTCTATAGGGATGCCCTTGGGTTCATCATGTTCACTTGGGGAACTTAGGCATTTTTCCAAATTTTTTCAAAAAATGTTTTGGTTTAATTTTTCGATTTTAATTCTGATTGCTATTATTCATGTATCTTTATTATTTTTCAGACGTATAATATTATGGCATTGTCCGTCCGTCTGTCTGTCTGTGAACAATTTTTGTGTCGCCTACTCCTTCAACATTTTTCACGCTATATTGTTCAAACTTTGCACACATGGTGATCACCAATTGCCATTGTGTATGTGACAAGAACAGGTAATTCCATGTTGTATTTCCAGAGTTATGCCCCTTTTAGTACTTAAAACATTACAGAATTGTGTCGCCTTCTCCTTCAACATTTTACATGCTATATTGTTTAAAGCTATATTGTTTAAACTTTGCACACATGTTGATCATCAATTGCCATTGTGCATGTGACAAGTGCAGGTAACTCTGTTTTGTATTTCCAGTGTTATGCCCCCTTTTACTACATAAAACATTACAGTATTGTGTCGCCTACTCCATCAACATTTTACATGCTATATTGTTCAAACTTTGCACACATGTTGATCACCAATTGCCGTTGTGCATGTGACAAGAGCAGGTAACTCTGTTTTGTATTTCCAGAGTTGTGCTCCCTTTTAGTACTTAAAACATTACAGTATTGTGTTGCCTACTCCTTCAAAATTTTACATGCTATAATGTTCAAACTGTGCACACATGGTGATCACCAATTGCCGTTGTGCATGTGACAAGAGCAGGTAACTCCCATGTTGTATTTCCAGAGTTATGCCCCTTTTAGTACTTAAACCATATTACAGTATTGTGTCGCCTTCTCCTTCAACATTTTACGTGCTATATTGTTCAAACTTTGCACACATGTTGATCACCAATTGCTGGTGTGCATGTGACAAGTGCAGGTAACTCTGTTCTGTATTTTCAGAGTTATGCCCCTCTTTTAGTACTTAAAACATTACAGTATTGTGTTGCCTACTCCTTCAACATTTTACATGCTATATTGTTCAAACTTTGCACGCATGTTGATCACCAATTGCCGTTGTGCATGTGACGAGCAGGTAACTCCGTTTTGTACTTCCAGAGTTATAATCCCTTTTAGTTCTTAAAACATTACAGTATTGTGTCACCTACTCCAATATTTTACTTGCTTTATTGTTCAAACTTTGCATCCATGTTGATCATCAGTTGTTGTTGTGCATGTGACAGGAGCAGATAACACCATTTTATTTTTAAACGATGAGAATCCTCACCGTTTATAGCTGTTATAATCCTCAAAATGTCCTTTTCCTTGGTGCCACCTATTGTCAATCGTTATCAATAAAGTTAACCTTTCAGTGAATGGATGCTACCATTATAAATGGCTAGGAGAATCTTCTACAGCAGCCTTGCAGCCCTTTAGAAGTTATCTTATGAATAAATTGGATGCTACCATTTTTTTTATTTTGTAAAGACCTCAGATCGCTTAATATGAAAATGTGAAAACAGGTGAATTACACTTTACCCCAGACAGTGCAGGGCAATGGGCAATGATTGGAGGGGGGAACAGACATAGTCGAGTCAACAAAAATTTCAAACTTTAGCCCAGAGAAACGTGTGCATGTTCCAATTTTGACCGACATATGTTGCCCCGCTAGGTGGTGCTCTTGTATATTTTATTGTCAAGTTTGTAGGAGTGCTATCAACTTTGTATTTTGATTTCAATTATGAAAGCTTACTGCTCTAAATGCAAGGCGAGGAAGTAGACCTCCGATTTGCATGCTTGTTGCCTAGCCTGTAGTCGATGCACTCCTACGGATTCTTGTCCTACATGGGTGAATTGGGATGACAAAGGTGGGAGACGGGTGTCACGGTACGTTGTTGGCGGTGAGATTCCTCACCGCAAGATAATTCAAGTTTTTCAGTTTCTTTTTCAGAGGAACAAAAACATGGTGATGGTACTGTGACACCCATCAAAAGTGTGCTACCGTCGTCATGCTCTGATGAGCAAACAGAGCTAGCTGCAAAGGTGCTCATGAATATTAAGCAAGGGATAAGGCCTCTAGTTAGTGTTCTTAATCCCTTGCAAGCAGCTAGCTCGACCGGTGAAGCAGATACTCCATCTGTGGGAGCCGTGATACCGGGTAAGTCCGTTGCGATCAAAGGAAGTGTAGATGTGGGTAGAGCAAGCACCTCAAAATCAAAAGCCCACCCAGTGACGGCGGAAATAGGGAGGAAGTCAAGCAGTTTCTTTTCGGGAGGCTCGGCGAGGTCACAGCTGAATCAGTCGGGTGGTGAAAGGGACAAGGAAGAGGATTACCCTTCCCATTCGGAACAGCACATGGTAGCGATGGATTTTATTCATCAATACTATCCTGAATTTGTTCCACCCGATCGGCAAGCTGCGACTATTAGAGAGAAACCGCTATCGTCTTTGGACGCAGTCTTCGTGCAGAGGAAAGAGGACATTCCTTCCCGATACAGTCTTGACAGGTGTCGCAGGCTTTCAGCCATGTTGACGACGCCATATTCAACCTCTCTAGTGCTGAGAGGAAAGGCGGTTTCTTATCGACATCTTCCATAAATCTTTCGTTCCTTGGACCACGTTCATTTAAAACGGTTGGAGAAGATGTCCAGAGAGAACCCAGCAAGTGCAAGCGCAGCCTCCCGCACACACCGGTGGTGAGCTGTCGGATGGTGCTAGGTCAGTCGGAACATGCATCAAAATGTTCCTTCCACACTGCAACCGGGTCCGGCGGCAGTTATGGCTTCTTCTACTTACATAGAAGTGCACGAAAGAGGATTAGCCTAGAAGTTTCTAAGCAGGATACTCGGCGAGATCTGGGGACAGATTGAGAGTGCAGAGCATTTTTCTTCCTGTTAACAGTCAGGGACTACTGTTTTGTATTGTAAGAAACTTCAATGAGTAGGAGCATCCGTCCTATGTGACGAGTCGGGATGCTTCTTCCGCACTGCAGCCAACCCTGGTTATGGCTTTCTCTTCTTCCATGGATATGCATGATGAGCAGATCGCGAGCTGGAGAACCATCTCCTTTCCATCAGCAGTCAGGGTTGACTGTTTTTGGTTCTAGAAACTTTAATGAGTTGGGACGCCCGTTCGCTCTTGCGGTTCGGGACACTCCTTCCACACTGCAGCCAGATCTGGTTGCATCTATGGCATCTTCCCTTGCTTCATTAATGAAGCACATTGACTGCAGACTAGCTTTCTGACTTCGCATGTTCAGGTCGATAGCTAGTCGTTCAAGGCATTTTTATACGGGACATGTTTCGAGGATCTGGGGCCAAATCTCCGTCCCGTGAGCAGCTTATGGTAACAAGTAGATTATCATTGTTCTGCTAGCCTTGGTCACGGACCAGAATGCGTTTTGCAGTATTCCAGTAGTCGCTCGTACTACCATTTAACAGACTCTGATGGTGAGCTGTCGGACAGTGCTGCGTTGGTCCTGTCATCCATTCAGTCAGATGGAGTCGACCATATTTTCAGATGGAACATTTGGATGGTGAGAGGGCAACGGAGTGTGAGTCTCCATCCCACACAGAAGGGCACTTTAAGACTGAAATTTTAGTCTTAAGCTCTTAGAATATTTGTTCCATCTGAATATAAGTCTGCATTTGCTAGGCAAAATACAGCTTATCATACTGGGCGATGGAAGGATGAAGTTCTTTCATCCCTGGATCTTTTGGCTCAGGTGTCGAGGGCTTTTGTCCCGATTAACAACGCCTTCCTTGCCTTAGCAATAGTCTAAGAAATGCTATGCCCTATTGGTTAAGAATAGAGGTTTCATAGTGCATAGTTAGGCAGAGACAGCTGTCTTGTTTGGAATAGAGCTGTTAGAGGGAATAAGTATGTCTTTTCCTTCTCGGTGTTGTATTCCTTGGCGTCAGGACATTTAATACCATTGTGGACGCCATAGCAGCCTTATGTATTGTTACAGCGGTCTTTTCTTATACATTAGCGGCTAGTGTTGTAAGTCTCCATTTAGTGAGCTTTCAAGGCCACAAGTGATACAGATATGTCTTCACGCAGATGACTTTGGGAATTATGGTTGTTAGAATAGCGGCTCGTCATTCCCTACCTTGCGAGACTATGGTTGTAAGTCTCCGTTTAGTGAGCTTTCAAGGTCACAGGTTACACTGAGATATCTATCTTCACGGAGATGAAGACTTCTAAGCTACGTTAGCTAGGCTCTGACCACTGTCTTTTGGGAATAAAACCGCTAAAGGAAGAGTGCTTTTCGGTTTGTTTTCCTAGGTGTCATAGACTTGAGTTATTGTTTACACCACAGTAGCCCAGCTAGAGTCATGAGCGATGTTTTTTTTCAGTAATTATGCAATGACATAACAGAAATAATTATCTCTTGAGACTACTGTCTCTTTGGGAATTTAGGTCTGTTTATATAGCGGCTGTCCATTCCCTACCTTGCGCGACAATAGTTGTAAGTCTCCGTTCAGTGAGCTTTAAAGGTCGCAACTTACACTGATGTATCTGTTTTCACGGAGAGGAAGACTTATAAGCTACGGCTGGCATTGTAAGTCTCCTTAGTGAGCTTCTGAGGCTGCAGTTATCAGCCTTTTAATTGTCTTCATGGATTGGAAGACCTTTGGCTGCTTCAGCTAGGCTGAGTTCATTGTTCTATGGGACATGATACCTTTATGTTAGAGGAGGTTATTCTCTTCCAACTGGTATGGTTTGGTGTTAGTTATCTGAGGCAATAAGCCCTCTTCCATATTAACCTAGGGTGATTAATGAGCGTTTCTTCAAATACCGATACTAACTCCTTCTCAGGAATGTATTTCCTGATATCACATCGAATGTAAGAATTCATCTAGGTTTTTATGATCGGGTGTCGGAACATTGTTTTCGTCTCCCTTTTCATTTCTATCCAATCTATTGCTGTAGATTATATTTCCACCTTAGAGACTGGATATTATGTCTATATGGTGTATTATTTGTTCATCACGTCCCTCTCCGTCCTTAGTGGCATTATGGAGTCGGTCAGACGTGAGGGAGCCCTGCGGTTCCTATACTATTTGATAACTAACATGAACGATTTAAGTAATGCGGGTGAGGGGGGTTGGAGAGGAATTATTCATTCAGTTTCCTGGTTACACTTTTATCACTCGGTCATAACGTGGATACAGGCTGTATTCAGATGAGTACATGTGGGATTTCATTGCTCGCTTGCATAATATGTGTATTTAATAGGCAGACGCATTATTGAACATTATTGCTCTGCTTATAGAGCTCATGAGAATTTTGGGGACTATTTGGATCAGTTATGGAACTTTCAATAGGCCGTCTATGCATACGTTCTAAATTTTTGGCATCATTATTCGGAGTAGTATATTCTTTCTCCGAACAGTCATTGGTTATTACGGACCTAGGGAGCATGAATTATTTCGGGGATGATCTGTGACGAGTCTGTTTATCATAGCTCTTACCATGTTCTAATCAAGGTTTCTACGAGACTCGGTACACATTCTCAAATATTCGCACATTCAGTTTTTTAGCTCACCTGAGCGAAGCTCAAGGGGAGCTTTACTAATCACTTTCTGTCCGTCGTCCGTCGTCCATCGTCCGTCGTCATCCGTCCAGCGTTAACTTTACATTATCGACTTCTCCTCCTAAACCACTAGCCCAATTTTATTCAAATGTTGGCTAAATGTTTATTACCTAATGCCAATTCAGATTTGTTCAAATGAAGTTGCCCCTCCTCCTGGGTGGTGCCACGCCCCCAAGGGGCACCAAAATCTTTGTAACTCTTCTTCTCATGAACCAGCAGTAGCAGAGACTTGATATATGGTGTGCAGCTTCCTTTTGAGGTGTAGACTCAGATTTGTTCAAGAGAAGTTTGTGGGGCTATACTTGGCGTTGTTATGGGAGGGGCAAAATTTTTTGCCCCGCCCCAAATTTCTATTTTCCAAACCGAGAGGCTGATTTGAACCAAATTTTATGTGAGGGCTTATTGGGTCATGAGTACTTGATTTATGCAAAAAAAAAATTTCCCGCAGCCCCATGGGAACCGCAGGAGCTAAAAATAGAAAAAATTTAAAACACCCATATCTCCAAAACTGCACGGCATTGAGAATTTTTATTTGGTGTGCAGCTTCCTTAGGACCAACAGAAAGGATTGGTAAAAAAAAATTGCCATCGGTTTTAACATAGGGTACAGTTTCGGGACTTTGAAAAAGTGCTGAGTCACCACTTTTTAACACTGCAGGCAATGGGAAAAACATTAAAAAATCTTCTTCTCCAGATCCAGCAGGCAGAATCTTTTGATATTTGGTATGCAACATTGTAGGGTGGATCTGATTCAAGTTTGTTCAAATCGGCCCCCTGGGTTCATATTTGGGCTCAGTATAGGAGCCCGTTTTCGAACTTAGTGCATTTCAGGCAAATTTCTTTGAAAATCTTCTTCTCCAGATCCAGCAGGCAGAATCTTTTGATATATGGCATGCAACATTGTAGGGTGGATCTGATTCAAGTTTGTTCAAATCGGCTCCCTAGATTCATATTTGGACTCACTCTAGGAGCTCGAATTCGAACTTAATGCATTTCAGGCAAATTTCTTCAAAAATCTTCTTCTCCAGATCCAGCAGGCAGAATCTTTTGATATTTGGTATGCAACATTGCGGGGTGGATCTGATTCAAGTTTGTTCAAATCGGCCCCCTGGATTCGTATTTGGGCTTAATATAGAAGCCCGAATTCGCACTTAGTGCATTTCGGGCAAATTTATTAAAAAATCTTCTTCTCCAGATCCAGCAGGCAGAATCTTTTGATATTTGGTATGCAACATTGTGGGGTGGATCTGATTCAAGTTTGTTCAAATCGGCTTCCTAGTTTCATATTTGGGCTCACTATAGAAGCTCGAATTCGAACTTAGTGCATTTCAGGCAAATTTCTTAAAAAATCTTCTTCTCCAGATCCTGCTTCAGAATCTTTTCATATTTGGTAAGCAACATTGTGGGGTGAATCTGATTCAAGTTTGTTCAAATCGGCCCCCTGGGTTTATATTTGGGCTCCGTATAGGAGCCCAAATTTTAACTTACTGCATTTCAGGCATATTTCTTAAAAAATCTTCTTCTCCAGATCCAGCAGGCAGAATCTTTTGATATTTGGTATGTAACATTGTGGGGTGGATCTGATTCAGGTTTGTTCAAATCGGCCCCCTGGGTTTATATTTGGGCTCAGTATAGAAGCTCGAATTCGAACTTAGTGCATTTCAGGCAAATTTCTTAAAAAATCTTCTCCAGATCCAGCAGGCAGAATCTTTTGATATTTGGTATGCAACATTGTGGGGTGGATCTGATTCAAGTTTGTTCAAATCGGCCCGCTGGATTCATACTTGGGCTCACTATAGAAGCTTGAATTCGAACTTATTGCATTTCAGGCAAATTTCTTCAAAAATTTTCTTCTCCAGATCCAGCAAGCAGAATCTTTTGATATTTGGTATGCAACATTGTGGGGTGGATCTGATTCAAGTTTGTTCAAATCGGCCCCCTGGATTCATATTTGGGCTCACTATAGAAGCTTGAATTCGAACTTATTGCATTTCAGGCAAATTTCTTCAAAAATCTTCTTCTCCAGATCCAGCAAGCAGAATCTTTTGATATTTGGTATGCAACATTGTGGGGTGGATCTGATTCAAGTTTGTTCAACTCGGCCCCCTGGATTCATATTTGGGCTCACTATAGAAGCCCGAATTCGAACTTAGTGCATTTCAGGCAAATTTCTTAAAAAAACCTTCTTCTCCAGATCCTGCAGGCAGAATCTTTTGATGTTTGGTATGCAACATTGTGGGGTGGATCTGATTCAAGTGTGTTCAAATCGGCTCCCTAGGTTCATATTTGGGCTCACTATAGAAGCTCGAATTTGAACTTAGTGCATTTCAGGCAAATGTCTTTGAAAATCTTCTTCTCCAGATCCAGCAGGCAGAATGTTTTGATATTTGGTATGCACCATGCTTAGGGGGTGAGATTCAAGTTTGTTCAAGCCAAGTCCCTGGGTTCATATTTGGGCTCACTGTGGTAGCCCGAATTATAACTTAGTTCAAAATGAGGAATTTTCTTTAAAAATCTTCTTCAGATCCAGCAGTCGGAATGTTTGGATATTTGGTATGCAGCATCCTTAGGGGGGGGTGAGATTCAAGTTTGTTCAAGCCATGTCCCTAGGTCCATATTTGGACTTACTGTGGGAGCCTGAATGATAACTTAGTTCAAAATGAGGAATTTTCTTTAAAAATCTTCTTCTTCAGATCCAGCAGTCGGAATGTTTTGATATTTGGTATGCAGCATCCTTAGGGCTTAGGGCGGGGGGTGGGGGTGGGGGGGGGGGGGGTGAGATTCAAGTTTGTTCAAGTCATGTCCCTAGGTCCATATTTGGACTCACTGTGGGAGCTCAAATTGTAACTTAGTTCAAAATGAGGAATTTTCTTTAAAAATCTTCTTCTTCAGATCCAGCAGTCGGAATGTTTTGATATTTGGTGTGCGGCATCCTTAGGGGGGTGAGATTCAAGTTTGTTAAAGCCAAGTCCCTGGGTTCATATATGGGCTTCCTGTGGGAGCCCGAATTATAACTTAGTTCAATATGAGGAATATTCTTTAAAAATCTTCTTTTTTTTTAGATCCACTGGTCAGAATCTTTGGATATTTGGTATAAGCTTTTCTTAGGAGGAGCAGATGCAACTTGTTGAAATCAATTCTCTGGGTTGATATTTAGGCTACCATGTCAGGTGAGCGCCCTCAGGCCCCCTGGGGCCTCTTGTTTTATTATTGGAATTAATTGTACACCTGAATGGGGTCGCTTGTTGGTTGCCTTAGAAGCGTGTTTGCTTTTCAGAGACTTTGCATTGCGATTCAATAGGACAAGTGCATTGTAACAGACCCCACAAACCCTGCCCCTCTTAATTCACTCCACAAGCGGTGCTTTCTAAGATTTTGTGTGAAGCCAGTGCTACAAATCTTTCTTCAACGAGGAAGGCTTGCACAATGGCTCCATTCAAAACAATGAGAGGGTCCCTATGGGGGCAGCAGTTCAGAAAAACGTAAGGGCCTAAAGAATCAGGTATGATTCCCCTATATTCATTCTCTAGGGGCTATCAAATCTAAGGGGTTCAATGAACAAGATTATAATGAATGTTAATATATTTTTATTGAATTCCAAAACATACAAGACCCTAAACTTGTGTCTTATAAAGTTTAACTCGTGGGGATACTGTTTTACCTGGACTTAAAAAAATAAATCCATACCCTGTGGTCACTAAAGGACTTTTAATCCTGTTAATCCAATGGAGGTTTGTTATGGTAATCGGGGCTTTCCTGCCAAGGTATACAAGCACTGCTCATCATTATGGTTAATGCGTTTCTTCACCACAATAATGTCACTTGACGTGTACAATCTCTTTCTCAATGCGAGAATAAACCTGCTATGACGCTTACCTTACCCCAAGTGAGCTGAAGTAAGTTGTAATCAGTTATGGTTTTGCGTACTCTACGGAGTTCCACCACCCAAAACACCGCGCCCAGTCCTGTTCTGGCAATGTGCACTCAAATGAGTCCCACTACCAAAACACCGCACCTATTTCTGCACTCACAACAAAATCAGTAAATTATCCAGTGCAAACCTCAATGGAGGTGAGCTGGCCTTCCATGAAATTCATTGTACCAACTTGTACAACATTTTAATACGCGTATATATTAAAATCAGTAACACCTCCCGCACTCTATAAAAAAAGAGTCAACCATTACACTCCAGCAACCATCTATATCTGGTCCTCACCAGAAATTAAATGTCATCAGTAATGAGCAAAGCATTTGATAAGGCTATGTCATTTTTACAACACATTCCAGTGTCTGTCTGGGGGGGGGAGGGGGGGGGGCAGGGGGGGGGGATCACGGCCAGTCAATACGAGGGAGGATTCAAAGGACTATCCATGAATTCTATTCAAGAAAATTCCATGAATCCTCCCAAACCTAACTAATAATTTACATCGGTCAAAATGAATATACTCCAGCAGGAATAACTAGAAATTACCTCACAACTGCTCTTCAAAAGACTCCACCTTACTCAAACCAAATGGCGATCATATACATGAAGAGCACTAAATTGACTCGCACTCCACATGCTAACCGAGACGAGAGAGGAGAACAAGAAATTACTGAACAATAAACACATATCAGTTCAATACATGCAGTTAAGGTAGCCGAGTTCTAGTACATTAACTCTTCCCCGGCCACACCAAAACAAGACCCAAATCCAATAACGCATACTATGCCAAGCTGAGACTTAGTTTACCAACCCTTGTCCAGCTGGTATGTTTCAGTATGGTTGTGCATGTTATATCACCGGTTTTCGACCTATCTACATATTGCGACTCTGGTATATGTTAGAGGTGTGCGCTGTTAATTACCGGGATTACTACAATAGCGTTAGCTTCTGAAGTGGCATTAAGCACCAATAATTAATAATAATTAATAACTGGGTGCCTGTTGGGCGAACATATATTGATTATTTGGTACCGCTTTTCACTGATTCCAGAGCGCTTCCCTCTTTGTTTTGAAGAATATTCCTTCAAAAAAAAGGGGGGGGGGATTTTCTTCATCTCTTCCAGCTTGAAAATAAGTGTGTAACTATGAGTGAAGCTGTTTTTGTCTATAGAGTATTACAAATCTTAGATACAGCTTGTTTATATATACATATGGCATGTGTTTTGGGGGGGTTAGTCTCTCACTCTTGAATACGCCATCCTGATTTAAGTGGCTTAGTCCGGGATAGCCTTAAATTGGGGGCTTGTTACACCCCATTACCATAATCCTTAATAATTAATAATTATTCATTAATCATAATCATTCATGCTAAGAATATGGAATTACTTAGATATGGCTCCTTATTTAGGATATGTCTTCTCTATTATTGTATAGAGAGACATACATGTAATTCCTTTTAAATTTAATTTCTTTTCACCTTGGAATGCAGGCTTAGGAACTATATTTGGTCTGCTAATTCTTAAGTTCTAGGCCCTCCGCCTTTTACGATTCAGCTAAGTGTGGGCCATTGGTTATTAGTTATTATATATATAAAAATATGATAAATTTAAAGTAATTTGTATATTTTTTATACTTACCAACAAACTTGTCAATTCAAGTTTGTTCACAAGGGTCACAACTCTTGATAGCACAACTCTGATAGCACCCATAAAATACAAAAAAAAACCCCTTCTTCTTCAGATCCAGAGGTCACAATCTTTTCATATTAGGTATACAACATCTCTAGGGGGGATCAGATTCAAGTTTGTTCAAATCGAGTCCTTGGGTTAATATTTGGGCTCCCTATGGGAGCTCGAATTTTAACTTAGTGTAATATGAGGAAATTTCTTTAAAAATCTTCTTCTTCAGATCCAGTGGTCAGAATCTTTTCATATTTGGTATACATCATCTTTAAGGGGACCAGATTCAAAACGAGTCGCTGGGTTAATATTTGGGCTCCCTACTGGAGCCCAAATTTTAATTTTGTGGAATACGTGGAATATTCTTTAAAAATTTTCTTCTTCAGATTCACCAGTCAGAATCCTCTCACATTTGGTATATAACATCTCTGGGGGGGGGGGGGGGGGGGGGGGGGAGGGGGGGGGGGATTCAAGTTTGTTCAAATCTAGTTCCTCGGTTAATATTTGGGCTTGAATGTTAACTTTGTGCAATATGAGGAATATTCTTTAAAAATCTTCTTCAGTTTCACCAGTCAGACTCCTCTCATATTTGGTATACATCATCTCTAGGCTGGGAGGGGGGGGGGGGAGGGGTCAGATTCAAGTTTGTTCAAATCGAGTGCCTTAGTTAGTATTTGTATTTGGGTTCCCTATGGGAGCCCGAATTTTAACCTACTGCAATATGAGGAAATTTCTTTAAAAATCTTTTTCAGATCCACCAGTCAGAATCCTTTATCATTTGGTATACATCATCTCTAGAGGAGTCAGATTCAAGTTTGTTCAAATCGGGTCCCTGGTTCGTACTTAGAAATTTTGGACCAAAATTTGGAGAAAAAAGATTCCTTTTTTTTTCAATTTTTGGACAAAAAAAAAATTTAGTCTGAAATTTTGGGTCTGGTTCGGACTCAGAAACTTTTAGGGGGATTTTGATGCATTTTGTTCAATTTTGAGACTGAAATTTTTTTTTATAGCCTGAAAATTTTGGGTCCGGTTCCAACTTGGAAGTTTTGGACCAAAATTCAGAAAAAAATGTTTTCGATTGTTTTAAAAATCAAGTTCCTAGATGGATTAGAGTGGTTTTAAGCAAAAATGATTTTACTCTATGTCCTCCCCTCCCTTCCTTGTTGGGGGGGGGGGGGGGGGAGAGGGACAGTTAAATGAAACAAAATGTTTGGCTGCAAAATATATTTTGAAAGATTTAGAGTGATTTTAGGCAAGCCCCTAATTATAATACTCCTATGACCACCGACCCCACTCCTCACTCGGGGGTCAATTAACTGGTAAAGTGCTGGAAGCCCATATTTGGGCTTTACTCTGAAGTGTCAGTACCAGTACTTAAAGACTTCATATTTTGTGGATGTTGTTCATACCACCTTTGAAGTGAAATTATTTAGTCTGTTAGTATTTGCCTTGTTACAGTTTATGGGAGAGTGCCTATTGGCACTCTCCCATAAATTGTAACAAGGCAAACATATGTGAACAAATTTTAATGACCAAAAATAATTCAGCACTCTACCAGTTAAGCGGAGGAAAAAAATGCAATATGAAGGAATTTCTTTAAAAATCTTCTTCTCTAGGGGGGGAGGGGGGGGGGGGGGGGTCAGATTCAAGTTTGTCCGAATTATGTCCCTGGATAAATATTTGGGCTCCCTATGGGACCATGAATTCTAACTTAGTGCAATATGATGAAATTTCATTGAAAATCTTCAGATTTACCATCCGAAATGCTTTCACATTTGGCATACAGCTTCTGGGGGGTGGTGGTGTGTAAGATTTAAGTTTGTTCAAATTGGGTCCCTGGGTTAATATTCATGCTCTATTTGATTGGGGGCAGCATACAACCCTTGGAAATTTTGCAGTGCTAATCTACAGCTGATAGAATTGGAAGCAGTCAGGAAGACCCAGAATAATAATCCTCAGACATGGACACTAAAGTTATGAATAATTTCATGACTTCATTCCTCTGTAGTGTTGATGAAACATGACTAACTGAGCGTGATCCAAAATAGTTCTTTGAACCACTTTGTCAGGTGAGCGATTAAGGTCCCTTGTGGCCTCTTGTTCTTGATGTCTTCACACCTTCTCTAATTTGGGCACACCTGTAAACCGGTGTGAAATTGGGATAATCTAAAGGTCCGATCTTTGGTGGCGTTTCATGAACATCTTTGGCACACATGAAATACAGGAAAAACTCCACCTCAGGATGTCCACTCCTCTGTACTCCACCCACTTTGTCTGTGTTACTACTTTCATCATCATTTTTCAGATTCCAACATTGGTAGAAAACCTGAGTAAAGACATTTGCAAGAGTATTGCTGCCTCTAAGGATCACACCCTTTTCCAAATGGAGAGGTAAATCATAGTTTATTGGAAAGTTCTCATACTTAACACTTTATTTTGTCTTACAGTAAGTATGTATTGAGTTTGTAATAACCTGAATACTAGGGCTGGGTGGTTTTTCAGTTCGGTTCGTTTTTTTTCTTCAAAACCAAAACCGAACCTCCGCCTTAACAAAGAAACGAGACTTTCGGTTTCAACAAATTTCCCGGCGGAATTGGTAAGTTTATGATCTCTCAATCACTTGCTTTACGCATGCCAAGGACTTAAATATCGGGCAAATGTAAATGCTGTGTCGTTTATGCTTACTTCGAGAGGACTCAGAACAAATCCCCCCCCCCAAACAGTGGTAGCAATTTGTATCTTAAACAATATCTACAGAACCACCACCAGAAGGAATATGAAACATTAAAAAGGCTTACCAAAGAATCCACAATGCAATTCAAGAATCGTTAAGTAAATTTAATGAACCGGGCACAGCCCCAGGCTCACTCATCATATTCGACCAAATAGGTATTGCAAGTTACCTGACAATATATGGTGTAAAAGTAATATAAATTACCTTTGATCCAAAATCATCTGCGTATGGCGCGTAGTAAATTAGATTGGAGGTAAACATAAAATTTATTGAGTTTTAAAACCACAAATTTCACATGGGAAAAATGATGAGTAAATTATGTTAATTAACCGACTTTGGCACGTTCTCTGAAGTCACATGCTCAGAGATAATGCTGCCCTTTGGCAGTTCTGTTGTTTGTCAACAATAAAATGGATAAATTAAAATAAAACATATCCTGTTAAATGGATGGCAGGTAACTATTGATAGTTTTTAGCAGCGACTAGCAGCTCTATAAGTGGCAATGTCGGTCTGTCGGTCGGTCTGTCTGTGACCAACGAGTTTGTCTGTGACCAACGAGTTTCAAAACTCAATAACTTTTGAAATACTTGATGGAATGACTTTATATTTGGCATGTAAGTGTATGTTATTGATGTCTAGCCACTGTTCAATGCATGTGTTGTTCCAAATATTTTTCTTGGAGTTATGGCCCTTGATGAACTTAGAATGTCGGTCGGTCTGTCTGTGACCAACGAGTTTCAAAACTCAATAACTTTTGAAATACTTGATGGAATGACTTTATATTTGGCATGTAAGTGTATCTTATTGATGTCTAGCCACTGTTCAATGCATGTGTTGTTCCAAATATTTTTCTTGGAGTTATGGCCCTTTATGAACTTAGAATTTTGTGAAATTGCACCACCTGTCGCAGCTACTGCGTCGATGTCGCGATTTTTGTAAACTTATTGGGAATTGTTTGTACACTATTTGAACTTACTTTAAGGAATCACGCAGTACTGCAGGTCTGTCAGGTATAAACTGTAAAGTGTCAAGTTAACGCTGCATTCACAATATGAAGTTGTAATAATCAACACGTGCTTTCCCATGACCATGTGTATTTTGTGTGCACAACAATTCCCAAAATGCGATATTACAAACTTTCTTTCAAATCCCATTATGCAGCCATCTCCCTTCAAAAACATCAATCGCCTGTCTTGACTGAGATGAAATCAATGCAGGGATCAGCCAAGAGGGTGAAGTGAAGTTGGTAATATCTTCGCCCTGGCACTACTCACTTCGCCCAATTTCTATCTTTGGGCAAAATCAAAGAAAAAAACGAACCTCTGCAGTCGAAATTTGGAGAGATATTGTGAAAGCATTGGAGAGAGTGAGTTACCAATAAAAGTGATTCTTTAATCACGACTTACTTCAGTAATAGTTATCAAATTCACAAGAAATATGATTTGTGTTCATTTTATTTCACTGTCATTTGAAAAATGGGACAGTCTATTTTCAAGTGATGTGATAATTACCGAAATAAGCACCACAACTGCATATTATCCACCAAAACCAGGGTTAGAGCTTAGCGACTCCATAAAAAATAAGGAAATGTTGATTTTTGCTAAAATGTAGCTTTTTTGTAATTTTCTGCATCTTGACAAGGCCCCAGATCTCACTGACAGAACAAGACAGATCCCACCAGTGGTGGAGCCATGGTTTGAAATCCTGGGGGGACCATGCTGGTGAAGAGTTTGTTGGGGGGGGGGGGGGAATCTCAGGACTGAGGATACTGTACTTGTGCTGAGGGCAGGAAATCAATTGTGGGGGGGTGGGGTGGGGGACTGGTCTCCCTAGATACCTCATGGCTTCACCACTGTAGCCCACTACAGTAGCCCAACACAATATGTCCATTAGCTGAGAAGAGTGGTGAACACTGAGTAACCCAGATGATAACACGCTGTATGAGCCTTGTGACTTGGATGACAAATGCAGACACATTTTATGAGTACATTACCCTAAAAAATGTGGATTTCTACAATATATTTTAAAAAACTGAAAAACCGAACTGAAAACCAAGTTTTTTTAACAAAACCGAAACCGAACCGAAACGCAAATTTCAAAACCGCCCAGCCCTACTGAATACAGCGAGTATCAGGGGCACCTGATACAAAATCTGTATGTTTCAACTGTTTAATACAAGTGTGTTGTTGGTTAACATTTGTTTACATTACTCTTTAAAGAACATTACGTGCTTTCAAAACACATTTTTAAATAGCAAAAAAGAAAAAAAAAACACTTCTCAAAAGCACAATTAATAAGATATGGAAACACATTGCTTTTATGCTTTTGTATCTGAATCACTGGAAACATTTAAACAGGAACAATATGCAGTTATACTGTTACATCACACAGTTTTTTATGCTTCCCAAAACATTTCTCAGGGGAGGGGTGGGGGGGGAGGGCATATAGTTGCCACTTTGTCCATCCATCTGTCCACCATCCATCCATCCATCCATCCATCTGTCAATCCATCCATCCACCCACCCATCCTTCCATCCATCTGTCCATCCATCCATCTGCTGCGATATCTCAGCAGTGAGTGGATGGATTTCAATGAAATTTGGTATGAGAGATCCTTGTGACAACCTGCTATACACGTTACAGAAAGTTGCCCACATATTTTTCACCAGGGTTACGGTCCTTACTTTGTCAATTTTTCATGATTTTTTTCCGTTGAAAGTGATATCTTATTGTGCAGGGATGGATTTCAATGAAATTTGGTATGAGGGATGTTTGTGACAATCCACTCCAACACGTTATAAAAAAGTTGCCAGCATATTTTTCACCAGAGTTACGTTCCTTACTTTGTCAATTTTTTCTGATTTTTTTTTTGTCTGCAAAAATATCTCCGCAGTGAGTGGATGGAAATCAATTAAATTTGGTATGAGGTGTCCTTTTGACAAGCAGCTCCTGCACATGTTAGAAAAAAGGCTGCTGTATCTGTCTGTCTATCCATCAGCAGCAATAGTTTGTGGATGGATTTCAATGAAATTTGGTATAAGGGATCCTTGTGACAAGCCGCTCCTGCACATGTTATAAAAAGGTTGCCCACATATTTCACCAGATTTTTGGTTCTTGCCCTTCAAAGGCATGTGCCAAATGATTTCCCATACTAGGGGCCCACAATTTTACGAATCTGCTTGTTAACTAAGTCGACTGTCCGGGAGCATCCATCACTTTTACTGATTTTCTTGTTTCAGAATGTATAATGTGTACATGCTCAATTAGTTGATCCTTGAATCACAAAAGTTAAAGACAATTTCAACCAAAATGACAAGTATTGTTATAAGTCTGAAAATGAAATCTGAAATGAAAATTCTAATTGACTAAATGCACACAATATCACAGTTTAATTGTTAATTATTTTTTGTAAAACAATTTCCAAAAATTTCAACAGAACTATATCATGGACCCCTTATTGAAACGAGCTTGTTCAAATGATCATTCACATAATATGGTTTTGTTGAAATATTTGGAAAAAAGGTTTTTTTTCAACTGCTCAGTTTGAAAATTAAGTGGGCAGATGCGTCCAATTCGTTAACTGGTAGAGTGCTAAATTATTTTTCAAAGGTGACATATATAGACAATAAACATATAGTGTGTTTTTATATCTGTGTTATACAACGAGTTGAAATATGGTTTATTTTTTCGAGGCTTCGCCGAGAAAAAATAAACCATATTTCAACGAGTTGTATAACACAGATATAAAAACACACTATATGTTTATTGTTTTTATCTGATAACAAACAGACACCAGTCTTGTGCGTCTACCCGACTTATATATGCTTCCCACGGGCCTCCAAAGAAAACCAGTCTACAAGACAAAAGAAATAGGACAAGACGCATAGAGTTGTGTCCCTTACATTACAAAATCGATGACGGCGATTGTAAAGTGCGATTGCACTTCTTGCATCATGTAACTGCGCTGGAACAAAAATAAATTTCAACTATTTTATTAACAGTAACAAAACGGTGTTTCAGTAGAGTTTTTCTTTTTTTGACATAGTTCCAGTTTTCTTCCGTGTTTTATGCTGTAGTCCCAATATAACAAATAATTTTGCGTTTGTTTACAATTTTTACGAAGTGTTTTTTTTTCAGATAGAGCAGACAAACTTTTAATTAGCGCAGTTCCGCGAGTACTTTTGATCGAGGCCGTGACTATAAATAGTTCGCAGTCACCGCATACTAATTACTATTAACATTCAAGTAATTTCTACAATGTTTTGAAGCAAAATTTTAGGTTGCCTTTCTTGAAGCAAAATAAATAAGAAATGACACCATCAAAGGATTTTGACAAAGTGCAATAAGCGTACAATTAAAACCTGCCCTGTGATATAACGATGTTTCATGAATGAATGAATGAAAATGGAATTGAAAGAGGTCAGAGGTCGTTCGCATAAATTATAATTATATACAACACCCGTTGTATATACTTCAAGTATATACAACGGTTGTTATACTCTATGGTTATCAGATAAAACTTGAGTATTTGTTTTTTCAAAGAAGTCGTACTACTAGCAAGAGAAGCCTAAGTTTACTGAGATTTTTTTCATAAATAAGTGTTGTAACTATTTATTGGAGAGTGCCAGTGGGCACTCTCCAGTAATAAATTGTAATAGAAGAATTTTATATTAACAGTGTGTATTCTGCTGCTGAGCAAACAACAAGCTAATGCAAACAATGTAAAGCCACTGATATGGCTTTCAGAACTTTTCAATAGAGCCATGATAGTGGCTTCTAGAGCTCGACCAGTTATGTAAAGGGTTAATCAGGTTATTACAGTACCGGTAGATAATTGTAAGATAAATCTATCATCACCATCATGTTTATGGACAAAATGTTGTATTTGGACCTTACTCTTCTTTCTTAGGCTAAATCTTGGCTTGTTAAGATGTGGCCTTTGAAACAAGAGCTTGTACACAAACATAATAATTGTGATATAAATTAGGGCTGTCGCGACTATCATTTTTTGTAATCGACTAATCGTGACCAGTAATCAACGGTTAGTCTATTAATAGTCGCTTCCCATGAATTTTTAGCAAATCATTCTTCTGTTCGTAAAACTCTGAAAATGACAATGGCACCAGTGTGTTCAGACGAAGTGGGGTTGTGGGAACAACAAATCGGTCCCGACTGAAGCTACATGTAGTCCAATCTTGGACCCACAGTCCGTAATATAATTTTTGGGGTTGGTATGTCCTGTAGGACGTACCAACCCCAAAAATAATATTACTGACTGCAGGTACAAGTTTGAACTAGATTGAAGCCGATGAATTAAAATGAATTTACCAAAGAACATTCCTGCATATGTTTCCTTTCTGCAATAAGCTTCTCGAAATTTTGAACATTGAGATCTATGCATTCCCTCGTCAGTTGTTAAAATTGGATCTTAGTCTGAAGTTCTGAACTTTGAGAAGTGATCTGACGTTCTGACTTTCGTCATAATTTTGTCACTTCCGCGCTTTGGGTTTTCCAATGGGTGCATTCATGTGTACAAGACTGGAGAAATTCAGAAGAATCTATTCTTCTCGAGTAACTGTGAGTGTTCTTTCTTACACAGTCAGTGACAGTCGTACAGTCTTCCGGATATGAATGTTAACTATGGTTAGATATTTAAAGTTATTCACCTTCATTGATCATTCACCTCACAAAACAATGCAATTTAGCCCCGACGTGTAGTAGACGTGTACCACCTTGAAAATGAACGACGATCGACTAAAATAAAAAAACGTTGACTACTTAAATAGTCGACGGTTAGTCGACTAATCGAATAATCGCGACAGCCCTAATATAAATATACTTTTATTTTGAGTAGTTTTTCAAACAATTAATAAGAGTACTGGTCAAAAAAATGACATTGCATGGTAAGTCCTTTCTCAAAAAAAAAAAATTCATTTAGCCATTAACTCTATATACCACTACACATTTTTGCAGTCCAAACCAACCTCAAGATTATCTGGTATACAGTGTGAGTGTATCTCTCTCTCTTTCTCTACCTTTGTTGGTTTTGCATTCCAAGAATTTACGAGATGTGTATCTCAGATTTGGAACTGGGTGATTTTTCCAAGGAGTTAAATGGAATGGATTTCAGTTGTCACTGATCAGGCCTCACTGGGGTTTAGCTCAATTTGTTTGTTTTTGGGGTTTTTTTTATCAGCCAGGTCACCTCACTGCTTTCAAACAAATGGACAATTTACCACTTATCCCACTATGAAGACTTGGTTTAACCTTCTGTAGAAATGTATAACAATTAGAAGGGTTTGGGGGAATCAAAGGACAGGTTAACCATTTATACCCCAATGCACACAATATCCAAAATTTTCTTTAAAAAAAAATATGTTTAAAAAATCTTCAACAAAACCATATCAGTGAGGAACTCATTCTAATGAGGGGTCACATGATATGGTTTTGTTGAAATGTTTTTAAAAACAATTTTTTTTTCAATTGCTCAATTTGTGAATTACGCAGATAGATGTGGCTGATTTGTTAGACAAAATGTTAAATGTTACATGTTGAGAAGAGTAAGAAAGAGCGCATCGGTCCCCAAATTCACAAATTGTCAATCTACAACTGTGGTCAGAGATGCACTCCTGAAAGGAAATCCACCATTGATCTTGATATACCTTTAATCCTGATCACACCCGTTGTGTCCTTGAGCAAGGCACTTTATGCTGGTTGCCTACATGGGAGCATGATGATGCTGTGTACTAAGCCATACTACATGTCAGTGGTGCACATGTCTTCAACCGCTGTAACCATGCTTGAGCGGAGCTTGAACAGAGTTAGATTGTTGAGGAGCTGACAGTTGCTCGTTGATGCTCGGTGGTTCTTTCTGGGTACTCTGGCTTCCTCCACCCATAAAAACTGTCATGGTCACGATTAGCCATTGTGCATAAGTATGTGACCTTAAACACCAATAAATAAATAAATAATAAATAACCCTGATCACAGCTTTTCATGTAAATACCCTATGGATTCTTTGAAAGGAAACTGTAGCCCAGAAGGGAGTTGTACCAGGCTGGACTGGCTTCAACATTTCTATCCAGGAAGAAATTACTGTCTGATATCTTATTTCCCAACTGTAGCTGCTCCAGCTACTGATATATTCACAAGTGCCAAGATCTTAACCCACATATTATTTTCAAGATAAGTTTCATCAAATCTGCTTTAAAGCAGCCATGACTAGATTTGATGAAAAATTCATCAAAATGTAACTCAAGAAGTCATTGTTGAAAAAGTCTTTTATATTTATAGGAGAGAAATTTGGTTAAATATACCCAAATGATACTTATTTTAGGGGCAACAGAAAGGCTATCCTGGGTGGGAATATCTGCCAGCAGCATGCTAGAAGTTAAACTATTCGAAGATGCCTGCAGTTAGATCATGTGATCATTTTGTTTGACCAAGCATGAAAATGTCTAAAATACTATGGAAATGGCAGTCTGACTATCCTGGTATTAAGCTGACATAAGCAACATCTCATACAATATGCAATTTCCTTAACACTTTACCTAACATGAAAGGCAGACAACCATTTTTTTCTTTTTTTGTGTCAAAAACATAGCTTATGACCACTCATTGGAATGAGCTTGACAGGCTCATTCCATTGAGGGGGGGGGGGGGGGGTCATTGTCGGAAACCGGACTTGGTTGTTGCTGGGGGAAATAGATTCACGCTGGTTTCTTCTTCCTTGTTGCTGTTGTTTGGACTCTGGTCACCTTTTCATTAACATACAGCTGGTACTTCACTCTTTCTCTGCCGTTGCATGGCTACTAACGTATTGTCACTTTGCCAGATGCCTTTGCTCTAACATGTGATGGAATGTCACTCTACCACAGGAACTGTTCCTATTCTAAATATGAGTTCGGAGGCTCCCCTTACATTACAATGTGCTTATACTTTTTCACTGATGCGGCACTCCTCTAACCTATAGCATGCAACATCCCCAGCTCCTCACCTATGACCCACAGTCTTATACACCTTGAAACAGGAATTAATTTTTTGAGAAATCACCCAACTTTTATTAGATCACCAGAACTTTAATTCTCATCTTAATTGCTTCTTTTGAACTTGGCTGCTTAGATCTATCTTAATTTAATATTTGCTTTCAAGTTTCTTTGAAAGTCTCGCATTTTCGGTATATCCAGACCATCGGTGACTGACCAGATATGTGGTATGGGGGTGTGTCCAGACATATATGATGTACTGTTTTTACGACAACTGCCTATTACCTGGAGATAATTACATAGATAATGACTGCACGAGAAAACTTGCTTTTACTCCTTTAATCTTTTAACAGACAGCTCATGTGGCATTCAGCAAAAACGCAATAATGGACATTAAATTTCATTCTAATTAGCAGTGCATGAAATATTTTACTGGTCTGTTTAAGTGATAAATTGGTTTTCAAGGGTCTGTCATACAGACAAACATTCTTACACCTTTAGTCCAAGCAAGAAAGATTATTAAAAATATATACACTTTTAACCAACAAAATCACAAATTCAAGCTATCACCTCGACATTCATAAGCTGTGTTTTTGAGACAAAAAATGATAAAAATAATGACAATTCAATGGTGATTTTTGTGAATAGCACTGGCTGGTTTTGGCCTTTATATTGGGTAAAGGGTTAACAAATATAAAACAAAAAACACCAAAACAATTTCCTTGGTATAATTAAAAAGAAGTTTCAAGATGCCGATTTGAAGGACCTATTGGAGCCAGGATATCAGTTGAGGGGTGTGTGTCAATAATGGAAGGAAGGCAGTGCAGTCCAGTTGTGTGCATACACCCATTCATCTATGAGGCCCTGTAAGAATACCTTTCATGGCTACAGTTGATACATATGGAAAAGAAGATTAGATTGCAGAATTCAGTTGCTGTCTAGGAGAGGCGAGTTTGTTGGAATTATGAAAGCATTATATAAAGACATACAGAGTGAACTTAGCCTGGGAAACATTACAACAAAACGTGTGCCTATGGAGATAGACCTAAAACACGGGTGTATCCTTTCGCCAATTCTGTTTGCATTGTACATCAGAGGTTTAGGAGATGAACTCCTGCATAGCGACGAGGGGGTAGCAGTTGGGGACTTGAAGATCCCAGGGTTATTTTTTGCAGACGATATGGTGCTAGTGTCAGAAAGCGAAGAGGGGCTAACGAAAATGTTGGGAATTGTTGGGAAATATGGGAGCAAATGGAGACTCAAACTTAATGAAAGCAAGAGCAAAGTTATACCTGTGGGCCGCAAAGTGGACCCCACCCGGAGGTGGAGAGTGGGTGAGTTCTGCATTCCGGAAGGTAGCAGCAAACTTCTCAGTGTAGGAGAGACAGGTGATTACGAGTATTTGGGGGTAAATATAAACATTACAGGAAGAGGCATCTACCGAAACCACATAAATAAATTGATTCTGAAGGGGAACCGGATCCTTAACCAAATTAAACTTATAGGGAGAAACAAGTTCATTAAGGTTTTCGTGGGGAGAACCATTTGGGAAATGGTGGGTCTGCCAAGTATAACATATGGCACGGAGGTGGTACCCTTAAACCAGACAGCCATAAAGAGCTTGGAAATCCTGCAGAACGATGCAGGCTGATGGATAACGGGGTTGAGTAATGCCGCAGTGCTAGAAGCAATCAGGGGTGAGCTTGGGTAGATGAGGATACAGGACAGGATAGACCTGTTGAAACTCGGTTATCTTAATTATTTGGTAAATCTCCCTGACAGGCGATGGTGTGAGGTGATGTTCCTGAGAATTTTCAAGTCAAATATCAAGAACTACTCATTGGAGAACTACTCATTGGAAATCTCGGACCTGGACGTTGGGGCAAACCAGGGTAAAAAAAATTGTCAAAGAAAGGATCATGGAGGATTATAACCGTAATTGGCGAGAAGGGGTCAAATCAAAGAGGTCTTTGGGTGGCCTGCGTGATAAAGAGAAACCAGGTTCTGAAGAGTACCTTGATGGCACCTTTGGGGGGGGGGGAGGGGGGGTCACTGTTGTTCAAGCTGAGGTCGCGATCCCTGGAGCTGAGGGGAAAAAATGGGAAAAACAGTGCAAAGAGTGCCAGATGTGTAATTTGGGCATGGTGGAGACCCTGGAACACTTTCTTCTAGAATGCCCAAAGTACCAGTCTAAAAGAATACGATTCACTGGGAGTATAATGGGGAAGTGGGATGGGAGAATGAAGGACATGTGGTTAGGGGGAGACTCAAAGGAGAGGGTTAATATGCTAATCGGATAGATTGGGAAGAATGGGGCAAGGGATGTCATCAAACAGTTCGTCTCCGAGTGTTGGGAGGAGAGGAGAAGCGTGGGAATAGGGAGGCAGTTAGGTGTACAGGGGTAACCAAGGCCTTCTCATCCGAGAACCGTGACAAATCAGCGGCTGGCCAAAGTGTTATTATCATGAAAAGAAAAGGAGGGTAGTTTGGAGGATCAGTGCCAATTTGCTGTCAATGATGCATTGAACAAAGATAGTTAACCAATGTTGTCAGTTTCTTGCTTAAATGCAGCAGTCCAATGAACTGATGTGGGCACTTTGGATGTGGTAGATTGATATGGCCGGAGACATTTTAATGGATTTGCTTTGTGCATCACAAGAAAGAAATTAGAAGGTCGAACTTTCAGCAATATGAGGTATGATACTGCAGGGCTTTGTGAATGACAAAACCGATTATGCCTGAAACCTACCTGTTTACAATGCTGAGATGGTCACCCTGCCAGTGACGCATCCTGAGGTACATGACCATTTTATGAGCAGTGGGTTTGTAGATATGTTTAATGCCATACAGATGATGTAGGCAAGTGAGATTATCTGAAGTTTCTGACTGAGATAATTTAGAATGAGCCAGTAAAAACATTCATTAGACTTTCAAAGAACAAGCTCATGATGATCTCAATGAAGAGTAAGAAAAATACGTCATCCAAAATAAAGGAAATTATTCTTCAAACTGATTGGAAACTCTTCATACAAATGATATTGGCTGCTAAGCCAAGAAAAGTTATCAACCTGAAAGATTTATTTTGTTACCCACTTGGTTCACTCCCATGGCTCTAGGAAAAGCACATTGCATAATGCAGAAGACTAACAAATCTACTCTAAAGATAGAACCACAGAAGAATGTTGCATTTGCAAAGTTAATTGATAGCAAGGCACTTGTGCAGTCAACAAATTGGGACTAAATAATCTTCAGTCAAATTCTGGACATAATAGTGGCTGCTGCAGTTTGAGAAGTTGGGTCAGTGTTGCTTTTGATGTTTATAAACAGTGCGGCATTAAAGATATCAAATTGCAGAAGAAAGGAGAGGAGTAAGTTATGCAGATGTATCTTTTGGACATTGATCAGAAAAAGGCAGAAATTTCTGCAGCACATCAACAACAAAATGGATTTCATGGAATTTCTTGGTTAACTTTTGGCTCATGAAGATATGAGAAATGCAATTAACTGTCCATAATATCTTTTTGATTTTCAATACATTCTGGTGCAAACTCTTTTGTGGTGAGAAAACATCAGTTAAAAGAAGTGAGCTTTTAAGACGAGGCAGACACCATATTACTCCTTCATGCAGCTCATGCTTCTGGAGCTGATGTTAAATCTCTAGTTACTACTTCAGGGGGCACTGATGTATTCTTTTTGTGCTTAATATTCACAAACCAAACAGTCCTTTCTTTCAAAAGTTTGTGCAAGTGATTGTACTTGATATGTTAATATATAGTCCAGGCACATTAGACATAAAAATGAGAAAGTAAGGAAAAAAATCGGAGAAAGCTGATTTTTTTTATATGTTTCCAGGACACACATTGCGGATAAAGTGTGAAAAGTCCCCGCGAATCCGAGTTGAGCTTTTTTAGTTATAGCGTTTTTTTGATGAAAAAAAAAATTCGACCCAGCTCCATATTTCTCATTCTTATTCGCCTTAGTAGGGTGAGAATCATAAATATCGTGCTGAATTATATTGAGAATACATATCCCCAACAGAAAATGCCAACTTTGAACCAATCCTCACACTCAATGGTGAAATATTCACGAAAATGTACAAAATTACGAAAAAAAATTTATTGTTTTCATACACACAACGGTACACAACGTCCATTAAATCAAATCTACGACTACTTTGGGAGTTAAATTATATATCAAAAATTGCAGAAAAGCAGTGGCTTTATAATGATATATAACAATAGTCATTTATTCCATGATGAACTGGTGAAACGTGTGAAATATTAACCATACCCCCTAAACTCAAATTCAAACGGCATCGACTTTTCTCATTCAAATACCGTATTATAGCATCATTGTTTCAATTTCCATGTTCGATTAAATCACAAAATGTGGTGTTCGCCTACACTCAAGATGCATTGGCATGTAATGTGTGACTGAACGTTTGTCCAGTGACGTTTGACCAACCACTTTATATCAAAGCAGTGGAGATTGTGTCTTCGTCAGATAAGTTGACAAAAGTTTTCGTTAGACTCGGCGGCTTCCATATGATTATGTCATATTTAGGGGCAATTGGTTCGATCATGGCTGGTAGCGGCTTGGATGAACTTTGGGGGACTGTTTATGCTGGTGGGTCAATCCATCATTTGATCAGTGGTCATGCATATTCAAGAGCAGTTCGTGCCCATTTGCTAATACAAATTGCCATTACAAAACTTGTGTTTGAAGAAAGCCGAACACTAGATAACATAGACTGCACAGAAGTCAATGAAATATTCTGTGGACTTGCCAGAGGTGACTGTACAACAGCTGACGCCGTCAATCAAGAAAGTGTCAACCATCTACTGTCAAAATTACACAAACTGCTCCAGAATGCATCCGTAGGACGCACAGGAAAGCTTTGGGTACAATACTACGAGCAAATAGGTCTTCTCCAGTTGTTCTTGAGAGCAGAGCGCACAGGCGACTGGGAACTCCACACATATTGTGTTCGCAATATGATTCCAGTATTTCACGCAGGTGGTCATTTTGCATACGCAAAAAGTTCTCATCTCTATTTGCAGCAGATGAATGAGCTAACAGAAATAATGCAACAGGATGATTTGAAGTTGTTCACTGAGAAAGGTTACATTACCATAAGGCGCTCAGATAAATTCTGGGACGGGATATATTCTGATCAGACCATAGAGCAGTGTTTAATGAGAATGTTCAAGCTCCCTGGTGGTCTCACACATGGCAGGGGAATAACCGATAGCACTGTTGCGAAATGGGTACATGGACTACCTCTTTGCCTTCCGATATGTAATGCTCTCGAAAATTTGGTTCATGTTCACACTGGTCATGGCGAACAACAACGGGATCTCCGTCAAAGTTCACAATTGACTGATGCCAATGATATCACCAAATTATTGAACTGGCTCAGAGTGCATTCCCCCTTTCAGAATAGAGATCCACTACAATTAGTTCTATAGCGACCGGGCTTGTGGCCGACGAAACTGTGAACTGTGACCAAGATCGCAAAATTGGTGAATTTTGCGTATCGAATGTTGTAAGCAAAATGTTCAACAGCATCAAACTACGACGTGTTGACACTGTGAAGTCTTTCGCATCGATGGCAAATAGCATCAAAGTCCGTGGAAGTAAGGTAGTGATTGACCCCACAATTCTGTTCAACCGCATCACATGTGTTATTCAGTCACAAGCAGAGATGGAAGAGTATCTCAAATATGAACTCGCCCCGAAACCACCAGCATTGTTTGATTCTGCTGGAATGAGGAAGACACAGAAAAGCACGCTCGGTAAGATCCTCAAAACATACGGTTCCGAGCAAACTAAAATCCCAGAACATTCTCTGTTTGTTGTAGATGGTGGATTTTTATTGAGGGCAATTGTATGGCCTAAACAGTCGTCATATAAGGACATATGTACATCATATTCCAATTATCTAGTGAGACATTTTGGGGCGAACGTCGTGGTTGTTTTTGATGATTATGCTTGTACAATGTCGACAAAGGGCATGGAACAAGCCCGTAGATCTAAAGACAGGTATTCCATTGATATCAATATCTCACCTGAGTTACCAGCCACCACACCCCAATCCGATTTCCTTGCAAATGCCAAGAACAAAACCCAACTGATCGATCTTCTAATGCAGGAGCTATCTGCTATCAATATTCAGTCCAAGCAGGCCGAGGCTGATGCTGATGTACTGATAGCCGAAACTGCACTTGACATCGCTCAAGATGACAACATTGTTGTCGTTGTGGGAACAGACACAGACTTGTTAGTCATTCTTACCTCGCGAGTTCAACCGGGATGTAATATTCACATGATGTATTCCATTACCCCAAACTTACTAGTTTCAGTTAGTGAAATAGCAACCAAAATGGGTGACCATAGAAGCAACCTCCTTGTAGCACATTCTATAAGTGGTTGTGACACTACTTCTGCACTCTTTCAAGTTGGTAAGAAGAAAGTATTCAGTACAATTGTCTCCGATGTTACTAGCGACTCACAACAGTATGTCAACACAATTTTGGCAGATGACAGTACACCAAGTGCAGGAGCTGCTGCCGGGGAACAACTTCTCCTGATCTTATACGGGAGTAAAACTGTTTCCTCTCTCGACCAATATAGATATGTCACTTACAAGCGTTATGTAGCATAATCTAAACTGAATAAACCCATCGACCTAGCCTCACTCCCACCAAGCAGCGATGCTGCACAACAACATGTCTACAGATGTTATCTCCAGGTCCAACAATGGCTGGGCACTTCGCTTCCTCGGACGGATTGAGGGTGGTCGCTAGACAATGGACTTCTTGTACCGACTGCAGCCACAAAGCCATGTGCCCCTGATAACCTACTGAATCTGATCAGTTGTGGTTGCAAGAGAGCTTGTACAAAAAGGTGTGGGTGTAAGAAGGCAGGACTCTCTTGCTCAGGTTTGTGTAATTGCAGTTCGGATTCTTGTAACAACCACAGAAACACTGTCCTGTCGGAAATTTCTGAGTTCGATGAATAATATGTATATAGGTCATGTCATTTCTGTATATAGCGTTGATAATAGTCAATGTAACTTAAGCCATGTTGATTGATTTGTACATTCTGTAAATATTATTTATTGATTTTTGTACATTCTGTAAATATTATTTATTGATCTAATGCTGCCAGACACAGACGTGTCTGTTCGGTTCCAAGCCCGAAAATAGTTGAGTTCTCATGCTGACGAATTTTATGCCAAAAGGGGACTCGGCCAGAAGCAGAGGGGGTCTTCCATAATGTCTATTTTGTAAGCAATGATAAAAGTCTTCAAATGGTGGTGGATTTTTTATCGTCTGTCCAACTAACATCCCGTTCTGTACTACGACCCTTTGGGCAAATCCGTTAGGAAAATCATCATTTTTTGCGTAAATCCGATACTTTTTTGTGAAGTTTCAATAATTTTTCGCAGAAATTGTCACAGAATGCACATTTTCCTCTAGGTAAATGTATATTAGACATTATGTAGCTCGAAATAAGCGTAAACAAAAAATACAGTTGGATCAATTCGAGGTAACAAAGTTCGTGCGATTTTTTTTTATTTTTTTCAAACACGTTTTCGAAAAAAGGCTGTAGAAAAAAAAGCTCAACTGGGATTTTAGGGGACTTTTGTCTAATCGTTCAGTGACATGTACTCGACATTCCCTGAAAAAATCAGCTTTCCCCGATTTTTTTCCCTAGTGAAACCTAATGTTCTTGGGCTAATAAATCAATCTGTTGCATGTCATGGAACTGATGTATGTGAGGCTATTTCTGGGAGTACATGTATTCACAATGTGTGTGCAATAAAGCTTCTGAAGAAGGAGCTGGGTATGCAGGAGGCATTCACTGCACTTGACAGTTCAGATGCTGTTTAACTCCCTCCATGGCTTCAGACTTTCACATGTATGCTTTATGGATCAAAAGGGACATGCCAGGATGTTAACAGTTCACATTACCATATTTTGTGTGCAAAATGTGGAGTAGCAACAATTGCCTCCCTATCAAGACTGTTAGCCAAAACTCTCACAGAGATCAAATTATCAACCAAATATATGGAGGCTGATACTCCTAAGAACCTTCGCCAGAGACTCCCTCCCCAGAGGGACACAGGCCACAAGGAAATATGGATCCACTGAAACTATTCATTAGATTGGATGGACACCACCCTAGATAAGTACTAGAGTTGTTGTGATGTGGTTGTTCCCAAATGTGTTGGGCTGCCTATGCCCATGCATTCACAATTGGTTATTGTATATACTGAAATATTCAAGCTGAAGAAGTGTGAAAACCAAGCTATCTCCGATGGGCATCATGACACCAATTTCGACGAGGATGATGACGATGATGAATTGTAGCATAGTGATTTGTTGGGAAGTATCTCTTTAAAGAATCTTCTTAAAATTAATGTAAATGTTTGAAATGTATATATAATTTAATGTATTTAATCAATTATAACCTTTTCTGTAACAATAAAGCGTGTTTTCAAAGTTGTGTAAATTAATACAAATCAACAGAAATATAGAACAGACTATACCTCAAATTCCTATTGTCCAAGTTATTAACACCTTTTTATGAGAAGATTACCTGCTGGCAAAGTGAGAACACCTCTTATTTTTTACTTGCCTTGTTTTGACAGAAATGAAGTACTGCATTTTAGTGAGAGATCATCAGCTATATGTTAGGAAAAATGAAAAACTAAAATGAAGTTTTTTAAATTATTTTAGAATAGATATTGTTTTGGTAATTTCATTTCAGAACAGAACTTGAAAATGCTTTTAAATTATCTGACAAATAATGTACTGAATGCAATAGATGCAAGGTTATTTTGTACTTATGTACTCATAATAATAATAATAATTCTTTGGCCTTCCACTGATTTGTTGAGGTCCTCAAACAAGGAGGTGTACATCAACCTAGTCCCCCATCAGGTTATTCCATCTCCACTTTCCCTCCTAATCTTCCAGCATTCAATCAAAAACTGTTGCATGATTCCCCCACCCCACATTGGCACTTTCTCGATCTCTCAAACTATAAAATTGATGTAATAGTTTAATAAAATCGCTCAACCGGTTCCAACGTTTCGGCCCCATGGCCTTCATCAGGGTGAAAATAACAAGAGATTTACATATCACACATTCACACATTCTCTTGTTATTTTCACCCTGATGAAGGCCATGGGGCCGAAACGTTGGAACCGGTTGAGCGATTTTATTAAACTATTACATTGACATGGAGTCCCTTGTTTATGGACTATTATTTTACTATAAAATTGATCTTTTCCATCATGTTATTGCTCATCCACTTATCCTTCATTTTTTCATGCCATTTAGTGTTGAAGCGATTAATGCCATTTGGATTTTTACTAACCGACTAATCGCTGGGTAGTAGTCGGCGATCAGTCGACTAGTTGGGTATGCAATGTCAGATGCTAAAATAAACAATAAATTCTACAAAACTGTTGTTTTTTACTAAATTCATTGGCTGGAGTGGCTTCTAAATTACGAGACAATTAACCAGTGCCGCAAAAAATAAATTGGTCTAATAATAATTCTTTGGTGCTCCAATACTTGGTTCTGTCAGATATTTTTAAGCGAAATTGAACTTTTCCCCCCAAATTCCCTTGTGTATTGTGGTCTAATAAGAAATTTCTGCACTTTGTTATTGTGCTAAAAAACTTTGAAAGCAGAAAACAGGTCAATGAAGAAGTGTACTCTGATGACGTGATTGTTCCAAGACCTGTATAACTTAATCAACCCCCAATGAAAAGCTAGACAAACTATAAACAATAGCCTCATTGAATATTAAATACATCACGTGACCAAACAGTGTGATTTGTTTGGTCAGTATGTGCACTACGTAATGCGAGTTGAAAAACTTCATTCAATAGTAAATATCATTATGTGACGTTTTGATTTCTAACCAATCTTATTACAGCAACATTTACCCAAAATAAGAACGTGTTGAAAAAGCTGAACATTTGTAGATGTACTTCCGCTGTCACAGCCTGTCACTGTTAATTAAAATAACACAACAGTTTGCAGGCATACTGTTCACACCTCATTTGTGTGTTTTAATCAGTGTAATGGAATCACGAATCTTTGACCTGTAATTTAATCTATTTTCTTGAAAATTAGAGAAGCACGAAATGTCACGAAAAAGAGAGCTTCTTGTTTGTAATGTAGAAGCGCAAGTGCGATAGCTCACCACAAATTGAAAGCACTGAATTAATTTTAATAAAATTAAATTAAATTTGTTAAAGGAACACAAAGTGGAAACTTCAAGGCAATCGAGAATACACTCAGACGACTAATCGATGAGTGATTCACTAATCGGTTAATAGATTTGTTTAGTACTAATCGTGTCGGTGTTGACTAGTCGAAAAATCGTTTCAACACTAATGCCATTTTTCTATTAGTTTCCCAAGGAAACTGGGCAAATATTTTGGGCATTCTAAAATAAAATGTTCCAGTCTCTCCATTACTCATAAGTTACACATTTGCATGCTCTTCCTTGCCTTTCCAGTTCTCCCCCCTCAACTCCAATGACTTGGATCGCACTTTGAACAACAATCCCCCCACCCCCCCAGAGAGCTCTTGGTACAAATTCCAACTCACCGGATTCTATTGCAATTGTCGAGCACCCTTCCCCTGATAAAGCTATGTCCCTGCTTTACTCACCCTTCTTTTCTATTCTATTCTTTTTTATCTATAACCAGAATCAAAAGATAGATTACATCCCTTTATGATATACGATCATTCAATCACATTTAAGTATTTGTTGTTCACTTTTAACTCTGCATGTTGCTGGCAGATATTCACATCAAAACACCAATACACTCGTCAGTATAAGAGGAATAATCTTAGCTGTCTCTTATTAACAAAATTTATATCTGGAAAATAGATCAATCCTTTTATAAATGATCCATGGGCTTCAATTATTTGAAAGTTTGCGACCATCTGTTTGTACATTTTGGGCCTTAAGAAAAACTAACCCAAGACTAGACTTTATGATTCTGGAGAATCATGGCTTTTCCCGATGAGATTCCATGAATTTTCATGACCCCACAGTGTCTGAAGAATTGTTTTTAACTGTCTCACTGAAATTCCTTCATTGATGTTATGAGAAAGGCGACTATAGTAGTCTCAAATGACTCAGTTTGATAAAAAAAAATGTTTAGGTAAAAACCATCGTTAACGGTGGAGTGGGTTAATATCAATATCGTCGTCCGACAAGTTAATGACCGACAAAAGGAGTTATGTTTGTTTGACATATACCCACTGAGCGGTGTGTCTATTTGAAAATGGTCCATTTTATCTCAAATGTATCCAAAATATTGATGTCTGGCAGCTTGTAGAGGGTTAACAAGTGCTAACAGGAATATCTATTCATGCAACTTGTAATTTCACACCAAAAACTGAGAATGGCCATTTTTATTTAAAATCTACAAGATGTTTTCAGAGAAATCCAGGGAGAACATGAATTTTAAGCTTTTGATGGGTATCATTGTTTATCCAGTCCAAAACGGGTTAAGGTTTTTTTTTTTTTTTTCAAATACGCTTATTACTTACAGAAATAATTCTTCGTGAATTCTGCTTCCACTTACGTTGATTTCTCCTCCTAACTTTGGGTGCTGCGAGTCTGTAAACACAGCCCATTTTATAAAGCTTTTGATGTTTGAGAACCTACATAGGGTTAACAAATGCTTACTGGAATATTTTGTACATGTAATTTGTAATGTCACACTAAGATCTGAGAATGGCCAATTTTTCTTGAAAATCTACACGAAGTTTTTAGAGAAATCCTCGGATAACATGAATTTTTAACCTATTGAGGGGTATCTCTCTGTAACCAGCTCTAAAGGGTTAATGCTTGGTTTTATGAATACCTTCATTACTTACAAAAATGATCCTCGGTGAATTCCACTTCCAATGAAGGAGGCTATGTTTATCTCATAGGTACACATTGGGTGAATGGGTGCCCAAGAACAGCCCATTTTCTCAAAATTTCCATGCTTTGCAGCCAGAGGGTTAACAAACGGTTACCAGAATGTTTTGTCCTTGCAACTTGTAATGTCACTCCAAGACCTGCAAACGGTCAATTTTTCTTGAATACTTACTAGATTTTTTTTAGAAATCCACAGAAAATGGGAACTTTAAGCTTTTAAGCAGTACATCTCCTTAACCGGTCGAAAATGGGTTAAGACCTCAGTTTTTGAATACCCTTACTACTTACTAAAAATTTTCCCTGTCAGTTTTGCGTTAGGTTCAAGAAGTTATGTTTCTCTGTGGCATTCCCATTTGTTGTTGTTGGTGTCCAAAAACAGACTATTTCTTATCAACCTACCTTGCAATTGTTTACTACAGGCTTGCACAACAGTGGAAGAACCTAACTCGGATAAAATACTCTCTATTTTAATCTTTCCCAAGAGATTTGGGAAAGAAAAGTGGTGTAAAAACACCACGAAAAAACAAGCCAAAACTGGGTCGAGCGCCATCGGCACACACCCAGTATGGGATGCTCTTCCATAGTACAAATCCACGACTTCCGTAAACCAATGCGCAGTGCATCATCAATTCATCATTCTTTTGATTATCCGTACACATGGTGGATGTGTGCCATTTTGCTTCATAACAGTGATAATTCAACTCATCGATAATGGTTTTCCAGTGACTGGTTTATGGATCTGAAGATCGTATAATAACAGGACTGTGTTTTATATATTCTCGTTAATATTTTCAACCACATTCTCATTGTATATTATTTGCTATTCCGTTTTCGTGATTGTTTTGTTTTCGAAATCGTGTCAGTGCGGCTCGACAATGAATTTTACAGTTGATAAATTTAATTGTTATTGGAGTTAGGTGTCAATCGGGGACTGTCTGGACAGGATTCCTTCACTCTGTTGAGGGCTGAATTTCTGTTTTTTTGGTCCCTGTTGGCCGTCTGGGTTCTGTCGTGTACCCACCGTTTTTTTTCCGCCACCTTCTCTCATAGTTGAGGGTGTTCTTCAACTTTCTGTTTCTGTTGAGTTCACCTTTTTCTTCTACTGCTCTCACCTCTGTTATTTCCAGTTCAGTTCCTTAGGGCAATTCCTTTTGCCCTCACCTTGGTGCGTTCTCGTGGCCGTTTCTTCCGCACCCGCGGGTGGTGTGGAACGCTGTCGTTTCGGGAGCCTCCCGCCTCAACCTCCGTGGGGGATGTACAGCTCCTCCCACACCTGTGGGGAGAGGGGGGCTGTTGTTTCGCCCCCCCCACACCCCCCTTGACTCGACCATGTCTGGTGTGAGTTTTACCCCCTCCGTGGGGGATGGGCAGCTCCTCCCGCTCCCGCAGGGGTGGAGAACACTGTCGTTTTGGGGCTGCCGACTCGACCACGTCTGGTGAGAATTGCTACCCCTCTATGGGGGATGTGCAGCTCCTCCCACACCCGCGGGGAGTGGGGAATGCTGTCGTTTCGGGGCTTCCTGACGACCATGTCTGGTGAGAGTTATTCCCCTTCTGTGGGGAATGGGCAGTTTTTTTTTACCATGGTGAATACTGCGGGAGCTGTTGGATTTCTGGTGAAGAGATGCCTGGTTCCGGGACTATGCGGCCTCTCCAGTCGACATCTGAGGCTGTCACTAGGGTTGTGACTCCTCCTTTGGAGGCCGAGCTAGGTGGCTCTCTCTACTTTTCCGACCAGTTCCAACAGCTCCCGTCATATCTGCTGCTACTGCTGTTCCGTCTACAACGTCATTGGGCACCGTTTTAGCCGTCCTCGGCTTATCCCTGCAAGGGTCTGCAGGGATGTCTGTAGTGTGGTTGTGGGGTATCGGCCTCAGCCTTCCCCGACTTCAACTCGGCGAAGTCAGAAGTGGCTCCCGACTGAACCCCCTACTGTGTCCTCTCAGCTGTTGAGCACAGTAGTTTTACACCTGCAGTGGTCTGCAGCGGTTTCTGAGAGTGTAGACGTGGGCGTATCGGCCTCAGCCTTCCCTAACTTCAACTCAGCGAAGTTGGAAGTGGCTGCCGAACGGACCCTCTACTGTGGTCTCTGCGCCGTCGAGTACCACAGTTTTGTCATTGGCGTTTTCCGTCCACTCATTCTGGTCACACAACTCCTCCCGTCGCCCCACTTCGGGTGTATTGGAGGATCGTGACCCTTCGCTGGTTAAGAGGGTCAGGTGTGAAGCCACTTTACTGGTTCGTTCCCATGTAGAACCGGCTGGTACAGGCCGTGAGCTTAGGGAGGCCCTCTCCTTACTCACTCAGGTTCTGTCCAAGAGCCTTCCCATTGCTTTCAGCGAGTGGTTTCCAGGCTCCCCCTATGGCGCCGCCTCCCGGGATTGGAAACAGGCCGCTTTCTGATCCATCTGGTGCCTACACCATGGGAGGCATCGGCTGGTTTGCCCACGATGGGCTATGTGTCTTCCAACTCCGGGGAGGAGTCAGACATCCTGGATGTCGAGAGCCTGCAGTCTTCTGACTTGGGGGCAGCTCTTGACTTTGTGTTTGGGTTCTTTCCGGGTCTCAAACCATCAAACCAGCCGACAGTGTCAGCCAGGCCGTGATCATCGGTCGCGCGCCTACAGCCTGTGGAGCAACCTGTTTCTGGGCATCTTCGACCATTCCAGTCAGTACAGGTGGTTGAAGCATTTTCAGCATTGGACTCTAAGCTGAGTTCCAAGGCTATGAAGGCTCCATTCTTCACCAGGGTTGACACCTTTTTGCCTCCGGTGCGTTATCGTTTCTACGATTTCGCCAATCCGTCAGTCTGCCAGATTTGACGGTTTTGGATCAGGACTCCAATTCCCTCGTGCTTTCCAAGCCCAAGCCAGCTGTCATTCCTATGACGACTCTGGAGTCCATGTTGGGCTTATCGAGAGAAATGCTGGGTATGCTTTCTCTCTCCGATCACGTCGTATCTGCCTCCATATAGGTTTGACGATGTACTCGATCCTTTGCGTGTGCTGTCCAAGGCGCTCATGCATCTCACTCACACGCACGTCTGTGACACGGCTATTTTGGAACTAGTTCGAAGGGACTCTGTGCTGGACACAGGCCGATCCCTTCCTGGGGGCAGCGTGCTGCTTTTCGATCTGCTTCTTTGGCAGGTCCACTACTGTTCCATGTGTTCCGTGTCGACGGTCCGGGATGACATCCTACGTCATTCCAAAGATCAGCTGCTGCTTCGTCAGCTTGATCAGCCTTCTAGGGGAGGTAGGGACCATTCGAAGCCTAACAAGTACCCTTCTGCTTCCTCTGCGAAGCAAAGGGCTTATCCTTCTGCCACCACTTCTACTTCTTAGTCATGGGGTAAGGGTAAGCGCCGGCAGGCTAGAGGGAAGTCTAAGGATTCTTCATTCAGTAGAGGAGGTGGTTTCTCCTTTCACGGGTCTCTTCGAGGCTCGAACTGAAGGTCCTCACCTCGATTCGTCCAGGTTGGAGGAAGGATAGCAGAGTTTGCAGACTGTTGGGCCACCTTCACATCCGATCCTTGGGTGTTAGATGTTGTTCGGTCTGGGCTGCAAATATCCTTCCGAAGGCACCCCACTCTGTCCAGAGTGCCTTTTCCAACCACAGTTCCTTCAGACGTTTTACGTTGGGAGCTTTTGTCCACGGAGATAGACAATCTCCTGGCCAAGGGGGCGATCAGGGTCGTCAACATTCAGTCAGTGGGGTTTTATTACCACCTGTTCTTGGTGCCGAAGAAGGGCGGCTGACTCCGACCGGTTATCGATCTGAGTATCCTGAACCAGTCTATCATTGCTCCCAAGTTCAGCATGGAGACTTTCAGGTCGGTCCACCGTTCCATTCACCAGGGAGATTTCGCTTCCAGCATTGAACTGCGAGACGCTTACATTCACGTTCCGATTCATCGGGTGTCGCGGATGTATCTCAGGTTCGCTTTTCTGGGGAGAGTTTACCAGTTGAAGGCCATGCCTTGCAGCCTCAGCCTGGCTCCTTGGGCCTTCACTGATGTTGCATGTGATAGCCTTCCATCGCACACAGTCCAGGGTGACTACTTCGGCATATCTAGACGATATCCTCCAGAGGCATTCCAATGCTGCCTTACTGGAGTTGGATGTCGACACTCTGTTGAGCTTCACGTCGCTAGGATTCAGAGTCAACGAGGAGAAGTCGGATCTGGTCCCTGGGTACAAGTCCATGTTTCGGAGATCTTTTTCATATGTGGTACCACATTGTTTCGACACTCATCCTTGCCTCTCCAAGCTTGTTCAGCTCTTTTCCTTGAAAAGGCCTAGGACTTTGCAGTTTACTCCGAGATGGTCACTTTCTTGGGCGCTGCTCTGCTAGGGGGTGGGACATTCGCGCCTTTATCCTGGATGGATATACAGTTTCTCACATGCAAGATCTCTCCTGCATCCATTTCTCGATAGATATGTCTTGCTATTCGTGCAGCTTCCACTCCTCTAGCTACTGGTGATTGTATTACCAATTGTTTTTTCTGCCACGAGGTGCATGCATTGTCTTCCTCTTTTAAAAACTCTGTCATGTTGTCGGATGACGGATGTTATACTGGCAGCCTGCTGGAGAAATGCTACATTCTCCTTTTATCTGCAAAAGTTGCAGGAGCCGACAGAGGACCTTTGTCCTCAGGGCCCTCTTTCTTCGGCTCAGGCTGTTGTCTATCCCAGCCATTCAGCTTTTTTCGGGGCCAGTTCCAGCTCTGTGCTGTTACTGCCCTTTCTGTATGTGCGTCGCACTTCACCATACGCCTCATCTTTCATTGTCTTTTACTAATGTTTGTGATGCTATGGTTTGACAGGTCTAGGGATCTCTTCCTCTGTCCACGGTTCCAGTGCAATTGGGTTATGTGTGGGTTGGTTATGTGATTCCCTCCATCCTATTGTCTATTCAGCCTGTAGTAAACAATTGCAAGGTAGGTTGATAAGAAATATAAATTTTATAGTAAATTTCCTTTCTTATTATACCTACTGCAATTGTTTACATGGAAGCCCTCCTGTCTTCTTATTCGGGTAAGAATCCTTCCTCCCCGCTGATCACATAACTCCTGTGTTGTCTGAATCAAAAGAATGATGAATTGATGATGCACTGCGCATTGGTTTACGGAAGTCGTGGATTTGTACTATGGAAGAGCATCCCATACTGGGTGTGCGCCGATGGCGCTCGACCCAGTTTTGACTTATTTTTTCGTGGTGTTTTTACACCACTTTTCTTTCCCAAATCTCTTGGGACAGATTAAAATAGAGAGTATTTTATCTGAGTTAGGTTCTTCCACTGTAGTGCAAGCCTGCAGTAAACAATTGTGGTAGGTATAATAAGAAAGGAAATTTACAATAAAATTTATATTTTTTCAAAATGTTTACATTTAGCAGCCCATGGAGGGTTAACAAATGCTTACCGGAATATTTTATCCATGCAACCGGTAATGTGACATCAAGACCTATCAATAGCCATTTTCTGTTGAAAACTTACAAGATGTTTGTAAAGAAATCCACGGAAAACATGATTTTTAAAGCTTTTGATGGGTATCGCTATTAACCACCCTGAAAGGGGTTAATCCTTGGGTTTTTGAATACCCTTATTACTTACAAAAATGGTCCTCAGTGAATTCCACTTCCAACAAAGGAGATTATGTGTATCTCTCGGGTATACATTGCGTGTCTGAAAACAGCCCATTTCAACAAAATTATGATGCTCGGCAGCCTATAGAGGGTTAATAAACGCTCATCGGAATATTTTGTCCATGCAACTTGTAATGTCACACAAAGACCTGCGAATAGTCAATTTTTCTTGAAAACCTACAAGATGTTTTCAGAGAAATCTACGGAAAATGGGAATTTTAAGCTTTTAAGGGGTATCTCTTTTTATCCTCCCAAAAATGGGTTAAGACTTTGACTTTTGAATACCCTAACTGCTTACAAAAATGTTTCTGTATAAATTTTGCGCTCGATAAAAGGAGGTACTTTTCTTTGTGGCATACCCATTTGGTGCTGTTGCTGTCCAAAATCAGCCCATTTTATCACAATTTTGATTTTTAGCAGCCTGTGGAGTGTTAACAAATGCTCGCCGGAGTATTTTGTCCATGCAACTTGTATTGTCACACTAGGTCCTGCAAGTGGCCAATTTTTCTTGAAAATCAAATCTACAAGACTCATTTAGATAAATCCACAGAAAACACGATTTTTAGCTCAACTTTGGCGAAGCCAAATTTGAGCTTATGCCATGGCCAGTTGTCCGTTGTCCGTCTGTCCATCTGTCTGTCAACAATTCAATACGGCTCGGGCTAGAGGCCGTATTTATGAACCAATCTTTACGAAACTTCTTGGGTACCTTTGTTATGACTGTGGGACGAGAACGAGTGTTTTTGGGTCCGATCTGAATTTCAAGTTGGCCACCAGCCGCCAGTTTGTACCAACGTTGCAGAAATCTGTTTTTTATACAGAACTTCCATATGAAAGCGTTGATTTGAATAATTTTTTGTATGAATTTTTAGTACCATGGGATACATCACATATAATACGGGTTTTTTTCTCGTACGTAAATTATGCAAATTGGACTAACTTTGATGTATTTAGTGTTACTTTCAGCACTGTAAGTGCAAATGCCAATATAGCTCGGGCTAGAGGCCGTATTTATAAACCGATCTTTACGAAACTTCTTGGGGATCTTTGGTATCACCGTGGGACGAGAACGAGTGTTTTTGGGTGCGGTCCAAAATTCAAGATGGCCGATGGCAGCCATTTTGTACAAAATTAGGTGCATTCAGATTTTTGCACAGAACTTCCATATGAAAATGCTGACTTGAATAATTTTTTGTGTGAATGTTTAGTACCATGGGATACATCACATATAATTCGGGGGTTTTTTCTCGTGCAGAAATTATGCAAATTAGATGAACTTTGATTTATTCAGTGCTACTTGCACACATTAAGTACACATGTCAAAACCCTGCTCGGGCTAGAGGCTGTATTTATCAACCGATCTTCTTGGGTACCTCTGTTATCACCTTCGGATGAGAATGAGTGTTTCTGAGTGCGGTCCAAAATTCAAGATGGCTGCCAGTGGCCATTTCGTACCGAAATTAGGTCTAATCAGTTTTTTGTACACAACTTCTATACGGCTCAGGCTAGAGGTCGTATTTATGAACTGATCTTTACGAAACGTCTTGGGTACCTTTGTTATCACCGTGGGATGAGAACGAGTGTTTTTGGGTGTGGTCCGAAATTCAAGATGGCCACCAGCAACCATGTGTACCAAAATTAGTGCAATCAGTCATTTGTACAGAACTTCTGTATGAAAGTTCTGATTTGAATAAATTTTTGTATGAATGTTTAGTAAAATGGAATACATCACATATAGTACAGGTTTTTTTCTCGTGCAGAAATTATGCATATTAGATGAATTTTGATTTATTTAATGCTTCTTATACACTGTAAGTGCACATGTCAATACGGCTCGGGCTAGAGGCTGTATTTATCAACCGATCTTCACAAAACTTCTTGGCTACCTTTGTTATCACCTTGGGACGAGAACGAGTGTTTCTGAGCGCGGTCCAAAATTCAAGATGGCTGCCAGTGGCCATTTTGTACCGAAATTAAGTCCAATCAGTTTTTTGTCACAACTTCTATACAGCTCGTATTTATGAACTGATCTTCACGAAACTTCTTGGGTACCTTTGTTTTCACCTTGGGACAGGAATGAGTGTGTTTTGGGGTGCCTTTGTTATCACTGTGCTATGAAAACAAATATTTTGGGGTTCAGTCAGACCCACTCTAGGACTCAAAGATTTCTTTTCTATTTAGCATCTGACTGTCACCCACCTTTACAATACTTTACATATACATTTGTTACAGGCTACGGTCAGTATTTATGTACAGACCGTTACAATACTTTATATGTACATTTGTTATCAGGTCATTACCTAGATGTTTGTCATTGGTGTGTCGCATACTATACATGTACATGTCTTAACAAGTTGAGCTACAGTGTCATTGACACTTTCATTTTAGCTTTTGAGGGGTATTGCTGTTTAACCAGCCCAAAACGGGTTAACACTTGGTTTTGTGAATACCTTTATTACTTACAAAAATGATAATCGGTGAATTTCACTTCCAATAAAGGAAGTTATGTTTATCTCTTGTTTATTGTTTGGGTTTATCGTTTGGGAGCTGTGGGAGCTCGAAAACATCCTATTTCATCAAAATTTCGATGTTTGGCAGCCTATGGAGGGTTACCATATACATCGCATAATATCTCTTGTGTGTCAATGGTCGTGTCACAGGCAAGTCTAGCAATGATGAATGTTTAAAAAAAATTTACAAGACGTGTTTCGAGAAAGTGCCTATAAACCTCAATTTTGACAGTTTTTTGACAATTATGATGAAATAAGGGTTAAATCGGAAATTCCTATTCAGTACATTTTTTGCTCAACTTTGACGAAGTCAAATTTGAGCTATTGTCATGGCCCGTCGTCCGTCTGTCCATCCGTCCGTCTGTCCGTCTGTCCGTACGTCAACAATTGGCTATGGCTCGGGCTAGAGGTCGTATTTATGAACCGATCTTTACGAAACTTCTTGTGTACCTTTGTTATGACCCTGGGACGGGAACGAGTGTTTTTAGGTGTGGTCCGAAATTCAAGATGGCTGCCAACGGCCATTTTGTACCGATGATGCAAAAATCAGTTTTTTGTACAGAACTTCTGTATGAAAGTTCTGATTTGAATAAAGTTTTGTATAAATGTTTAGTACCATGGGATACATCACATATAATACGGGTTTTTTTCTCATGCATAAATTATGCAAATTAGACTGACTTTGATTTATTTAGTGTTACTTTCAGAGCTGTAAGTGCCAAGCTGCTATGGCTCGGGCTAGAGGCCGTATTTATGAACCAATCTTTACGAAACTTCTTGGGTACCTTTGTTATGACCGTGGGATGAGAACGAGTGTTTTTGGGTGCAGTCCGAAATTCAAGATGGCTGCCAGCAGCCATTTTGTACCGACGATGCAGAAATTTTTTTTTTGTACAGAACTTCCATATGAAAGCTATGATTTGAATAATTTTTTGTATGAATGTTTAGTACCATGGGATACATCACATATACTATGGTTTTTTTTCTCGTGCGTAAATTATGCAAATTAGACTAACTTTGATGTTTTTTGGTGTTACTTTCAGCACTGTAAGTGCAAATGCCAATATGGCTCGGGCTAGAGGCCGTATTTATGAACCGATCTTTACGAAATTCCTTGGGTACCTTTGTTATCACCGTGGGACGAGAACGAGTGTTTTTGGGTCCGGTCCAAAATTCAAGATGGCCGATGGCAGCCATTTTGTACAAAATTTGGTTCAATCAGATTTTTGAACAGAACTTCCATATGAAAGCGCTGATTTGAATAATTTTTTGTGTGAATGTTTAGTACCATGGGATACATCACATATAATACGGGTTTTTTTCTCGTGCAGAAATTATGCAAATTAGATGAACTTTGATTTTTTCAGTGCTACTTACACACAGTCAGTACACATGTCAATATGGCCCGGGCTAGTGTCTGTATTTATGAACCGATCTTCACGAAACGTCTTGGGTACCTTTGTTATCACCTTGGGACGAGAACGAGTGTTTCTGGGTGTGGTCCAAAATTCAAGATGGCTGCCAGTGGCCTTTTTGTACCGAAATTAGGTCTAATCAGTTTTTTGTACACAACTTCTATATACGGCTCAGGCTAGAGGCCGTATTTATGAACCGATCTTTACGAAACTTCTTGGGTACCTTTGTTATCACCGTGGGATGAGAACGAGTGTTTCTGGGTGCAGTCCAGAATTCAAGATGGCTGCCAGTGGCCATTTTGTACCGAAATTAGATCCAATCAGTTATTTGTCACAACTTCTACACAGCTCATATTTGTGAACTGATCTTCACGAAACTTCTTGGGTACCTTTGTTTTCACTTTGGGACAGGAATGAGTGTGTTTTGGGGTGCCTTTGTCATCACTGTGCTATGAGAACAAATATTTTGGGGTTCAGTCAGACCCACTCTGGGACTCAAAAGATTTTTTTCTAGTTTAGCATCTGACTGTCACCTACCTTTACAATACTTTACATATACATTTGTTACAGGCAACGGTCAGTATTATGTACAGACCGTTACAATACTTTATATGTACCTTTGTTATCAGGTCATTACCTAGATGTTTGTCATTGCTGTGTCACATACTATACATGTACATGTCTTTGTCTTGACAAGTTGAGCTACAGTGTCATTGACACTTTCATTAGATTTTGTGCCCCTCTATGAGTGTGCAAAATTTTGTGAAAATCGGTTCGAAAATGGCTTCGGAATCATGCGGACAAAATGTGTGAAAAAAAAAAATAATAATCCGTAGAAAAACAACAGTCTTTTCCAGAGGGAAAAGCCTAAAAAGGATTTGAAATAAAACAACTCTGAATGAAGCTGACAATAATTACATTGATTATATGATAGAAAAAATTTGGTAATTTAATTGGCAAACACACTCGTCAGAAATGTAGATATACTCCAGTATTACTGATCTATTCTATTTTTATCAAAATCGAGTTGATATTTTGCCTCTGTGTCATTGTTGTCAATAAATAGCACAGGTAGGTTGATATAATGATTCCAAATATCTGTTTGCAGTTATAATAGAAATGGTATTTCCAACTTGCTTCTTCCTTTAATTTCCCTGTTCCAATGTTTAGAAACTGTTCAAAGATAACACTTAACTACAGCATGAACAAAGAAGTTAATGAACATTGCTTGTGATATATATATGTTGGAAGTAAATTTATTTTGTTGCATATGAATACAGTGGCGTGGCCGGGGTGGGGTGTGGTGTGTGTGTGTGTGTGTGTGTGGGGGGGGGGGGGGGGGGGTACTTTCCCTCAAATTTGGTCCTCAAAATTTGTCCAAAAATGGCATAAAAATCATAGGGGGGTTAGGTCCATGGGGGTTAGGTTGTAGATTGCTTGTCCTAATATCTGTGTCGGTGAAAAGGTAGACAGTCGTCATTACATGAAAAACCTCAAAGTATCCACTCATATGCAAGGAGATGGGGGTTTTTGAATCCTGGAATTCAAAATTTTTCTACCACATGCCGAACCATGGTCGCCCTGTGGTACGGACGACCCTTGGCCACCCCATATCAGACACATTTATTTTCCCTGTGATGGAAACCCTGATTATTATTACTTTGGTTACCTAACTCAAATTTTAGGGACATAAAATTCTGAAAATGTGAAGGCTTGAAAAGCTTTTTCTGCACACACCACCCTCACCCCCCCCCCCCCCCCCCCATATTAAAACGCCTCTGGTTGAAGACAAGTGCACCATCGACGTGCAGTTTGCCTTAGAACACAACGCCACCATGCCCCCACGCAGGCAATGGAGATGAAGTGTCTTGCCCAAGGACACAACACAGTTGCCGCAGGTGGGATTCGAACCGAGGACCTCTCGGCTTGCAGCCTGCACCTCTACCTACTGAGCCACCATGCTCCCACACTTTCCACTGCTTCATGTAACAGTTGAAACTTATGTGCAGATATAAGTTTAAAGTTTTAATATTTTATGGTATGAATAAAGATGAGCAAACTAAATTAGACACATTAACTCTTATATCTGTTGAGTTATGGAGGTGTTGATATACTCAAACCAATTAACAATTGACAAAAGGCACTGAAAACCTGTAAATACCAAATTCTTCAACACTTCACCTAATTATGTATAACGGCAAAAACAACCGTTGCTATTCACAAAAATCGCCATCAAAGGTTTATTGGGGTTTTTTTTCATTTTCTTTGCCTCAAAAAACATGCTTTTAACCCCAGATTGGAAGGAACACAACAAGCTCGTACCAGTGAAGGGTCATAACTGTGTTTTTGAGGTAAAAATTAAAAATTATTAGTTATTCAAAAACAGTTTTTCTAAATGTTTACCATTTGTGTTAGGTTAAGAGGTTCAATTCATACAATGCTTTCAGTCATTATCATAGTGTGTGTCACAGTAGGAAAGCAGTTAATTTTGATTGTTTTTATTTTCAAGTTGAAATAAATGCAGATTGATGCTGGTTGATGAAGAATTTTGTTATGTTCCATTAACCCTTACCCAATGGTAAAAACAGACCAGCTTTACTCGCAAAAATCTCTATTCAATTTTCATTATTTTTTCATTTTTTTGTCTCAAAAACATAGTTTATGGCAACTCATTGGAATGAGGTCATTCCAATAAAGGGTCATAATCTATGTTTTTCATGCAAAAATGAAAAAAATAATTATTCAAGAATTTGTTTGCAAGTGTTGTCTGCCTTTCACATTTGGTAAAGGGTTAACGTTTCTACATGAAATGTCTACAATTATACTAAAACGAAACTTTATGACTGGAGAATCCTGGCTTTTCCAGATGAGATTCCATGATTTTTCATAACCCCAGAGTGTCTGATGAATTGTTTTTAACTGTCTCACTGAAGTTCCTTTTTTGATGTTGAGAAAGATGGGTATAGTAGTCTCAAATGACTCAGTTTGATAAAAAAAAGTGTTTAGGTAAAAACCATCATTAATGGTGGAGAGGTTAATATCAATATCGTCGTCCGACAAGTTAATCACCAACAAAAGGAGTTGTTTGTTTGACACATACCCACTGTGGCTATTTGAAATGGTCCATTTTATCTCAAATGTATCCAAAATATTGATGTCTGGCAGCTTGTAGAGGGTTAACAAGTGCTAACAGGAATATTTTCCATGCAACTTGTAATGTCACACCAAGAACTGCGAATGGCCATTTTTTCTTAAAAATCTACAAGATGTTTTCAGAGAAATCCAGGGAGAACAAGAATATTAAGCTTTTAGATGGATATCACTGTTTATCCATTCCAAAACGGGTTAAGAATTGTTTTTGAATACCCTTATTACTTACCAGAATAATTCTCAGTGAATTTATTTACTTATGTTGATCTCTCCTCTTAACCCTTTACCTAACATGAAAAGCAGACGACACTTGAAAAAAAAATTCTTGAATAACTAAGTGTTTTCATTTTTTGTCTCAAAAACATAGGTTATGACCCCTCATTGGAACGAGCTCGACAAGCTCATTCCAATGAGGGGTCGTAACATATGTTTTTGGGACAAAAAATGAAAAAAATAATGAAAATTAATTGGCGATTTTTGAGAATAGCGCTGGTCGGTTTTGGCCGTTACGTTGGGTAAAGGGTTAACTTTGGTGGCTGTGGGTACACAAACACAGCCCATTTTATCAAAATGTTGATGTTTGAGAACCTGCATTGGTTAACAAATGCTTACTGGAATATTTTCTGCAAGCAACGTACAATGGCACACTAAGATCTGAGAATGGCCATTTTTTCTTAAAAATCTATAAGATGTTTTCAGAGAAATCCAGGGAGAACATGAATAATAAGCTTTTAGATGGATATCACTGTTTATCCATTCCAAAACGGGTTAAGAATTGTTTTTGAATACCCTTATTACTTACCAAAATAATTCTCAGTGAATTTATTTACTTTTGTTGATCTCTCCTCTTAACCCTTTACCTAACATGAAAAGCAGACGACACTTGAAAAAAAAATTCTTGAATAACTAATTGTTTTCATTTTTTGTCTCAAAAACATAGGTTATGACCCCTCATTGGATCGAGCTCGACAAGCTCGTTCCAATGAGCGGTCGTAACATATGTTTTTGAGACAAAAAATGAAAAAAATAATGAAAATTAATTGGCGATTTTTGAGAATAGCGCTGGTCGGTTTTGGCCGTTATGTTGGGTAAAGGGTTAACTTTGGTTGCTGTGGGTACACAAACACGGCCCATTTTATCAAAATGTTGATGTTTGAGAACCTGCATTGGTTAACAAATGCTTACTGGAATATTTTCTACAAGCAACGTACAATGGCACACTAAGATCTGAGAATGGCCATTTTTCCTTGAAAATGTACAAGATGTTTTTAGAGAAATCCTCGGATAACATGAATTTTTAATCTTTTGAGGAGTATTGCTCTGTAACCAGCCATAAACGGGTTGATGCTTGGTTCTGTGCATACCTTCATTACTTACAAAAATTACCCTCGTGTATTCCACTTCCAATGAAGGAGGTTATGTTTATCTTGCAGGTACACATTGGGTGTTATGGGTGCCCAAGGACAGCCCATTTTCTCAAAATGTCTATGCTTGGCAGCCTCTGGAGGGTTCACAAATGCTCCCCGGAATATTTTGTCCGTGTAACTTGTAATGTCACTCCAAGACCTATGAATGGTCAATTTTTCTTGAAAACTTACTAGATGTTTCGGAGAAATCCACAGAATATGGGAATTTTAAGCTTTTAAGAGGTATATTTCCTTTACCAGTCACAAATGGGTTAAGACCTTGATTTTTGAATACCCTTAGTACTTACAAAAATGTTTCCCTGTCAGTTTTGCGTCCGGTGAAAGAAGTTACATTTCTCTGTGGCATTCCCATTTGATGTTGTTGGTGTCCAAAAACAGACTATTTTTTTTCAAAATTTTGACATTTAGCAGCCCATGAAGGGTTAACAAATGCTTACCAGAATAATTTATCTATGCAGCTGGTAATGTGACACCAAGACCTATCAATGGCCATTTTCTCTTGAAAACCTACAAGATGTTTGTAAAGAAATCCATGGAAAACATTAATTTTTTAAGCTTTTGATGGGTATCGCTATTAACCACCCCAAAATAGGTTAACGCTTGGTTTTTTGAATACCCGTATTACTTACAAAAATGGTACTCGGTGAATTCCACTTCCAACAATGGAGTTTATGTTTATCTCTCGGGTATACATTGGGTGCTGCACGTGTCCGAAAACAGCCCATTTCAACAAAATTACGATGCTTGGCAGCCTGTAGAGGGTTAATAAAAGCTCACCAGGGTATTTTGTCCATGCAGCTTGTAATGTCACACAAAGACTAGTCAATAGTCAATTTTTCTGGAAAACCTACAAGTTGCTTTTATAGAAATCCACAGAAAATGGGAATTTTAAGCTTTTAAGGGGTATATGTCTTTGGCCTGTACAAAATGGGTTAAGACTTCAACTTTTGAATACCCTTACTACTTACAAAAATGTTTCTGTATAGATTTTGCGCTCGATAAAAGAAGGCACTTTTCTTTGTGGCGTACCTGTTCAGTGCTGTTGGTGGTCAAAAACAGCCCATTTTATCACAGTTTTGGCTTTTAGCAGCCCATGGAGGGTTACCAAATGCTCACCGGAGTATTTTGTCCATGCAACTTGTATTGTCACCCCAAGACCTGAGTGTGGACAATTTTTCTTGAAAATCTACGAGACTTGTTTAGAGAAATCCACAGAAAACATGAATTTTTAAGCTTTTGAGGGGTATTGCAGTTTGACCAGCCCAAAACGGGCTAATGCTTGTTTTTTTGAATACCCTTATTACTTGCAGAAATGATCCACAGAGAATCCCACGTCCAATAAATGAAGTTATGTTTATCTCTCGTGTATCGTTTGGGTGCTGTGGGGCCCGAAAACAGTCCATTTTATCAAAATTTCGATGTTTGGCAGCCTCTGGAGGGATAACATATGCATTGCCTAATATCTCTTGTATATGAATGGTCATGTCACAGACAGGTCTAACAATGATGAATGTCTACAAGACGTGTTTTAAGAAAGTGCCTATAAACCCTAATTTTGACCGTTTTTTGCCAATTCTGGCAAAGTAGCGGTTAAATTAAAAATTCCGCTTTTGGTACATTTTTAGATTTTATACTCCTCAATCCGTGTGCAAAATTTTGTGAAAATCAGTTCGAAAATGGCTTCTGAATCGTATGGACAAAATGTGTGGAAAAAAACAGAAAAGACAAAAAACAAAAAAATTAATAATCCGTAGAAAAAAACAGTCTTTTCCAGAGTGAAAAGCCTAATAAAAATAGAAACTTCCATTCTTCATCTGTTTTCAAGATGTTAGGGTCACAGAAATTAATTATTTTTTGTAAGGCCTTACTTTCATGAAAGTAAAGCACTAATGTTACATTATTCTTCTTTCAGTGGCTCAGTGTATTCTTGTGGACTAAATCTTAGTCATCAGCTGGGACAGTATTGCATTACATATAAAAGTTTGACACCTAAACTTGTAAGTTTTTATTTATGATAGTCAATCAGATTACATAAATCGCAACAAAGTAGTATTATGAGATATATGGTGAGTTATTATTACTAGTCCTCCCTCTAAATTTACTAAAGATGTGCTCACTTGCATTTGATAGTATTGTACTGATGTGACTGCTATTACTTATTCCCAGTTCCTTATTCCACATTCATTTTCAACTGATTTTATGTGGAAACCAACTGATATCTTTCTCAACTTGCATAAATCCATTGTGGTAACTCATAGATTTGGATACCCATGTCCTCTCAGACTCTAGTAGTGAGTTTCTTATTATTCCACAGGTGTTTTAGTGATAATTCACTCGTATTATTCCACAGGTGTTTTTGTGATAATCCACTCTCCACGTACTGTATTCACCAATATTACAGTATACTTTGGTATGTTTTATATTTAGTTTATGCATCAAGTTAAATTCTACTTACCAAGCCAGCCCTGAATTAACTCCACAGTTATTCATTTTCATCTCATGAATATTAAGTGGTCTTTTGTGTCCAGTTTAGTATTTCACTTCATTTGTTAACCTTTTACCTAACACAAAGAGACGACACTTGCACACAAAATTCTTGAATAACTACATTTTTTTAATTTTTTGCATCAAAAACATAGCTTATAACCCCTCATTGGAATGATCTCAAAGTGCATTTTGCAATGAGGTATCATAAGCTATGTTTTTGTGACAAAAAATGAAAATTCAATGAAAATATAAATTTTATAGTAAATTTCCTTTGTTATTATACCTACCGCAATTGTTTACTACAGGCTTGCACTACAGTGGAAGAACCTAACTCGGATAAAATAGTCTCTATTTTTAATCTTTCCCAAGACATTTGGGAAAGAAAAGTGGTGTAAAAACACCACGAAAAAATAAGCCAAAACTGGGTCCAGCACCATTGGCGCACACCCAGTAAGGGATGCTCTTCTCTTAGTACAATTCCACGACTTCCTTAACCAGTGTGCAAGCAGTCATCAAAACCATTCTTCTGAGTCCACCAACATAGGAGGTATGTGATCAGCGGGGAGGAAGGATTCTTACCCGAATAAGAAGAAGGGAGGGCCTCCATGTAAACAATGTAAACAATTGCAGAAGGTATAATAAGAAAGGAAATTTACTATAAAATTTATATTTTTTATCAACCTACCTTACAATTGTTTACTACAGGTTGAATAGACAATAGGATGGAGGGAATCACATAACCAACCCACACATAACTCAGTTGCACTGGAACCCTGGACAGATGAAGAGATATGCCTATCAAACCATAGCATCACAAACATTAGTAAAAGACAATGAAAGATGAGGCGTATGGGGAAGTGCGATACACAGACAGAAAGGGCAGTAACAACACGGAGCTGGAACTGACCCTGTAAAAAGCAGAATGGCTGGGATAGACAACAGCCTGAGCCAAAGAAAGAGGGCCGTAGGACAAAGGTCCTCTGTCGGCTGCTACAACTGTCGCAGATAAATGGAGAAGGTAGCATTCTCCAGTAGGATGCCAGTATAACATCCGACAACATGACGGAGTTAGTAAAAGCTCCAAGAGAAAGACAATGCAACCACCTCGTGGCAGAAAAAACAACTGGTAATACAATCACCAGTAGCTAGAAGAGCGGAGGGCTGCACGAATAGCAAGATAGCAAGACAAATCCATTGAGAAATGGATGCAGGAGAGATCTGGCATGTGCGAAAACGCATATACATCCAGAATAAAGGCGCGAACGCCCCCCCCCCCCCCCCCAAAGCAGAGCAGCGCCCAAGAAAGTGTCCATCTTGGAGTAAACTGCAAAGTCCTAGGCCTTTTCAAGGAAAAAAGCTGAATAAGCTTGGAGAGGCAAGGATGAGTGTCGAAACAATGCGGTTCCACATATGAAAAAGGTCTCCAAAGCATGGATGTGTACCCATTGCTGGAGACCCGCAGAAACAAACATATACCAGAAACTCTGCAACCGGTGTGATCGAAGGAATGACAGAAGCAACAGAGTGATTGCACATCATCGACAGAAGAACCTTTGACTGAGCCACAGAGGCTAAACCAGTGGAGTGAGTGCCTGCCTGAAGAAAAGCAACTCCACTGCTTGTCTAAAAACCACTACGGAGGAGACAGAACCCGATAAAAGACATGCGCGAAGGAACAATGAAGTCGGGTCAACTTGATGCCTCCCTGGGCGACTTTGGCAAAGAAAGTCGCGACGTAGACGGAGACATGCCGGAACCGCTGCTAACAGAGACCGGAGCAGATTGATCCACACCCACCGAGGCGACAGGGGTGTGATCGAAAGGATTTGACAACTGCAGGTTCATATCTGGGCTAGAACCTGAGGCGGAATCGGAACCGGCAGGAAGGCGTAGCTGACAAGACCGTCCCAAAGGAGGACCAGAGCATCCACGGCGAAAGCCAGAGCATCTGGACATGGGGACACAAAAGTGTTCACCTGATGGTTCCAATGAGTTGCAAAGAGATCGATGGAACACCGCCATGTGGAGCATCCACTCGGTGGAAAAGAACCTTCCCCGTCGGGACAGGGAGTCTGCTAGGACATTCAGACGACCAGGAATGTGACGAACAACCACTCTGGCGATGACATCCTGAGCGAGCAGTATTAGATCCCGAGCCAATTCCTACATTGGAACAGAGTGCGTGCCGCCTTGGTTCCGAATGTAAGCAACCACTGTCGAATTATCGGACAACAGAAGGACCTGACGATTCGGCAGGTGAGTGATCTACTGCCTGAAACTCAGAAGAAGAGCAAGAAGCTCCTTCTGGTTGATGTGTAGAGATGCTCGATCCTGGTCACACATCCCGTGAAGGGAAAGACCTAGAGGATCCAACGTCGCACCCCATCCGAGATCGCTGGCATCTGCCGTCAGAATGCGATAGGACGTGGGTAAGTCCAACGTGACACCCTGCGTGGTCCACCGAACATTCGTCCAGTGGAGAAGGTGAGGATGAAGAGATTCTGGTAACTGAAGCACCAGATCCAGAGAATCGACATTCGGCCTCCAATGACTGAGCAGAAAGTGTTGGAGAGGTCTGACATGCAGCCGACCAAGAGGAATGAGATCCGTCACTGAACCGCAGAGACCGAGCAGCCGGAGAATACCTCGTGCTGTCGCAGATGTGAACTGGGACAGAGTCAGAGCAAAAGCTGAGAGAATCACAGTCCTGGCCTGGGGAACTGCCACCGTATTGAACTGAGTGGGGAAGGCCATCCCCAGATGACAAAACGACTGAGAAGGGACCAGATCCGACTTCTCCTCGTTGACTCTGAATCCTAGCGACGTGAGCAAGCTCAACAGAGTGTCGACATCCAACTCCAGTAAGGCAGCATTGGAATGCCTCTGTAGGATATCGTCTAGATATGGTGAAGTAGTCACCCTGGACTGTGTGCGATGGAAGGCTATCACATGCGACATCAGTCGGGTGAAGGCCCAAGGAGCCAGGTTGAGGCCAAAAGGCATAGCCTTCAACTGGTAAACTCTCCCCAGAAAAGCGAACCCCAGATACTTCTGTGACACCCGATGAATCGGAACGTGAAAGTAAGCGTCTCACAGGTCAATGCTGGAAGCGAAATCTCCCTGGTGAATGGAACGGCGGACCAACCTGAAAGTTTCCATGCTGAACTTGGGAGCAATGATAGACTGGTTCAGGATACTCAGATCGATAACCGGTCAGAGTCGTCCGTCCTTCTTCGGCACCAAGAACAGGCGGGAATAAAACCCCACTGACTGAATGTTCTTGACGACCTCGATCGCCCCCCTTGGCCAGGAGATTGTCTATCTCCGTGGACAAAAGCTCCCGACGTAAAATGTCTGAAGGAACTGTGGTTGAAAGAGGCACTCTGGACAGAGTGGGGTGCCTTTGGAAAGATATTTGCAGCCCGGACCGAGCAATATCTAACACCCAAGGATCAGATGTGATGGTGGTCCAACGGTCTGCGAACTTTGCTATCCTTCCTCCAACCTGGAACGAATCGAGGTGAGGACCTTCAGTTCGAGCCCTGACGAGGCCCGCGAGAGGAGAAACCACCTCCTCTACAGAATGAAGAATCCCGAGACTTCCCTCTAGCCTGCCAGCGCTTACACTTACCCTGTGAGTAAGAAGTAGAAGCGGTGGCCGAAGGATCAGCCCTTTGCTTCCCAGAGGAAGCAGAAGGATACTTGTTAGGCTTTGAATGGTCCCTGCCTCCCCTAGAAGGCTGATCAAGCTGACGAAGCAGCAGCTGATCTTTGGAATGACGTAGGACGTCATCCCGGACTGTCGACATGGAAACCATGGAACAGTAGCGGACCTGCCAAAGAAGCAGATTGCTGCCCCTCAGGAAGGGATCGGCCGGTGTCCAGCACAGAGTCCCTTCGCACTAGTTCCAAAATAGCGGTGTGACAGGCATGCGTGTGAGTAAGATGCATGAGCGCCTTGGATAGCACACGCAAAGGAGCCTGTACATCGTCAAACCTATCTGGAGGCAGATAGGCAGAGACGACGTGATCGGAGAGGGAAAGCATACCCAGCATTTCTCTCGATAAGCCCAACTTGGACTCCAGAGTCGTCATAGGAAATGACGGCAGATTTGGGCTTGAAAAGCTGGAGGGAATTGGAGTCCTGATCCAAAACCGTCAAAGTCTGGCAGACTGATGGATTGGCGAAATCATAGTAACGATAATGCACCGGAGGCAAAAAGGTGTCAACCCTGGTGAAGAACGGAGCCTTCGTAGCCTTGGAACTCAGCTTAGAGTCCAAGGCTGTAAATGCTTCAACCACCTGTACTGACTGGCACGGTCGAAGACGCCCAGAAGCAGGTTGCTCCACAGGCTGTAGGCACGCGACCGATGATCGCGGCCTGGCTGACACTGTCGGCTGGTTTGATGGTTTGAGATCTGGAAGGAACCCAAACACAAAGTCAAGAGCTGCCCCCAAACCAGAAAACTGCTGGCTCTCGACATCAAGGATGTCTGATTCCTCTCCGGAGTCAAAAGACACATAGCCCATCGTGGGCAAACCAGCCGATGCCTCCCATAGTGTAAGCACCGGGGGATCAGAAAGCAGCCTGTTTCCAATACCGGGAGGCGGCACCATAGGAGGCATCTGGAAACCACTCGCTGCCTCGCTGGAAGCAACGGGAAGGATCTTGGACAGAACCTGAGTAAGGAGAGGGCCTCCCTAAGCTCACTGTCCGTACCGGGGACGAACCAGCAAAGTGGCTTCACACCTGACTCTCTTAACCAGCGAATGGTCACGATCCTCCAATACACCCGAAGCAGGGTGACGGGTGGCAGCCGAAACATCTGAGGGCAGACGTGTATAGGGGTACGACACACCCCGAGGATCAACATAGCAGGAACTCAGGAGAGTTGCCGTGGACCTCTGTGGGGCAGAAGGTCAAGGCTGCACAGAAGGCGTTGGTCCCGCAAAACTGGCCATGTGACCAGAATGAGTGGACGGAAAACGCCAGTGACAAAACTGTGGTACTCGGCGGCGCAGAGACCACAGTAGAGGATTCGGCTGGCAGCCACTTCCAACTTCACCGAGTTGAAGTCAGGGAAGGCTGAGGCCCATACCCTACATCTACACTACCAGACACCGCTGCAGACCACTGCAGGTATAAAACTGCTGTGCTCAACGGCTGAGAGGACACAGCAGGGGGTTCAGTCGGCAGCCACTTCCGACTTCGCCGAGTTGAAGTCGGGGAAGGCTGAGGCCGATACCCCACAATAACACTACAGACATCCCTGCAGACCCTTGCAGGGATAAGCCGAGGCCAGCTAAAAACGGTGCCCAATGACATTGTAGACGGAACAGCAGTAGCAGCAGATACGATGGGAACTGTTGGAACTGGCGGAAAAGGGGAGAGAGCCACCTAGCTCGGCCTCCAAAGGAGGAGTCACAACCCTAGTGACAGCCTCAGATGTCGACTGGAGAGGGCGCATAGTCCCAGAACCAGGCATCTCTTCACCAGAAATCCAAAGCTCCTGCAGTATCCACCACGGTAAAAAAAAACTGCACATCCCCCACGGATGGGGAAGTACTCTCAAAGGCGTGGTCGAGTCGAGAGGCCCCGAAACGACAGCATTCCACACCCACCGCAGGTGCGGGAGGAGCTGCACATCCCCCATGGAGTGGGAGTAACTCTTCCCAGACGTGGTTGAGTCAGGAGGCCCCGAAATGACAGCGTTCCCCCCTACACCCCCCTATACCCCCCTCCCCCCGTGGGTGGGGGAGGAGCTGCACATCCACCATGGAGGGGGTATAACTCACACCAGACATGGTCGAGTCGGGAGGCCCCAAAATGACAGTGCCCCCCCCCCCCCCCCCATGGGTGCAGGAGGAGCTGCACATCCCCCACGGAGGGGGTATAACTCACACCAGATGTGGTCGAGTCGGGAGGCCCCGAAAAGACAGCATTCCACACCCACAGCGGGTGCGGGAGGAACAGCCACGAGAACGCACCAAAGGTGAGGGCAAAAAGAATTGCCCTAAAGGAACCGAACTGGAAATAACCGAGGTGAGAGCAGTAGAAGAAAAAGGTGAACTCAACAGATACAGAAAGTAGAACACCCTCAACTATGAGAGAAGGTGACCGAAAAAAAAGCGGTGGGGACACGACAGAACCGAGACGGCCGACAGGGACCGAAAAAACAGAAATTCAGCCCTCAACAGAGTGAAGAAATCCTGTCCAGACAGTCCCTCATTGACACCTAACTCCAATAACAATTTAAATTTATCAACCAAAAAATTTCATTGTCGAACCACGTTGACACGATGTCGAAAAAACATTCACGAAAACGGAATATATAAATAATATACAATGAGAATGTGGTTGAAAATATTAACGAGAATATATAAAACACAGTCCTGTTATTATACGATCTTCAGATCCATAATCCAGTCACAGGAAAACCATTATCGACGAGTTGAATTATCACTGTATCATAAAGCAAAGATGGCAACACGTCAACCACGTTGCACAGACAAAAGAAGAATGGTTTTGATGACTGATTGCGCACTGGTTAACGGAAGTCGTGGAATTGTACTAAGAGAAGAGCGTCCCTTACTTGGTGTGCACCGATGGCGCTCGACCCTGTTATGGCTTATTTTTTTGTGGTGTTTTTACACCACTTTTCTTTCCCAAATCTCTTGGGAAAGATTAAAATAGAGAGTATTTTATCCGAGTTAGGTTCTTCCACTGTAGTGCAAGCCTGTAGTAAACAATTGTAATGCAGGTTGATAAGAAATTGAATGGTGATTTTTGTGAATAGCGCTGATCAGTTTTGGTCATTACATTGGATAAAGGGATAAAATATTGATCTGAAACCTGATATGCATGATCAGCATCAAGTGCAGATGTGTGTGACATAAACTTGCTGATAATGGATGTAATTTTTCAATGAACTGATCAAATTCATGTGTAGAATACACACTCTTCCTCTTGAATCAAATGCATGCAGCAGTGGTATTGATCACCCCAAAATCATAGATTACTTTCTTCATGTTATTGGTTGTGGGCAAGGATGGGGGAAGGGTGACTTTAAACAAAATATTATGTAAATTAGTTGTTAATGTCCGTCCATATACATTATATTGAAATACTCACTGAATGAAATGCTCAAAATACAACCCCCCCCCCCCCCCCCCACCACCATTAAATGTTGAACCCCAGGTAGCAGGGTTCATACAGGTCCTTGTATTCTGGAACATTCATAGAAGTTGACAAATATTATTCCATGCCTAGAAGTCCTGGAAAATTAGGGGTATTTTTGCTTCTTGTCCGGAAAAGTCATGGGATATTTCCTCCAGAATGTAACACCAATATCAAACTTGTCAAAAACACAGCCACAAAACATCGTGAAGTTTGACTTGCTAAGTGTCTGGGTCAAATATATTTCCCCAATGGTGAGATTTCTTCAACCCTCCCCTCTACCACTTGAGGATGATTTTTCTCCCGCAATATCCTACATGTGACGTCGTCAAAATCAGAGTACTGCACATTCATTAAAAAATTACAGTGATTATAAAGAAAAGTTAATTGCTTATACAAAAAGAGCATCAAAAATTATGTATATAGAGGTTATTTATGCTATTTTAGTAAATATCTGGAATTATCTCATGAGTCAGCGTGTGGACCTGATTTATTTATTTATTTATTGGTGTTTAAGGTCATATACTTATGCACAATGGCTAATCGTGACCGTGACAAATTTACGGGTGGAGGAAGCTGGAGTACCCAGAGAAAACCACCGAGCATCGATGAGCAACTGTCAGCACCTCAACATTCTAACTCTGTTCAAGCTCCGCTCAAGCAGGGTTACAGCAGTTGAAGACATGTGCATCATCGACATGCAGTACGCCTTAGTACACAGTGTCATCTTGCGCCCAGGTAGGCAACCGGGATAAAGTGCCTTGCCTAGGACACAGCGTGGGTCATCCCCGATGGGGATCGGACTCGGGACCTCTAGCATAGAAGTCCAACAGTCTACCACTGAGCCACCACACTCCAGTGTAGACCTGATAGCACGCACTCGTGAAAAATATTTTTAGGTCGACATGAATGAGATAATTCCCGATATTCACTAAAATAGATTTTCTTTTAATTATATGCTTCTTGACATTTTACTGTGCGTATTCATCTCAATTCAACTGCAACCATGTGTGTTTCAAAACAATAACAAAGATCAGCTGATCGTTCCTCCAAGGTGACATGTGCCGAAGCATGACATCATTTAGGAAGCTACTGAGGGATATATCTTGTTATCCATCAAGTCAATGGATATCGAGAAATATCTTTTAGATAATTTGTGATAATTCACAGGCTAGTATACACTAAATATACATACTTTGAAAACCAGCATTAGTTCACATCTTCGGTATGTTAACATATTGAGGCAAACAGCTGACATTCTGGTGATGTCGCTTTTGAAATTATTGATTTCTATGATGTTATATTGTTTATCACACACCTATTAATGTAAAACAAGGGATTTTCTTCCTGTACGGTAAACATAAAGTTGTGTCGCACATGTGGTAATACAAAACATGTTCGATTTCGTTTTCAATGTAAACAGGGAAGGAACCCGTCTGTATATATATCTGTTCCTTGACAAATACTTTTCACAACTGGTCATATAGTAATAGAGTGCGAAACTTATTAGCTATTTAAAAAACTTTTTGTTGTGTTATTCCCTGCAGTTTAGTCAACATTTGAAGTTCGATCATCATGGCTATGACACTGATTGGTGTCAATTGGTTTCGACCAATTGAATGCTTTAAAAATTAAAAAGTAAATTAGGGTTGATACCCCACAACCTAACAGTGATGTCTTATTGACAAAGAAGGAAACGTGAAAATTATCTAGTTGAAAAGTGCTTTTAGTTCAATATTTTTACACTGTAAACCAATGGCCCAGACTTGCTGGTGCTTAACTCAAAGTTATTAAGGGCCAAACATAAATTTTGAACCCCCCCCCATCCCCAAAATGTGCTTGCAAAACTGAAAATTAAAAGTCCTATCTGGCCCTCCATACATTTACTCTCTCCGCGCATGCGCAGACGTCAGGAAGTGACCAGAATTGGCGCCAACATCATTCTTTGGCCCTAAAAGTCATCAACAATGAAATGACATCTGTGCTTTAAAATCTCCTTTTTTTGAGGATGCTAGATGCAAATCAATGCAAGAATTGGTGGATACAAGGCTGTTATTGGATGAAGGAAGTGTTCAACGGTGGTTTTGGACGTTCAGGGCTGTAACTTTATAATATTTATAAAATTATTTTATGTTTCCCAATTTCGGGACATATGCCTGACGTCATCATTTTTAAAAATGATTATTCCTCTGTGTGTTAAGTATTCCTTCCCTATCCTTCCATGAACCCTTCCTGTTAAACTCTTAATCTTTTTGGATATTTTTTATTGAAATTTTTTATTAAATTTCTTGGGAGTTTAACATTTATTACAGAATATTATTCTGTTTCTTCCCCAGGGTTGTGTCCTCCCCCTAGGGGTGCTAGGCCGTTTAGTCTTGCATCTTCTATCCAGTGCATCGTTTTTTCTTCGTATGAAGATCTAGCTTTGCATTTGATAGCATTTCAATTGGTTCTGATTTTGGGCCTTTTTGTGTGCCTGATGTCTTGTTTACATTGACGTTGTTTACATTATCAACGTCCTCATATATAGGTAGTTTCTTATATGGCCATATAAAAAAGAACCTCTGTTTCTCAGGCCCGCACTCATGGTCATTTTTGGTGCACATGCAACCTTTTTATGACACCAAAAAATCTTCAAAAAAAAATTTGAGATATTATTCTCATTTCTGTAAATCGATATCGATGCGTTCGCAAAACACACTTCAAGCTTTTTCTACATCATACTTTAATAAAGTGGGTGGGTTTTAGCAATATTCACGACAGAAAGTGTTTTATTCTGTAAAAGGTAAGTCATAATGACAGCAAGAAGGAAGGTGTCTTTCAGGGGAATGGTTGATTCTCACCACATTTGATTCACACCAACCCTCAGAAAGTCTGCAAAGTCAGGTGCTATGTTGAATGGAACACAGTCTCCTGGCATTTATTTTTAGTAACATTTGTATTGTAAATGGCCGTCATTGGGAATTTGTGTACTGTTATTTGAAACCGTTACGAGTTTCCCAGTTAATTTAAATAAATGCATTTGAGATGCAGGATAATTGGATAACTAATAGTAACCGTTGCTTGATATAAAGGTAACAGTCATAGTTGAATATAAATCGCATATAGGCAGGTATGTGCAGTCGAATTGGTTAATAAAAACACGCAAACATTCGTTTTGTATTTCATTTTCAGATTTCCAAAAAATATGATTTATGGATGAACTGCCCATTCAAATGGGTTGTGATAATTTTGAATATAATGGGGAAAAATTGCGATTCACGATTTTATTAGGCAGGTTGTGAAAGGATTTTTTTTTTTTTGGTAAAATAAATCTCTGAAAGTTGGCACTTCGACATTTGATTTGTCCCAGAAATGTTTCAACCCGAGACGTTTCACCCACGAGGCATTTCGTGACTTTCGTCCTGTGTTATAATTTTCACGTTTCACTGAAAAAACAAACATTCAAACCCCACTTCATTTACGACCCAACACCCCTATGGTGAATAACCAATATATTTGCGAAATTTTGCGTGGTCCACAGGGCGTTTGGGTGGGCATCAAATTACCCACAAACAACCTCTCGGGGAGAAAAGAAAAAAAAAAACGCCCGCCTGCATGCTTTTATGGAAAAAATGGCCTGAGAAACAGACAATCATCTTTGTATGGCCTATTCCATTACTGTTATTTTCTGTAGAATACACGGATTATTATTCCGGTAGTGTAGTTGAAAAAAATTTGGATTTTGTCCTCACTTAGGCTCTATCGGGATGCCCTTGGTCTCTTCATATTCCCTTTGGGAACTTGGGCGTTTTCAAATTTTTTTTTTTGTTTACAAAAAGTGTTTTGAATTTAATTATGTTCGCTATTATGCATGTATCTGAGTTATATATATATATATATTGTGGAGTTCGGAGGACTGATATTGGCTTTCTTGTGTTGCACTGGAATGACTGACGTTGGAGTCAGGTGTCGCGGTACATTGTTGGGAATGAGGTTCTAAGGATCAGAGCCTCTTACCGCATTTTAATTCATTCTGTCAGTTTCTATTTCAGAGGAACATGAACATGGTGATGATTTTCTGAGACCCATCCAAGTGTGCTACCGTTGGCGTGCTCCATGGAGCATATAGAGCTAGCTGCAGTGCTCATTATTGCAAGAGTTAGGTCCTTTGGGTAAAGGTTTTAATCTCTTGCAAGCAGCTAGCTTGACCGGTGAAGTGGTACTTCGCCTGTGGGTACCGTGATGCCAGGTAAGTCAGTTGCGGTCTAAGAGGTGGATTGGGTAGAGCGAGCACTATAATATAAATAGCTCACCCAGTGGTGATGAAAATAGGGAGGAAGTCTGCAAATTCTTGTACTCGGCGAGGTCTGATAGACCACGAGTGGGAGAGGCCCCCCCTCTCTAATATAGCAGCGTCTGGGATCAGATGTTGTTTTGAGAAACTTACACAAGCCGGAGCATATGTGCACCCTCCATTCGGAATGCTCTGTTTAGTCTGCAGCCGAGGTCGGCTTCAGTCATGGCTTCCTCCGCTACGTTTCACAAGTCCGAAATGAAGTTTTCTGGTTGGAAACTTGCACGAGACGAAGCATATGTCCGCCCGCTGCTTGGAATGCTCTGTCTAGTCTGCAGCCTGGGTCGGCTTCAGTCATGGCTTCCTCCGCTACATTATTTTAGCACACACGGCCGCATCCTAGTTACCCGACTTCAGATATCCAGCCTGCTGCACGAAGAAGGAACTACTCTTCGCCCGGGAAGTTGGACCATCCGGTAGCTAGGGAGACGAGGCTTTGATCATTGGGACGCTCGGAGAAAGGATCCGTTTCGGACACACCATCCCAGGAGCAGCATGCGGCTAAGGAACGGAAACTGGCTGCTCCTCAGGCCTCGATGATGGACTTGCTGTCGCAGATTGTGCAGCTAATCGCAGCATCCCAGCAAGTGCAGATACAGCCTCCCTCAGACTCAGAATCAGAGCTGTCGGACAGTGCTGGGTGGGCCCAGTCGTCTGTTCCCACAGATACAATGGACCGAGATTCGCAATTGATTCTCTCGGATGGTGAAAGGGATAAGGAAGAGGATTACCCTTCCCGTTCGGAACAGTACATGGTTGCGATGGCATTCATCCATCAATACTACCCTGCTTTTGTTCCGCTGAATCAGAATGTTGCAACAAGAAGAGAGAAACTGTTAATCCATGACAACTTTATAGAAATCAACTATAGCAAAGTTTGAGAAAGGTCAAGGTCTTTGAGCTGACAGGAAGTAGATAAGGCTGATGGGTAAATTTATAAGTCTGAAAAAGAAAGCATGCTGGAAGTGTTTGATTCAAGTGGACAGTGGGAGCTAAGAGAAAAAAGATATATTTTATGCGTTGGACATATATACAGCATTCATGTGTGAGTATACCATTGAATTTAACAATGGTAGCAGAGCATTTAGAGTGGCCATAACAACTCTATGTGTTTTCCTCATAGTTGTGTTGTTGAGTGTTATTCATTTCGGCATAGCACTTGAAAAAATGGCGATGCGAATCAATCCACCAACTCTACATTCATCTTCAAATTATGAACAATTTAAACAAGAACTTTTAGCACGGCATGAAATTACAGATTTATCCTTAACTAAACAGGGGATAGCTATTGCACTCACTTTACCAGAAAGTGATCCTTCTTCTAAAATACGTGATCAAGTGTTTGAGGAAATTTCTATCAGTAATCTTAAAAAGGAAAATGGACTGGATATTTTGCTAAAATTTGTTGACGGAAAACTGGGTAAGGACGATTTGGAGGACATTTGGGAAAAATTTGAGGATTTTGAGAATTATAAACGTGGCGAAACAGAATCCATTAATGAGTATATTGTTAACTTTGATCAGAAATATAACAAAATTGTGAAAAAAAGGTTTAAAGTTGCCTTCAGAAATATTAGCTTTTAAATTATTAAACAGATCAAATATTACTAAAGATGAAAAGATGCTGGTAATGACTGGTATGGATTTCAGCTTGAAAGATACATTGTATGAACAAACTAAAAAATCCTTAAGAAAGTTTAAAGGTGAGGCTACAGGAAACAACTCTTCGAGTTCAGCAACAATTAAAGTGGAACCCACATTTAAAACTGATAATGTTTTAGTAACCACGGGTTATTCATGAAGAATGAGAGCACGACAGCAGCGGGATGTTGGAGGGGGCCGAGACGATATGGTATTGCAAGTAACAGAACTTACGAACGACCTGTTAACCCACTTGGTCCTGATGGGCAACCTTTAACATGCATATCATGTGGTTCATTTTGCCATCTTCTAAAGAGCTGTCCAGACAGCTGGGAAAATTTGTCTAAAAATCTAAAAGTAAATATTGTGGAAAGTCAAATTTCTGATGAACATGTAGTACTTTTTACTGGTAGTAAGCATGACATATTTCAACTTGGTGAAGAAGCAAAGAATTGTGCTCTTCTTGATAGTGCTTGCACAAGCACAGTTTGCGGAAAAATATGGTTTGATATCTATGTAGATTCTCTTAGTGATAGTGATAAATTAAAAATTGAATACAGTACTGGAGTTGCAACTTTTAAGTTTGGAGGAGGTTCTAAACTGAAATCTTTGGGTCAGTACTCAATACCAGCGACTATTGTTGGAAAAAATATGACTGTTATAACAGGCGTTGTTGAATCAGACATACCTCTCTTGTTATCAAAAGATGCTATGAAACGAGCTCAAATTAAATTAAATATTGAAAATGATATTGCCGTTATTTTTGGTAAAAAAATTTCTTTAAATATCACCACATCTGGTCATTATTGCATTGAACTTATCTGCGATTCTGAAAATGTTCTTACAGTGAATTTGGAAATTTTAAATGAGAAAGACCAATATAAGGTTTTACACAAACTTCATCGACAGCTTGCACATACTTCAAATACAAAACTCATTGCTCTTTTGAAAGATGCAAACATTTGGAAAAATGAATATCGATGTATCCTCGATAAAATTAAGGATGAGTGCGATATCTGTAAAATGTTTTCAACTACTCCACCGAGACCAGTAGTCTTAATGCCTATGGCTCATGAATTTAATGAAAAAGTAGTTATGGATTTAAAAAAATGGAATGATAAATGGATTTTACATATCATGTATGGTCTCGATTGACTTTATCAGTATTCGTCAAGACTAAAACGTAAAGTGAAATTATTGACAAGGTCATACAACATTGGGTTGGAATATTTGGTGTTATGAAGTCTTTACTCTCAGACAGTTGTGGCGAATTCAACTCAAGTGAAATGCGAGATGTAGCTTCTGTTCTTAATATTGAGATTTCTACAACAGCTGCTTTCAGGCCATATCAGATGGTCTATGTGAACGAGTTCATGCCGTAACTGATATTATGCTTTTAAAACTCAAGGCTGATAATCCTGAGACATCAGATAATGTGTTACTATGTTGGGCTAATATGGCAAGAAACTCACTACAGATGTGGAATGGTTACAGCAGCTACCAACTAGTTTTTGGTATGAATCCTAATATTCCCAATATAATGACTGATAATGTGTCGGCATTAGAAGGCAAGACATCTAGTGAAGTATTTGCAAAGCATTTAAATGCACTACATTCAGCTCGAAAATCATTTTTAGCTTAACTTGACATAGTCAAGATAAGCTATTGCCATCACGCGTGCGGAAGTCTGTTAGTCTGTGATGTCTGTTCATATTTTCCTTTAGCACGGGCTACACCCCGCAGTTCTTGTCTGATCGTCACGAAATTTCATATGCAGGTTTGGGGTCATGTCTAGATGAGAACGTCCCCTTTTGGTTGCGATCGGGCAACCGGTATGGCTGCCCGAGCCCAAAACCCGAAAACCATTAGCACAGTCTACAGGTCGTATTTATGAAGGGATTTCATTGTAACTTGGTAGGATGCCTCTGTATAGTGCCTAGATGAGAACGTCCCCTTTTGGGCATGATCTATCAACCGTGATGGCTGCCCAAGCCCGAAACCCAAAAACTTTTAGCACAGTCTGCAGGTCATGTTTAATGTGGAGGGATTTCATTGTAACTTGGTAGGCTGACTCCTTATGATGTCTAGATGCGAATTTCCCCATTTGGGCATGATCTGCCAACCGTGACGACTGCCCGAGCCCAAAACCCGAAAACCTTTAGCACAGTCTACAGGTCATATTTATTGAGGAATTTCATTGTAACTTGGTGGGTTGACTTCATACAATGTCTAGATGAGAAAGTCCCCCTTTGGACGTGATTGGGCAACTGTGACGGCTACAGGAGCCCGAAGCCCGAAAACCTTTAGCACAGTCTAGAGGTCATATTTATGAAATGATTTCATTGTAACTTGGCAGGATGACTCCAAATAATGTCTAGATGAGAACGTCCCATTTTGATCATGCAGCCTTGATGGGTGCCCGAGCCCAAAAACCTTTAGCATAGGCAAAAGGTCATATTTATGGAAGGTTTTCATTGTAACCTGTTAGGTTGACTCCATATAATGCCTAGATGATGACATCCCCTTTCGGTCCTGATTGGTCAGTTGTGATGGCTACAAGTGCCCGAAGCCCGAAAACCTTGAGCACAGTCTACAGGTCATATTTATGAAGGGATTTCATTGTAACTTCTTAGGATCACTCCAGATGATGCTCAGATGAGATTGTCCCCTATGGTTGCGATCATTCACCCATGATGGCTGCCCGAGCCCGAAGCCCGAAAACCTTTAGCACAGTCTACAGGTCATATTCATGAAGGGATTTCATTGTAACTTGGTAGGTTAACTTCATATAATGTCTAGATGAGAATGTGCGATCATTCACCCATGATGGCTGCCCGAGCCCGAAGCCCGAAAACCTTTAGCACAGTCTACAGGTCATATTTATGAAGGGATTTCATTGTAACTTGGTAGGTTAACTTCATATAATGTCTAGATGAGAACGTCCTCTTTTGGACATGATTGGGCAACTGTGATGGCTAAAGGTGCCCGAAGCCCGAAAACCTTTAGCACAGTCTACAGGTCATATTTATGAAGGGATTTCATTGGAACTTGGTAGGATGACTCCAAATAATGTCTAGATGAGAACGTCCTCTGCGATCATTCAGCCTTGATGGGTGCCCGAGCCCAAAAACCTTTAGCATAGGTAAAAGGTCATATTTATGGAAGGATTTCATTGTAACCTGTTAGGTTGACTCCATATATTGCCTAGATGATGACATCCCCATTTGGTCGTAATTGGTCAGCTGTGTTGGCTACAAGTGCCCGAAGCCCAAAAACCTTAAGCAGAGTCTACAGGCCATATTTATGAAGGGATTTCATTGTAACTTCATAGGATCATTCCAGATGAGATTGTCCCCTTTGGTTGCGATTATTCAACCATGATGGCTGCCCGAACCCAAAGCCCGAAAACCTTAAGCACAGTCTACAAGTCATATTTGTGAAGGGATTTCATTGTAACTTGGTAGGTTAACTTCATATAATGCCTAGATGAGAATGTCCCCTTTTGGACATGTTTGGGCAACTTTGACGGCTAAAGGTGCCCGAAGCCCAAAAACCTTTAGCACTGTCTACAGGTCATATTTATGAAGGAATTTCATTGTAACTTGGTAGGTTGACTCCAAATAAGGTCAAGATGAGAATGTTCCATTTTGGCCGTGATCATTCAGCCTTGATGGGTGCCCGAGCCCAAAAACCTTTAGCATAGGCAAAAGGTTATATTTATAGAAGGATTTCATTGTAACATTGTTAGGTTGACTCCATATAATGCCTAGATGATGACATCCCCTTTTGGTCGTGATTGGTCAACTGTGATGGCTACAGGTGCCCGAAGCCCGAAAACCTTGAACACAGTCTACAGGTCATATTTATGAAGGGATTTCATTGTAACTTAGCAGGATCACTCCAGATGATGCCCAGATGAGATTGTCTCCTTTGGTTGCGATCATTCAACCATGATGGCTGCCCAAGCCCAAAGCCCGAAAACCTTTAGCACAATCTAAGGTCATATTTATGAAGGGATTTCATTGTAACTTGGTAGGTTGACTTCATATAATGTCTAGATGAGAACGTCCCCTTTTGGACACGAGTGGGCAACTGTGACGGCTTCAGGGGCCCAAAGCCCAAAAACCTTTAGAACAGTCTACAGGTCATAATTATGAAGGGATTTTATTGTAGCTTGGTAGGATGACTCCAAATAGTGTCCAGATGAGAACGTCCTCTTGGTCACAATCATTCAGCCTTGATGACTGCCCGAGCCCAAAAACCTTTAGCATGTCTGTAGATTGTATTCATGGAAGGATTTCATTGTAACTTGTTAGGTTGACTCCATATAATGCCTAGATGATGACATCCCCTTTTGGTCGTGGTTGGTCAACTGTGATGTCTACAGGTGCCTGAAGCCCGAAAACCTTTAGCACAGTCTACAGGTCGTATTTATGGAGGGATTTCATTGTAACTTGGTAGGTTGACTTCATATAATGTCTAGATGAGAACGTCCCCTTTGGACGCAATTGGGAAACTGACGGCTACAGGGGCCTGAAGCCCGAAAACCTTTAGCACAGTCTACAGGCCATATTTATGAAGGGATTTTAATGTAACTTGATAGGATGACTCATTTTGGAATAATTTCATTGTAATTTTGTTGATATATGTTAACTGTGAGGGCCACATATATTAACTGTGAGGTCATATTAACCCACCCCTCAGATCTTTAGTACAGTGTACACCTCATACTATTTTTACCATAAACATAGCATACAGGGAACAGAAATGAACATATTCCCAATTATCACAATTCTTGTCTTTTTTCATAATCCTTTCATAAACATTGAACATTATCCTTTTCATCAAACACAACACACAAGTTAAGCTACAGTGTCATTGACACTTTCATTAGAATCTTAAGCAGATGAGAAAATTTGACGTGCTTTAAGAGGTAAAGTGCGAGCTGCTGAGCAAGTTTATTTACCCGGTGACTGAGTGTTTTATAAACGTGAAGGTAAAGAAAAATGGTTAGGACCTGCTAAAGTGGTGTTTCAAGACAGCAAAGTTATATTCATTCGTCAAGGTGGGGTATTTGTGAAAGCATCTCCTAATCGTCTTGTCATAGCAAATAAAACAAATGAAATGACAATTGATAATACTTATAATGACAATACTTTGAATTATGCAGAAAGCACATCAAAAATTAGTAATGAAAAGCCTGTTCAACATGAGACTGAAAATTCTCCAACAATTAATGATAAATTGAACGATGAAAATGTTTTTGATAATGATATTCAAAACGATACCAAGAACTGTTCTGAATTAATGGGATTTGAGAGTAATGATACTAGGACAAAGATTAACAAATCTAAACCTTTCACATTAATGAATTTGAAAATTGATGACAGAATAAAATACCGAAGTGGAAGACTGCCTGTTATTTTAGGTCGTGCAGGAAAAACAACTGGATGTAATAAATTTTGGTATAATATTAGAGAAGATGATGGTGAAGAAAAAAGTATAGATTTACAAATGATGTCACGGGAGAAAATAAATGTCAATCAGTGTGAAGAGACTAATTTAGTTTTTGTTCCTAAGGACAAAGTAAATGATTCTGAATGTAGCAAAGCCAAATTAGTTGAACTGGAAAAGCTAAAATCTTTTGATATATACAAAGAAATGGAAGATCGTGGACAGTCATGCATTTCAACACGTTGGGTGCTTTGTTATAAAGGAAAAGATGTAAAAGGAAGATTAGTTGCACGTGGATATGAAGAAAAGTCGAACATTCAAAGCGATTCACCAACTGTTAGCAAGATATCTATCAGAATTTTTCTTACATTAGCAGTTAGTTATAACTGGAAGGTGAAAACGACAGATGTAAAATCAGCATTTCTACAAGGTAAAACTATTGATCGAGACGTATTTATAACCCCTCCTGCAGAAGCTAATGCCAAAGGAAAAATCTGGAAGCTTAAACGATGCTTATATGGTCTTAGTGATGCAGGCAGACATTTTTATAATAGTGTTGTCAGTGAACTTATCTTGTTAGGATGCACACAGTCATCATTAGATCCATCATTCTTTTACAAGAGAACATCAAACAATCAGTACAAGGATTAATCGTTAGTCACGTTGATGATTTCCTACATGCCGGAAATGCTAAATTTGATGAAGAAGTAATGAATGGACTCAGAAATAGATTTTTAGCTGGAAAATTAGAAGTGTCAAGGTTTACATACGTTGGTTTTATGATTAATCAGACTCGTGAGGGAATAATGATGAATCAGAATTGTTAAATTGGTGAAAATGGCTCCTGAAAGATCATTGAATAAACAAGATAAACTAACTACTCAGGAATATACCGATCTGCGTTCTTTAGTGGGCAGTTTGAACTGGATTGTTCAGGGAACAAGGCCCGATTTAGCATTTGATTTGATAGAATTGAAAAAAAGGAAAAGTTTCTGATTTACTTAAAGTCATAAAAGTAATCAATAAGATTAGATCTGAAGACTCAAAGATTTTCTATTGAAATATTGGAATTTCATCAAATGGTACTACAAAGCTAGTCGTATTCACTGATGCATCATATGCAAATGTACCTGATGGAGTGAGTAGTTCAATGGCACATGTAATATTTTTAGTTGGCGCAAATAAAGTTTGCTGTCTTTTAGCTTGGAACTGCAATAAAATAAAACAAGTTGTACGCTCCACACTTGCTGCAGAGGCAATGAGTTTACAGGAAGGTCTTGAAGAAACTGTATATATACGACATATTATATGTGAACTAGCAAGTATTAATGAAAAAGACTTGCCAATTATTGCTTATATTGGCAACAAGAGTGTAGTCGATGCTGTTCATTCAACAAAAATGATTGATGACAAACGACTCAGAATTGATATTGGAGCTATCAAACAATCAATGGATAGAAATGAAATTGCTAGTATTCGATGGTGTTAAGGGAAAACTCAGCTTGCTAATTGCATGACAAAACGAGGGGCTTCAGGAAGAGAACTCCTCACAATCTTCCAGTGTGGGAAGATTGAACTGGATATATAACAACATTTATCAATTACAAACTGTGTATATATATGTACATGTGTTCAGAGTTACATGTTCAGGCTGTTTTTAAAAAAATATATATATAAAAAAAAAATCGATTTCATGTACAAAAAGCAAACAAAGACAAAGGAAAAAGAGGGAATTTTAATCCATGACAACTTTATAGAAATCAGCTATAGCAAAGTATGAGAAAGGTCAAGGTCTTAGAGCTGACAGGAAGTAGTAAAGGCTGATGGGTAAATTTATAAGTTTGAAAAAGAAAACATGCTGGTAGAGTTTGATTCAAGTGGACAGTGGGAGCTAAGAGAAAAAAGATATATTTAATGCGTTGGGCATATATACAGCATTCATGTGTGAATATACCATTGAATTTAACAGAAACCGCTGGCGTCATTAGGTGCTGACTTTATCCAGACAAAGGAGGAAGTCCTTTCTTTTCCAGTTCATTTTATGCAAGTATTGCCGGCCTTCAGCCATATAGACGACGCTGTATTTATCCTCTTGAGTGCGAGGAAGAAGGCGGTTTCTTATCTTCATCTTCCGTATACATACCGTTTTTTGGACTACGTTCATTTAAAAACGGTCGGGGAAGATGTTCAGAGAGTTCTTCTGTGTTTGGATGAACAGGCTGGGGATCTAGAGGTATCCTTACCTGTATCATTCACTATTCGCTCAGACGCAATTGAGACGGCAATTTCTTCAAATAGAGCGAATTTGGACATTATGTCTTACGCAGATCACCTTACAAGAGCTATGGCGCAACATCTCAAGGGAAAGGAATTTTGAGGACGTTCGAACCTCTCTTAGAGTTCTTTCCAGGGCAATTATGTATACCACGTATAACTCCGCGTATAACTCTGCCCTAACAGTGGCTAATCTGGAGTTAATGAAACATGATGCTGCCCACACATCTGAATTATCTACAGTCCAGGCAAATGTAAGGCAATTTGTTTGAAATACTTTTTCTATCTTCCAAGTTCAACTCAGCTTATTTATAGTAGTTAGTACAGTAAACTGAAAACTCGAGACTCAAGTTTGCAAAACAAAACATGGTGTCTCAAAATCATGAGAATCTGTTCCCTAATCGTGAGGACGCGAGATGGCATCAAAAATCAGGAGCCTTCCACCAAAATTGTGAAACTTAACATGTCAAATGAGAAGTATTGTCTCAGACGGCTTACAGCTATCATTCCAAGTAAAACCCCTCTAACAAGTTGTCCACGTTGGACAAATCGTCCATTAAATTCTTGCATAAGAGAGTTTCTCCTGCCGGAAGTATAAGCTCTCTTATCAAAGGAAGCAATGCAGGTCATCGAGAATCAGGATTCTCAAGATTTTTACAGTCACCTGCTCCTCGTACCAAGCCAGACAGCTCGTTCTGACCGTTTATAGACTTAAGCTGGATAACAAGTTTATCATGGCACTAAAAGTTTATTTATGGAAATCATTCAGTCGGTAAAAGCGAGCATTCGAGTGATCGACTATGTGGCAAGCATAGATTTAAGGATCCGTACTTTCATGTCTGGTACATCCGGCATTCTAAAAGTACCTGCGGTCCTCCTTACTAGGGAAGGTGTATCAGTTCAGAACAATATGCTATGGTCTGAATCTGGCTTCCTGGGCGTTTCACTCGAATAATGAACTCGGTAATGTCTTACGAGCTTATTTGTCTGCGTTAACGTTGAATCCTGATAGTAGCACCTCTGTCATCACAGAAACCTTGGATCAATATTCTCAAGTGTCTGTTATGGGATGTTCCCCGGAAGCTTCCTCCACGAGAGGACCTTCTTTATCAGGGGAAGTTTTTGATCTTCACGTCCTTCACCACCCATAGTGGCATAATGGAGTCGGTTAGACATGAGGGAACCATTGCGGTTCCTATATTATTTGATGACTAACACAAGAACGATTAAGTAATGTGGGTGAGGAGGGTTCGATACGACTTCAAATCCCCCCCCCTCCCCACACACACACACACACACACACCGCCAATGTGTTTAGAGGCGATTACTGGGCAAAACGCAAGCCTCGTATAAGTTTAAATACATACATGCATTTCTTCACTTTTTGATTGGCCGCTGGGTCGTGCTCTATGGCAACCTGATGGGCACATCCACTTTTTAGTTGGATTGGTTTCCTGTGATTATTCGTCTATTTGTCATATACGCGCGCATATTTCATTATAATTAAATTACTAGTCTTTGGGTACCTCGGAGGCTGCATAACCAGTTAACTGGTATTCAGATGATTACATAGGGATTTCAATGCTCACGCACATAATAATTAGGCTGACGCTTTATTGAAGATTATGGACCTTTGAAATTATGAATTATTTCGGGGGCGTTCTGTGTCGGAGCCTGTTAATCAAACCTACTTCCATTTCTAGATCCAGGTTTCTATTAATGTCCGTACTCGTCTCGTATGTTCCCACACTTATAGTGTTATAGCTATCGGATAGTACACGTCGGGGAGTGTTGTTACTGGAATTTATTGTACACCTGAATGGGGTCGCCTGTGGGTTACCTCGGAAGTGTGTTTACTCTCCAGAGATCATTCATTGTGGTTCAGTTGGACATGTGTATGTTATATATTATATCACCGGTTTTCGGCATATCTGCATACGCCATCTGCGGTGTTCGTTATATAGCAGGCAATATTAATTACCAGGATCGTCACTATAGCCTTAACTTTCTGAAGTGGCATAAAGCACCATTTATTAATAATAAATTAATACCTGAGTGCCTGTTCGACGAATATTTATATTGTTTTTTGACATCGCTTTTACTGATTCCAGAGTGTTCCCCTCTTTCTTTTTGAAGATCCCTTCAAAAGAAAAGGTGTGATGGATTTTTTACCTCTCCTCTGGCTTGATAGGTATGTAACTATGAAGGAAGCTGTTTTGTCCGTAATTATATCCTTCATACAGCTGGAGTTTTATTGTGTATGGTGTATGTTTGTGGGGGATATTCTCTCATCCTAATTTTTGGGGCTAACCTTAAAAATTTGGAACTCGTTACATCCAATTAGCATAGTCTTCATGTTAATCACGGAATTACTTGAACTGGGCTCCTTCTGTATGAAGTGTCTTCTCTATTACTGTATAGAGAGACATACATGTAATTCCTAATAATTTTATTTTCCTTTCACCTTGGATTACAGGATTGGGACTATGTTTGTGTACTAATTCTGAAGTCCTTGACCCTCCACCTTTTTACAATTCAGCTAGTCTGGGCCATTGGTTTACAGTGTAAAAATATTATAAATTTACAGTAATTTCTATATTTTTATACTTACCTGTGGCCCAGATGGAGATGGCCCTCCCATGAGTGGGCACTCATACCTCCCTGCTGAAATTTTATGTAGTACGCTCTTTTACAAAGAATGATGTTGGCGCCAATTCCGGTCACTTCCTGATGTCTCTGCATGCGCGGAGAGTAAATGTATGGAGTGCCAGATAGGACTTTTAATTTTCGGTTTTGCAAGCAAATTTTGGGGATTGGGGGGTTCAAAATTTGTGTTTGGCCCTTCATAACTTTCAGTTAAGTACCAGCTAGTCTGGGCCATTGGTTAGTATAAAAATATACAAATTATTGTAAGTTCATAATTTTTGTGTAGACTGGTTGTTACATGGGAGGTGTGTGATAAATACAGATCTGCACATACTTTTGAATGGGTTAAGAATTATCGCATGAGATTGCTTGGACTCTCGTGATATCCTGGGCCAAAGCAATCTTGTGCGATAATTCTTAACCCATTCAAACGTATGTGCAGTTCTGTATATGGTATGTTGGGAGAAAAATCATTGGTTGTGGTGTTGGGCTGGAATGGGTAGCTGTGTCAACTAAAGCAAAGTGGGGTGTCATGTTAGTTTTCAAAATGCAAATAAAGATAAAATGGTCTGGCAATCATTATATATTCAAATGTGGATGCTGACTTAAGGTCAGTATTTCCAGAAGTAATAGTTTACCAAACTCCAGCAACTAATTTTGTGAAAGGATTGTGGTGCTGAAGCTCTTAACCCTTTGAACCCTGGAGGTATCTTCCATGTCTGTTCAATGGCAGCATTTGGAAGAGTCCATGTTCATTACTTGAGGGTAGATCAATTAATATTTTCGAGGAGCAGCTCCAAGGCCAATATTGATTGGTCAACCACAAACAGGCACTCAGCACCCATCCAACTTAATGAAATTATGACATATCATGTTCCTGGATGGAAAAAGGGCAACTCGTATTCAAAGGGTTAAACTGCAACAAAGAATAATTCTGAGAGTTCTTTTGTTCCAGGTAAATCAGGAACCATTGAAAGGAGAAAATGTCCAAGGCATATCTTGTGGAAGGTTTCATTCTGTTCTCTATAACCAAGACTCAGTATTCACATTTGGACTAAATGCAGGCCAACTTGGTATGTTGATGTAGCTTTCTATCTCTGTTTGTGCTCTAATTTTCAATGTGTATTATATACTGAGTCAAAAAAGAAAGTATAATAAACTTCGAGGAGCAATATTTTTAGTATTATCGACTTTAGTCCCAAACAAATTATTTTAAATTCATATTTCGAGTCTAGCTGTATGAATTTGCATAATTTCATGTTCTTACTGTTGCCAGCATCACATCAGGACATTGCAATTCAGACATTGGGTGAAATGAAAAGTTCACACATGCAGTCAATAGCGTGTATGTCATCCATCAACGACGCATGGACCTGATAAGTCTCTGGATGTCACCCTGTGGTATTGCGTTCCACTCCTGCCTTAGAACATTATGTAAATCGTCTAATGTCTGAAGATTATGAAGTCGTACCTGACGGTCCAATTGATCCCAAAGATGCTCGTTTGGCGACATATCTTGCGAAAGTGGAGGCCAAGGAAGAAGTTCGATGCTCTGCTCCTCAAGAAAGTCACGACAGATACGCGCCTCATGACATAGGACACTGTCTTGCTGGAATAACTGCAATTCGACGTTTGCGTTGAACAATGGGACAAAAACACTATTAAGAATTTCATCCCTATATCGCTGTCCATTCAGATTACCATCGATGAAGATCAACTGCGTTCAATAGTGCAAGGAAATTTCTACCCAAACCATTACACTACCCCCACCGAAACAGTCGAATTCCCACAAGCAAGCATCAGAAAACCATTCTGCTTGTCAGCAATACACTCTTGCCCTACCATCAGTGCACCATAGACAAAATCGTGATTCATCACTAAAAAGAACTGCGCTCCAACGCTACTAACCTGACGTACCCATTCCTTTCCGATGGTACGATGACGTTGGGTAAGGATTGGTCTGTGGTTTTGATGCTGTGTTCAGTGAATCTGTTGCGGACAGTTTGTGTATTGATTTTATTGTTTATTGTTAGTTCTACCAGGAGTAATTGCTGCTGTCTCCGTCGCCAGAAGGAAGCGATCCCGCAAGTGAGACGTCCTGATGTGTCGGTCTTGTGCAGGGGTCGTAACTCTTGGTCGACCTGAACGCGGTCAGTCGGCAGTAGATCTAGTGGTTCTATACCTTCCAGTGAGACGATAAATATTGGCCACAGAGACTCTGATCTCAGCATCAAGCTCATATGGAGGTATCCCAGCCTCATGCATACCAATGGCACACAAGCTCATATGGAGGTATCCCAGCCTCATGCATACCAATGGCACACAACCTCAGATATTTTTATGCTAATAACCAATGGCTCAGACTCAGCTGGTGCAAACTTGATATTATCAAGGGCCAAACACAAATTTTGAACTACCCAATCCCCAAAATTTGCATGCAATACTGAAAATTAAAAGTCCTATCTGGCCCTCCATACTTTTACCATATGCACATTGGCACCACTATTATTATTTGTTTTGCCCTAAAGTCAGTAACAATGATCTGACATCTGTGCTATAAAATCTCCTTTTTTGAGGATGCCAGATACAAATCAATGAAAGAATTGGTGGATCCAAGACTGAAAATGGATGTTGGAAGTGAACGGTGGTTTCAAACGTTCAGGGCTGTAAGTTTATAATAATTCTAAAAATTATTTCGTGTTTCCCATTTTCGGGACATATGCCTGACGTCATCATTCTTGCTAATGATTAATCCACTGTTTGTTAAGTGTTCCTTCCCTATCCTTCCATGAAGCCCTCCTGTTAAACTCCTGAGCTTTTTGGCTATTTTTTATTAAATTTCTTGGGAGATTAATGTGTATTACAGAATGTTTATTCTGTTTATCCCCATGGTTACGTCCTCACCCTAGGGGTGTTAGGTCGATTTTGTCTTCCATCTTCTATCCGATGTATCCTTTTTTCTTTGTATGAAGATCAAGCTTTGCATCTGGTAGCATTTAAATTGGTTACTAACTTTAGGCCTTTTTGTGTGCCTGATGTCTTGTTTCCAGTTTTTTCCTTTGACATTGTTTACATTGGCAACGTCCTCAAATATATGTAGTATTTAATATTATATTACTGTAGAATTAATGTAGGATACATTGATTATGATTCCAGTAGAGTAGCTCAAAAAATTTTGATTTTGTCCACACTTAGGCTCTTTCGGGATGACCTTGGGCGCATGATGTTCCCATTAAAAAATTTATTTTTGATTGCTGTTATTCATGTATCTTTATCATATATTTTGTTGTGGAGTTTGTAGGAGTGCTATCGACTTTGTATTTTGATTGTAATTATGAAAGCTTTCTGCTCTAAATGCCAGGCGAGGAAGTCTTCCTCGGATTTACATACTTGTTGCCTTGCCTGTAGTCGATGCATGCCTACGAATTCTTGTCCTACATGTGAACATTGGGATGACAAACGTTGGAGACGGGTGTCACGGTACATTGTTGGCAGTGAGGTTCCTATGCCGGAGCTCTCACCACAAGATAATTCAAGTTTTTCAGTTTCTTTTTCAGAGGAACAAGAACATGGTTATGGTATTATGACAACCATCCAAAAGTGTGCTACCGTCTACGTGCTCTGATGAGCAAACAGAGCTAGCTGCACAGGTGCTCATGAATATTAAGCAAGGGATAAGGCCTCTAGTTAGTCTTCTTAATCCCTTGCAAGCAGCTAGCTCGACTGGTGAAGCTGTTACTCTGTTCATGGGAGCCATGACACCGGGTAAGTCCACTGCGGTTGAAGGAAGTGTAGATTTGGGTAGAGAGAGCACCTCAAAAAACTAAAGCTCACCCAGCGACCACGGAAATAGGGAGGAAGTCTGCAAGTTTCTCTTCAGGAATCTCGGTGAGGTCTGATAGCCCACAAGTGGAAGAGCCTTCTCTAACCCAGCAACATTTGGGGCCAAATGTTGTTTTGGGAAACTTGCATGAGCCGGAGCATACATCCACACCCGCCGCTCGTGACGCTCCGTCTAGACTACAGCCGGGGTCGGCTACACTCAAGGCTTGCTACGTTAGAAAAGCACACACGACCGCATGCTAGCTACCTGACTTCGGACATCCAGCCAGCTGCACGAAGACGGAGCCAGTCTTTGCCCGTGAAGTCGGACCATCCAGTAGCTAGCGATCCGAGGATTTGTTCATTGGGACGTGCAGAGAAAAGATCTACCTACGGATCTTTGTCCCAGGAGCAGCAAGTGGCAGAAAAAACAGAAGACTACTGCTCCTGAAGCCTCAGTAATGGACTTGCTGTCGCAGATTGCACAGCTAATCGCAGCATCCCAGCAAGAGCAGCCTTCCGCAGACTCTGGTGATGAGCTGTCGGACGGTGCTGGGTCTGTCCAGTCATCTGCACACAGAGGTGCGATGGACCGAACGTCACAGCTGAATCAGTTGAATTTTATTCATCAATACTATCCTGACTTTGTTCCACCGGCAAGCTGCGACTACTAGAGAGAAACCGCTGTCGTCTCTGGATGCAGATTTCGTGCGGAGAAAAGAGGATGTTCTTTCCTTCCCGAAACAATCTCGACAGGTGTCGGAGGCCTTCAGCCATATGAACGATGCCATATTCAACCTATGTAGTGCTAAGAGGAAAGGCAGTTTCTTATTGACATCTTCAATAAATATACCGTTCCTTGGACAACGTTCATTTAAAATGGTTGGAGAAGATGTCCAGAGAGCTCCTCTGCGTTTAGATGAGCAGGCCGGGGATTTAGATATGTCCCTACCTACTTCATTCAGTATACGCTCGGAAGTGATGGAATGTGCTATTTCATTCAATAGAGCGAATCTGGACGCGATGTCCTACGCAGATCACCTCACCAGAGCTATGGCACAATGTTTTAATGGGAAGGAATTTGAGGACGTTTGTTCCTCACTTAGAGTTCTTTCCAGGGCAGTCATATATGCCACATACAACTCCGCCCTGACAGTGGAAAATTTGGAGTTGATCAGGCGTGATGCTGCTCTTGTGTCGTCATCACTTATAGATGACAAGGTGAAAAGTTCTCTCTGAGTCACTCCGGTCTCCAGACAAACTCTATTTGACGACAAGCTTTCGTCTATGAACAGGCAACAAAGAAAGCTTCCAGTGCACTGCTACTGAAGTCTGCGTCTCAACAACATGCTTCAGCAGACCTGGGTAAGCGAGGCTGTTCCATTTCAAAATCAACTAAAGGGAACTCCTCGCGAGGGTACAAGAGACCCTCTTATACTTACTCTGGAGGTCGTCAGTATAGTGACTCGGGAGAGGGGTGCAGGTCTGATCCAGACTATAGGTCAGATGCCCTTAAGCCAAATGGATGAGGTTCTTTACGGGGAGGACGTAGTTTCTCCTCCCATAAGCCGCACAAGTCCTACAGGTGATGGTCAAGACCTCTATTGCTTGCCATGTTGGCGGAAGGTTATCAAACTTCGGGAGAAACTGGATAGAAGTCACGGAAGATCAGTGTGTGAGAAGTGTTGTTTTGGAAGTCCTATGGCTATCATTCCGAGCAAAAACCCCCCCACTTACAAGATGTTTGAGTTGGACAAATCTTCCGTCAGATCTTTTCAAAAGAGAGTCTCTCCTAGCAGAGGTACAGGCTCTCTTATTAAAGGAAGCAATAAAGGTCGTCAAGAAAAAAACTAATATTGATTTCCACTTAGTGGAAGGTTATCAACCTCGCAAAAAAGAGGATGAAAATTTCGGAAGATCAATGGATGAGAATGTAGTCTCGGCAGGCCTGCAGCTATCAGTCCATGCAAAGCTCCACTTACAAGAAGTAGGTGTTGGACAAATCTTACAAGAGAGTCTCTCCTTGCAGAGGTACAGGCTCTCCTACTGAAGAAAGCAATAGAGGGTGTTGAAAATATTCTCCAGGTTTTTTCAAGTCATTTGTTTCTCATTCCAAAGCCAGACGGATAGTGCACAGATAGACTGAGACAGCTGTCTTGTTTGGAATAGAGCCGTTAGAAGGAATAAGTACATCTTTTCCCTCTCGGTGTTGTATTCCTTGGCATCAAGATATTTAATGCCATTGTGGACGCCATAGTAGCCTTATGTACTGTTACAGCGGTCTTTTCTTATAATTAGCGGCTAGTGTTGTAAATCTCCATTTAGTGAGCTTTCAAGGCCGCAAGTGACACAGATATGTCTTCGCGCAGATGGAGACTCGTATCTGTATAGCTACCTTGAGACTACTGTCTTTTTTGGGAATTACGGCTGTTAGAATAGCGGCTCATCATTCCCTACCTTGCGCGACGATGGTTGTAAGTCTCTGTTTAGTGAGCTTTCAAGGTCACTAGTTACACAGAAATATCTGTCTTCTCGGAGAGGAAGACTTATAAGCTACGTTAGCTAGGCTCTGACTGCTGTCTTTTGGGAATAAAAAATCGATAAAGGTAGAGTGCTTTTTGGTTTGTTTTCCTAGGCGTCATAGAATTGAGTCTTATCGTTTACACCATAGTAGCCTAGCTAGAATCATGAGCGATGTTTTTTCAGTAATTATGCAGGCTGTATTGAGATGAGTACATGCAGGATTTCATTGCTCGCTTGCATAATATGTGTATTTATTAGGCAGACGCATTATTGTCTTTGGGAACAATGTCTACCTCAAGTTCGATGACCACCATTATCCAATGAAAATTGTCAATAGTTATTGCCCTCCCACCTCAGTATCATTATCAGAATGACCAGAAAAGTCTGTTACTTTTCAAAAAATTAAATCTGTACATCTTGATTCTCTAACAAGTGACATTCAGTCCTTGCTTTGGATGACATGTACCCTGGTTTACCGAGAACATCCCTGAGGCCAAACAGAAGCAACGCAGGTTAGAGCAAAACCAAACTTGAAATACATCATCAAATGCTGCAACAACAAACAAACCTGACAAACAATTCGATAAAAAATGCTAAACGTAACTATTACAACAGCTTGATTACAGACACCTCTGACAGTAAAACTTAACGTCACAAACCAGTTACGTGGTGACACGAAACATATAATACTTCCTGAACACTCAACTGTTGCTGATCTGGTGGCCAGATTCAGTGATTATTTTATTTCCAAAATCAGGCTTATTCAGGAAAGTATTGGTGAAACAGATCCATCTCGACCAACAAATCTGATGATAAAATCTTATATTTCAGAATTTTCTCTGGTATCTGAGGCCGAGGTGTCAAAATTCATTCTCTCATCACCCAACAAATCTAATAACCTTGATCCAATTCCCACGTCACTCTCAAAGCCTGTGTTAACACCCCTTGTTCTGATAATACTAACATTATTCAGGCTTCACTTTCTGAAGGACATGTTCAAGCCTTAGTGTCACCACTTATTAAAAAACCATCACTTGATCCCAGTAACTTGAAGAACTACAGGCCTGTCTCAAACCTGGCATTGGTTTCTAAAGCCATTGAAAAGATTGTTGTCAGTCAACTTAACAAGCATCTATCTGTTAACGGTCTAGTAGAACCCCATCATTCGACATACAAATCCAATCACAGTACAGAAACTGCACAATGACATCATCTGTGCCTTATCTGATGGAAAAGCTGTTCTTCTCGTACTTTTGAACCTTTTGGCTGCATTCGATACAGAAGATCATGACTTTCGATGCGATGGAGTTACTGGGACAGTTCTAAAATGATTTCATAGTTATCTTGAACATCATTCTCAATAAATTTATATTGAAAACACAAGATCTGAAAGCGAAGGATTGAATTGTGGTGTGCCATAGGGCTCAGTTCTTGGTCCCATACTATTTATCATATACACAGCATCACTTAGACGAATGCTGAGAGATCTTGGCATGCCATACCATCTTTAATCTGATGATACCCGGCTGTACTTGACATTCAGTCCATCTGATGTTTTTGAAACAGCCGGCACTGTGTCTGAAATGGAAAAATGTTTTACCTCCATCAGACAGTGGACGTCCAGTCACCGGCTCAAAATGAATGATTCAAAAACAGAGGTACTGGTCATTGCAAGGAAGACAACATCTCTCCCCTCTCCTATTCAGTCAGTTGGTGTTGGTGATTCTACTGCTGTGGTCACTAATAGTGCTAGAAATATTGGGGTGCTTTTTGATGCCAATCTCACCCTTGAACCTCATATTAAAATAATTAGTAAAACTTGCTACTCAGAAAGCTGAGCAAACTCTGTCCATTCCTCAGTGGTGGAGCTTTGGAGCAACTGGTTCACTCCTTCATAACATCTCATTTTGATTTTTGCAATTCTCTTTTCCTTGGTCTGACACACATACATTGCTGCAGCAGTTGCAGAGAATTCAGAATATTGCTGCTTCGGCCATATCACTCCCATCTTGAAGTTTCTACATTGGCTTCCAGTCCAAAGTCAAGTGCATTTTAAAATTCTCATGCTGGTATTTAAATGCATTCATGGTCTTGTGCCAGCATACCCATGTGAGCTTCTCTCTCACTGCATAACTACCCGCAGTCGTTCTTCTGACCATTTTGCACTGACCATACCTTGTGCGCAATCTGCATTGGCGAGTGAATGGGCTTTCTTGGTTGCTTGTCCAAGACTCTTGTCCCCACACCTTCGGTCACAACCAAGTTTACTTGCTTTCAAGAAACAGCTTAAAACTCATTTATTCAAATCATTTATTTCATAGCTTGTGTTCTACAATCAGTAAAGCATTTTAGAGCATCCTTGATGGTTTCATTCTATATAAAATTAATTATTATTATTATTATTAAATTAACCAATAAAAGGCTAACATAATACTTAATATCCTGACACTTTGTCAATAATATTGTACAATTATTGTTGTCATTGAAACTGGCTCATTGAGCTGGTTCCAATCACATCCATATTTGTAAGGTTTTATTGATAAATATTTTTTTTATTTTTTAATAAAATTATCAAATTCAGTTTATATTTTAAAAATTAAAAAGCTGTGTTGGGTAAAGGGGTAATATGTGTTATCAGTATACAAAAGGGGATCAACCATCCATATCTGTATGGTTTTATTGATAATATTGTTTATTTTTTTTAAAAATGTATCAAATTCAGCTTATATTTTAAAAATTAAAAAGCTGTGTTGTGTAAAGGGTTAACATGTGTTATCAGTATACAACAGGTTCAACCATGGTGGGATACTAGGACATTCCTAGCAGGTATGGATTCTCTCAACCATTTTCACAAGAATCCAAATGGATTCTCTCAAATTTAGATGTTGTTGTATAATTTATGTATGTTTATTATTTAAAGAATTTCAGTCTTGGGAATTTGAGAGTAAATTGTTTTTCCTACTTATATAGCACCTTACTTATACAGCACCTTAAGTTGGGACAAATACTTTTTATGTTGCACATGACAAGTGGTTGAGTAGTTTCGCGCCATTTCCTGATCCCTAATTTGGAAGACAATTAAAGATGACAAGATACTGTTGATAATGACAGACATTGCCAAATTTCAAAATTATTAAAACGGTTGTCTATTTGTGTTTCCAGGTCATCCACGAGGAGATCAATTCCAAAGTGTTCCTTGCCAAGTTTCAACCTTCACTAAAAAGAACAGGCATATTGCATTGGTTTCCTGCTCAGAGGCTGCAACTGTTGTCATGACAACAAAACAAGATATTTATGTCTTTCAAGAGTACTTTTGTAGGAAAATCTTTTCAACGTGAGTATTCAAGCATCCAATAATGCTGGTCAGCTGTATACAATCCTGTTGTACTCACACGTCCGTTTTTGAGTTTATTATACCCTAACAAAAAGAGTAAAATGTTATACTGTTTTGCCTCGTCTATGCACTCATGTCACCTAGTTCAACTTTGAGATTTAAGTACTTCTTACATTTTTTCACCTTTTTTCAGCCAAACCCCCAAAATAGACCATTTTTCTTCCAGACACATCTGAGCGTTTGTGTACTGTACTGGAAACGCCTCTAAAAATTTGACAAACACTTATTGCTGTGTCGGTTTTGCAAACTTTCCAATGCATAATGTTTATCCTGTTCATCCAAGTTTCCAGTCAAAAATTGGTCAGAGACTGGGAACTGCATTTTGTTCCTCTTGTTATATAACTCATGAGCTGGAATTCCCAGATTTGATTAACCAATTAGAATCATCCTCATTGCAAATTGGACAAAAGACAGCCCTTGCAGTTAGCATTAATATTCGGCAGTGCAGAGGCAAAATCTCACTTAAAATTATTTAACGCTGCCATGAAACTGTCAACACAAATATTCAAAATGGGCTGTAAAATTGAAAATAATTGGTGCTGTCATTCAAGCAACTGGGCTGCTTGCTTAAAAAATACAAGAGTAATAAACATCTCAGGGGTTAGGCCCCACAAAGTAGATCTTCTGTTTCTCAGGCCATTTTTTTGGTGAAATTACATGTGAACGTGTGTTTTTTTTTATTTTAGTTTTAATTTTTGTAATTATTTCTTTGCCTTCAAAAGTTCATGTTCTTGGTTTGTTCTATGATTGAGGCCTCATAATCTACAGAATAACATGGGTGGTGGTGTATTTCATCTCTGGAGTGCAAGAAGGCTTTACAATGCTTTAGCATTGCAAAACCTTGTTGCACTCAAGGGACAAATTTATCAATTTTATTAACTTGGGTAAAATATCAGACATAAGGCCTAAAAAAATTAAAAATCTGTTTCTCAGCCCCCCCCCCCCCCCCCCAAATGGTTCTTTTGGCTGCCGCATGCTCTCTTTTTATAGCCAATGTAAACTTAAATAAAATAAAAATTAAATGGTTTATGTCTGATATTTTACCCAATTTAAAAAATTGATAAATTTGTCCCTTGAGTGCAAGAAGGCTTTGCAATGCTTTAGCATTGCAAAGCCTTCTTGATCTCAAGGGATGAAATACACCACCACCCATGCTATTCTGTAGGTTATGAGGCCTAAAACATAAACCAAGAACATGAACTTTTGATGACAAAGAAATAATTACAGAAATAAAAAATAAAATAAAAAACTGCTCGCCCACATGCAATTTTACAAATAATGGCCTGAGAAACAGAAGACCTACATTGAGGGGCCCAAACCATTTAATTTTTATTTTTTTTAAGTTTGCATTAGAGCTGAAATGGTTAAAGGGTTTTCTTGATCGATTAATCAGATGGATTAACCTTGGTTAACCGATTAATCACTTGCCCTAATAGGTAGCTGAATAACTGCCGTACCATTGATGATTTATATCATTAAACCTTTACTGAATGTAATAGACAAAACCGACCAGCGCCGTATACAAAAATCTCCATTCAGCTTTGATTATGTTTTCAATTTTTGTCTCAAAAACATAGCTTATCACCCCGCATTGGGACAAGCTCATTGAGCTCATTCCAATGAAGGGTCATAAGCTATGTTTTTGAGACAAACATTGAAAATCTTTAGTAATTCAAGAATTTCTTATGCAAGTATCATCTGCTACCTGCAGTTGGTGAAGTGTTGAGAATGACCATTTCCAGCTACTGATACAGTATAATGATCACGCAAGTGAACAAGTATGTCATCATGTAACTAGCATGCTTTACTCTGTCTCATATAATTGATGTGAGCCAGTGTGACAATGTTTTGCCTGTTTTGGAACAAGTTTGTTCCTTTGTTAACCCATATAATACCATAGTTCAAAAGCAACGGTTAACCGATCAATTACTTTTTTGATCGACCAAGATATTGATAATTGGTTAATCGATTAATCGGTTAACTGTTTCAGCTCTAGTTTGCATTGGTTATAAAAAGAGAGCATGCAGCAGCCAAAAGGACCCTATGGGAGGGCCTGAGAAACAGATTTTTAACTTTTTTTTAGGCCTTACCAGTTGAGTAATGTAATCATACGACATCCTTGAATATGAAATCCATAAACTGTATAATAACACGTCAAGTGACACAACAAGGTTGTTTTCTAAACCATGTCACATGATATCGGCGTGTTATTGAAAATCACCAGTCATATTGAAATAATTCATCAAAGATAGGGAGTCTCCACATAAAGGTTTCCCAACTTGTAAATCCCAGAACGACATTGGTCAATTATTTCTGATGTGATCATTAGCGCTTGTGCTCATATGTCTTCTAACCTAAAAGTTTTGAATTCAATCTTTGCCTTAGTAAAAGGAAAATATGTTTGAGATGTGAGAGTAGAGAGTGGATGATGAGGAGGAGGTACTAACTAGTTTGAAAAAATATATTCCTAGGGCCTTTGGAGCAGACTGCAGGGATCTGCGAATCACAATTTTTTGTTTGAATCGAATCTCAAATTGAATCACATCAATGATATCGATACCAAATCAAATCTCAAATCGACAAAACAAGTTATTTCATATTGCACCAAACGGAAATCACGGAACACTGTGATGACCCTTATAAGACTGAGTGAACACCTTAAACATCAATAAATAAATATTCTCTGTAGCACCGTCACTGAAACAGCTAGGCCTATTATCCACAGTTTTAGATTTTGAAGGCTTAACTTGTTACTATTCACGTTCTTAAGAAAGTGAATACTAACAAGTTAACCCTTCAAAAACTAATACTATGGATAATGTTTTGGGCAAAATTGACTACTCAAGGGACAAATTCATCAATTTTTTTTAACTTGGGTAAAATATCAGACATAAATCATTTAATTTTTATTTTTTTTAAGTTTAAATTGGTTATAAAAAGAGAGCATGCGGTAGCCAAAAGGACCATGCGGGAGGGCCTGAGAAACAGATTTTTTTATTTTTTTAGGCCTTATTGTCTAATGACAGTTTCATCCAATTTTTGTTGGAAATGTAACAAACTGAAGTTAGTACGAGAGATTCAAAAAAATCAAATATTGAGACTGATTTGGGATCGATCTTGAAGCAGACACATGGTATCGATTCGCAGAACCAAAGCAGACTGTCGTAGAAGCCAGAAATATTCAAGCTGAAACCAATTGCACTGGCAATTACTGGAAAAGAACACAATGTTAATGGTAAAGTTTGTGTTGTTAGAATTCAACAAGGATTATAGTCCTCCAAAGTTTATGTGTCTTCAGCATGTATTTAAAATGAAAATATTTCTCAAAAGTGTGGATGTGAAGTATATTTTAGATATATTTGAAGCCAATCAATTTATTAAGTCAAATATAATCAAAATATTTGCTTTTGGGACTCGGGATAGACTCTGGCCTGTACCAAATCTTGTGTAGAATCTAAAAATCGCCTCGATGTGACAGATCATCATTGTATAACAGAAGAGATGTTAAAGTGTGACATTCCATGGGTATCCAGGTTATACCATTGTGCATTTACTTTTTCTCTCTTGGTATGGATCAAAATTTTATCAGATTCCTTTGGCAACTCAGTGTCATCTACAATTTTACATGCAAGATGGTTCCCAACAAACAAACAAAAAAACCCAAATACTCTTGTAAATAGTCAGTATATCTATTGCAATCATATTTTCCTGGACAACAGAAGTTGTGTTTGATAAAGGTTAGAAAATATTATGTCAATATGCAAGAAGCTGACAAATGGTGTGATTGCCATTTGCCAGAGAAGTACAAGTGTAATCGCTGAGAATATTTGTCTAAATTATCTTAAATGATCAGACCAGAACTTCATACAATTCCCTGGAAACCTCTTAGTAAGAGCTCTCCAGATACCTGTATCAGTTAACAGCAGTGTATAGGAACAAAATTACCCTACATCCTTCTCTTGATAATACCATTACTGAGCAGGATTCATAAAGAGACCTCAGTAGGAAAACTTTCTTAGAAATTATATCATGTAAGGGTATTAATTTAAGAGGAGAAACTTGTTTTAATATTTCTTTTGGTTATCCTACCAACAACTTATTTCTTTTGATACAGTTGGTTGCTATGCAGATCACAGGCCAGAAAGTCAGTGAAAGCAAATACTGTTTTGGACTTAAGGTCGTTTTTGCAGTTACTCAGTTGGAGATGCCTGTTTTTCAGAAATGTCAACTTATCAACACGTCTGAGGATATTTTGCATTCTGCATTTGTACTTACCTCCCTTATTCACAAATTCTCATAATGTATACATTTACTGAAAGCTCTCAGTGTAGACTTTCCTGCAGAAAACAACATGCAGTGAAAATCTCACTGCATCATTCAAATACGGTCGATTGAATGACACTGTTGTTTGCTTGAAAAATACACCAATAGACAAAATTTGTCATTTTGAGAATAACTTTCAGCCATTGGTTAAGCTAAAACTATGTTCAAAGAATTCTTCATTCCCCACTTAGGGTTTTACAATATAGGATCAACGTTCTAACAAAGGAAACAGAAATAGGTTTCTTATTCATTCTTTAAAAATGACTTCTCAAAGAAAATTTGAACGAAAAACGTCTCACTTCTCACTTGCAAAAGGTCAGCTCCCAACAAGGTCTGGGATAGTCATTCAACATACCCGTATGACCTTGACTTCCAACCTAAATGCAATGGCTATACACAGCTTGAATAATGACCAACAGCAGATTATTTTGCCCATCTCATCATTAACGGGCATTATTTACTAAATCTGCACCATCAGAAGGTATCATTGTGGCCCTAAGTGTCCATGTGATCAAGGTTATACAGTTACTCTGGATTGACCCTTTAATATGAACTGAGACCTTTTTAACAACACTTCTTTTCTTGCTGAGTATGAAGCAATCTACTTATTGTATTTAGGCTCTCCCACTGTACACCACACTTGTGAAATATCTATTCTTTGTTATCAGGGATTGTTTTGGGTATCTACAGGGGCCGTTTATGGGATGCATTCCCAATGACATTGGGACATAATATTTTTTACCGATTCTTAACCCCAAATTTCCCAATCTCAGTTCTCACTCAAACAAAAATTTAATGCACAACTGGTGCCCTGAACTCGGTAGTCATAAGGCCTCAGTAAACAATTGGTTTTCTGAGGCCTTATGACCACCCAGTTCAGGACACCAATTGTACATTAAATTTAAATTACTAGCGCAGTTCGAATGTAAAATTTCTTAGTCATCTTTGTATGTGTTTTCCCCTCCAAAACAAATTCCCAATTGGAGCTCCCATGATGCAAATTTTTCCAGCGGCATGGGCTCTGGACCTTTTCCCAAAGAGGGCAGAAGAATCCCTGGTAAGAGTGACTTAGTAAAGACATTTGAACTTCTTTTCAGTTGAAAAGGCAGGAAGAGATTCTTTTTTAAGAAAGATATCTTCTCATAGTAGGGGATTTAACGGAATATAACGTTACATGGAGGATAAAGGCACCAAATGTGGCATGCAAACTCTTTTGAGGGTTTCATTCAGTGTTAACCTAGGAGCCATCTTCAGTCTTTCCTTTTTTCAAGGTGGTCAAATAGTGACTGTAGGTTAATTTGAAAATTCAGATGGTTCCAGTATTCAGTGATTGTTTCGGTTCAGTTTTTTGGTATTCCCCATATCAATATCGGTTCTGTTTTTCAGTATATTTTCCATCTGTAGTATATGAAGCCAATTTTCAGTTTGTCATGTTTCATTTCAGATGGTTGGATATCATAAAAATTAATGTAAGTGGTGGCCATCTTGACCGTAAATATGATATGGATGGTCTGCAGGAAAAAAAAGAGACTGAACTTTGTATCATGTTACTTTCAGAAGGAAAGGTAGGGAAATTTCATTTTGGTCTTACAATTTAGATGAGCATTTTAAATATCCCTTCAAGTCTTTTGGGTTTCTCTTTTATTTCAGTGTATGTATTTAGTTTTATGTTATGGATATTCAGTAGTAGAGTTCATTTTCTTTATGATACTGCAAATGATAGTACCCCATTTCCAATGACTCTCAAATTTACACAGAATTTGACCCCTCTGATTTGGTAGACACTGAATCAAACTTTCAGATTATGAGTAAATGTACTGAAGACATCAGAACCTTTATACTTGTGATCTTAACAAAAAGTACCACAGAATGTCTTGTGCATGCATTTATCTCTTCTAGGCTGGATTATTGCAATGTTCTATCTGGGCTCCATGACAAGCTGATAAATAGATTGCAGATATTGCAAAAAAAAAATCAAAAGTGGCAAAAAAATTTCAATGGTTGGTGAAAAAAATGGCTAAAGAATATTTCTGTCTCTTGCATAGAAATTACATTGTTCAGCAAAGTTAATGCAGTTTACATAATTCCCACATTGAGTCTCACACGGTGTGTGAGATGAATTAGTTGCAAGGCTGTATTAACATCTCCATGTCGGCCTTTTCAGTGGCTTCACATTTATGTCATCAAATTGGCTAGAGGCATTTGTCGAAAGTGATTGTGAGCAATTCACAAAAGTGAAAAAAAATGACTGAGTTCTTCACTTCTAGTGGGAGTAAATTAGTCTGTTCTGGCGATGACAAAACCAAAGAACAGATGAATAAGTGTGGCAGTAATTTTGAGGTACCAGTTGCTTTGCCTGTACCTGTATTTAATGTTCAAAAGTCGACAAGTGCATTATGGACTCCGACAAAAAATGCACCATTTTCACCAAAGCATTGTCCATTGTGTATGGCTAAACAAATGGACAAAAATGCAAAGGTGTTATTCGGATTCTATCAGAAATTCCAAAAAGAGAAAATAACATTTGATGATTTTTTATCCGAGATAAAAACATTCCATACAATGGCTAAATGAAAGAAAGATTCAAATGATATTGATGACTATGTACAGTTAGCTTTGAGGCAGATACAGTTTTTCCCAATTGTGAGCCGGCTCGCTGGAATTTGTATTGTGTTCCTGTTTCAACAGTGGACTGCGAGAGGGCGTTTTCTGTACAAAACCTCATCAAAATTATCCATAAAAATAGACTGTGTGTGGACTATCTTAATGTTCACTATTTCAGTTAAGCTGATCTCTGGTTGGAAAAAATCTCTCATATTAAGTCCCTCTGATTGTGACTAAAATATACTTGAGGAGGCTGAAAAAAGGTTACATGTGGCTAAAAAAAATGCCTAAAGAAATTTTCAGCCCAGCGTGAACACTGCACTTCACTCCTCGGTTAAAAAACCTTCATTGGCTTCCTGTAGCAGCTATAATTGAGTTCAGAATTCTTTTGTTTACCAAGATGGCCCCCAAAATATGCCTCAAAATAGACAGAAATCGTGTTTTTCGACACTTTTTTCCCAAGAAGCAATCTTGATAAAAAATTAGAAAACTGTAAACATTTAGATGTTAAGTTGATCGCAAATTATTCTCCCATAATACCCAGCATGCGCATGCACCATCAAAAGTTGATGTGGAAAACAAGATGGCCACCAGTGTGACCATCCATTTTCAATTATCCCATTTTTGTAAAGGACAAGTTTACACTATCTCAAGTTGTACGATGGTTGCAAAAAAAATGTTTGATACAGGGCACAGGAATCAACTGTATAGTATTTTGGACACTTTTTTCTGCATTTGATAAAACCTATTTAGTCAGTGAATATCCAAGATGGCCACCAGAAAAATGCCTCGAAATTGAAGAGAATAAGTAGTAGATCATGCACCCGACTGGATGGACTTAGTGGTGGATCTAGGAAGTGGCATCATGTCACCTGACCCAGTTACATCATGTTTGGTTGTCCTAGTAGCCTGCGTGTGTGGCCATCTTGTGACATTATCCCCATAGCGATATGTGGTCTTAGTGCGCATATGCAGCGCATGTTGTTAGGGTGACACATGTTTCAGTCGTCCATTTTTTTTATACTTGATGCCAGCATCTTGGTTTCAATGGCAGCATGTGGTTGCTGTGTGACACAAAACCCTACAGTATGTTTGGAGGGTGTGTTCGATTGAATAGAAGTAAATCTAATTACCACAAACAAACCGACAATCCCTACAAACCACCCCAAACAGATTTTATTTTGTTTAGATTTCCCCATTTTGGGCTTATAATACACTGTGTGCTATAGGACGAGAGGTCTCCTGGGGGTAAGTTCAATCAAATTGGAGTAGTTTGCTGGTTCGGATACTTCCTATTTATCTAGTTTGGATTCCTTTGGAATGCTTGGTTTCTATCTGTTTTGTCTATAACTGACCCTCTTCTGACTATATTAGCTGCCTATCTCGTCTCAGCTGTCTCAGTCCCATCCTCTGACCTCAACCAAGTCTTATAATCACCAGTCAGATTGTTTCATTTCCCATAATCTGTGCATATCTATACAGAGTTATCTCCCCTGTGTATAACAAACTTCTATATGATTTACAAGGCCAAGCGGCAATCGAGCAATAACAAATATTGCTCGAATGACTCAAATCTTATCCAGAGAATAAGCTATCGAGTAGTGACTGGAATAGGCATTGCTCGAATATAATCGTCGATCAAATAAGCCATAGAGTAATTACTCCGAGTGACTCCTCTTACGACTCTTATCCTCAACGGGGTATTGGAGGATACCTATGATATGGTGATGTAATGCTGGAGGATAACTTTGGAGGATACCTCTTTGAGGATACTTATCAGAGGATATCTATCAGAAGACACTTATGGTTCCTAGTGTCTGTTCAGTTCCTTGCATCTAAACCTCCCCAATATCACCAACGTCTGTCCTATGATCAGCTTCTACCGTAATCATCCAATCCTGTAGTGCTCTTCCAGCCTTGTACCATTACTACTGACTTGTAGCACTACTGCACGCTTGCTAACTATCTCAAATTCCTCAAACATCTAGAATCCCATCGAGCAAATAAGCCATCGAGTAATTGCTTGAACGAGTGACCTCTTTTACAACTCTTATATCTTCATCTCAGTATTGGCGAATACTTATGACATGATGATGTACTATTTGAAGGTACCTTTCGAGGATACTTTTTGAGGATACCTTTTAGAGGATACTTATCGGAAGATATCTATCTGAAGAGAGTTATTGTTCCTAGTGTTTATTCAGTTCCTTGTATCTAGCCCCCCCCCCCCCCCCCTCCAAATCCCTCATGGCATTCATTGCTCCTAGACCACTTCTGCTGACTTCTCCAATATTGCCATCATCTGTATTATGATTAGCTTCTACTGTAGTTGCGCAATCTTATAGTCCTCTTCCAGCCTTGTTTCATTACTACTGACTTGTAGCACTACTGCAGGCATGTTAACTATGTCAGATTACTCGACTTGAATCCCATCGAGCAAATAGGCCATCGAGTAATTGCTTGAACGAGTGACTCCTCTTACGTCTCTTATACTCATCTCAATATTGGAGGGTACTTATGACATGGTGATGTGCTATTTGAAGATACCTTTGGAGGATACCTTTTGAGGATACCTGAAGATAGTTTTAGTTCCTGGTACTTGATCGGCTTTGGTTTTTATAGCTCTTAGACCACGACTGTTGACTTACCCATATTCACCATCATCTTTCCTGTCATTAGCTTATACAGGTATCCTCCAGTACTACATCACCATGTCATAAGTATCCTCCAAAACCGAGATGTGGATAAGAGTCGTAAGAGGAGTCACTCATTCGAGCAATTACTCGATGGCTTATTTTCTCGATGGTATTCTGTCGTTCGAGCAATTTGAGATAGTTAGAAAGCTGCAGTAGTGCTACATGTCAGTAGTAATGGTAAAAAGCTGGAAGAGGACTATGGGATTGGGTGACAGTAAAAGTTAATCTTGGTGCTATAAAGGCCATGGGGAGGTCAAGGAACTGAACAGACACTAGGAACCATAACTGTCTTCAGATAGATATCTTCTGATAAGTATCCCCTAAATGGTATCCTCAAAAGGTATCCTCAAAAGGTATCCTTCAGTACTACATCACCATGTCAAAGGTATCCTCCCAAACCCTGATGCGGGTAAGAGAGTCACTTACTCGATAGCTTATTTGCTGGATAAGATTCGAGCCATTCAATCAATATCTGTTCCTGCTTGATTGCCGCTTGGCCTTGGGAATCATATAGGACTTCATTATACACAGGGGAGATAACTCTGTATGGATATGCACATGTTATGAGAAATGAAGCAATTTGACTGGTGGTTATAAGACTTGGTTAAGGTCAGAAGGTTGGGACAGAGACAGCTGAGACTACTATAGTCAGAATGTCATTTACAGATAAAACAGATAGAAACCGAGGATTCCAAAGAAATCCGAAACTAGATGTCCATTACATAAGTGAGACAATTGGAAATGGGTACTCGCCCTGGCGTCCATCTTGTTTTCCACATCAGCTTTAAATGGTGCATGTTCACGCTGGATATTATCGTAGTATAATTTGCAATCAATTGACATCTAAAAGTTTATTTTATATCATGATTCTATAAGTTTTTTGCGAAAAAGTGTCGAAAAACTAGATTTTCTTCTATTTTGAGGCATTTTTCTTGTGGCCATCTTGGATTTTCACTTATGTGATGGGTTTATCATATGCAGAAAAAGTGTCCAAAATACTATACAGTTGATTCCTGTGCCCTGTATCAACATTTTTTCCGCAACCATCGTACAACTTGAGATAGTGTAAACTTGTCCATTGCATAAGTGGGATAACTGAAAATAGGTGGTCGCAATGGTGGCCATCTTGTTTTCCACATTGGCTTTCGATGGTGCATGTTCACACTGGGTATTATCGGAGAATAATTTGTGATCAATTTAACATCTAAAAGTTAACAGGTTTCTAATTTTTTACCATGATTTTATAAGTTTTTTGGGGAAAAAGTGTCGAAAAACTTGATTTTTATCTATTTTGAGGCCATCTTTGACTTACTTGATTAATATTATTATACAAGGAATGGTATCAGAAATACGAATGCCTTAATTCCCATTCCTCATCTCATATTTTTTTTCCATAATCAAGAAAGATTAGTGATGGTGTAAAATCGTGAAATTAACCTACCCTCATGGGCACCATCATGGATTACATCATATCCGGCCAGGATGATTTCTTGTCAACATCTGAAAATCTACTCTCGAGATGTCCAGGAACATAAAACAAAACGGTCTTGTTCGGTCCTGGGGGGGTCCCATGGGGGGTGTACCTAGCTGCCCGACTAGAGGCATTGTCATAATTAAATTCTGAATTTGTGAAATCTGAATTCAAGTAATACTGTAATTAGTGTTGTCATCAAAGTTTAAACTGAACTGAATGCAGGGTAATTAGAACAAATTTTAATGAAAATTATAAATTGTTCAAGCGCATTGTAATGATTTCTTCCTATTTAGAAACAATTAGCAGTAAATCATGGCTTGAAAGAAAGGACGAAATCATAGAGTGTAGTGGGGCCCTTGATGTTCCCTCACATTAAACACCAAGCTGGACTTGACTTTATATCCATGTTGCGGTCACTATTATCGATTGTGCAGAAATACGTGACCTTAAACACCAATAAATAAATTAATGTTTCCAATCTCTAAGAATATATTCTCAGTAATAACAATTAAGTGTTAAACAATTTATTCTTTCCGTCAAAGAGGAAGTCAATATTACTTTAAACCATTCCTGTCACCTCACAGTGTTATCCTATACTATATTTCACAATGTCTGAATGTCTGTATGTATGTCTATATGTCTGTATGTCTGTATGTATGTATGTTATGTATGTATGTATGTATGTATGTATGTATGTCTGTCCTTCCATCCATCCATCCGTCCGTCCGTCCATCCCTCCATCCGTCCGTCTGCTATAGAAAGGAATATGGGGCCACCCTGAGTGTCCAAAATGGGTCTACTAGAAGTACTTTTTTATGGTGGACGTCATCGTCAGGTTTTAAAAAGTGTGTGGGGTGGGGGTGTAGGGGGGCACCAAAAGTTATGACCAAATTTTTTTTTACCAATATATGTCTTCAAAGGGGTCTACTAGGGGTATGTTTTTATCAGGAATCTAATGGTGAGGTTTAAAAAACTATCAGGGTGGGGGTGTAGAGAGGCACCAAAAGTTATGACCAAAATGTTTCTCACCAATATAGGTCTTCAAAGGGGTCTACTAGGGGTAATTTTTTACCAGGAATCTAATGGTGAGGTTTAAAATAATGGGGTGGGGAGTATAGATTAAGGGAGAATACTCTCCTCAGCCCAAGCAACGCCGGGTTACCCTGCTAGTTTCCTATATAGTTGTCATAATCATAATTGTAATATCCACTAAGAGCTCAAGTCTACATTAACCCACTGTTTTTACATCAGGGTCTCCGGTCCATAATAACCCTCCTCACCCCACACCCCCAAGGAACCGAACTTCACAGCATGATTACCACAAGAATATACATTTCAACTTTCTGAGACATTTCAATCTGTTTTCAGGGATTGCGGGAAACAAAAATCTTTGAGGAAAAATTGCTTGAGAAACTAGAATTTTTTCAGTAGCTCAACTCAAGTTTTAATCATTATTGTTAAAAAAGAAAATCATGGTTCTAGAAGAGTTAAGATAATATAATGGCAATTTGAGTGCAGATATTTATGGTGATAGAGGTGATCAAAAATTTGGTTGCCCAATTTTTTATAGGCAAACGAAGCGAATGAAAAGATTGTTCAACAGTTTCAACAGGGCTGTAAGATGCACTCCACTTTGAGTATAATCAAACCAATTTATTATTTATTTTTTAATTGTTGTAGGTATTTTTCTGGCGTGCAACTGATCCATCAGTAAAGAGATGTCACTGGATGATAAAAAAGCAGTTATGTGTTGTTGACATTGCACTCAGTTCATCAAATATTGGCATAGTTACAGATGTTGGTGAAGCTTTTATTGGAACAGCTGAAAATAAGACATTAATAACTCACAAAGAGGGTCCTTGTAAGTGTTGGTAGAATTTTAAGAGTAGATTACCTCTTTACTTATCTATTTTATATATTTCACCAGAAAACATTTTTCGAATTTAAAAACTTTTACCTGTTTTACTTGAAAGTCAGTTGCAAATAACCGGTCAAATTAAAAAATATTTGGCACAAAACAACATGATTAATCATGAGTAAACATGAATATTTCCATAATGTAATCTTCAAATTAAATAATCTAGAATTCTGCAATCTGATGATTTAAAAACATTTTCAAATCTTCTTACTTTCCTTACCAACACAGCTGTGTTGTAGTATTAAATTCTTCAAATGAATAAGCATATATATACAGGAAGTCTGTCGCAAGTGGACATTTCCAGGAATAAACTGGAATAATTTATATGAGGTAAATCATCACCCATTTAATATATTTTGGTGGGAAACTAGAAAGTGTCTGCAATTTTGTAAGCTTTGAATGGAGCCCCTTATATTTTTGCAGTGTGGTTGAGGTGTGGATAGGGTACTCCTGGGGTGTAGGCTACAAAATTGGTTGAGGTGTGACACCCCGTCGGAGGTGTGGATCTATATTTTTCACAGATTTTTGGAGTATGTGTAAGGTATGGTTAGGGTGTGGGACCCAAAATTTAAATGAGGTGAGAGGTGTGGTTGGGGTATGATTGGGATATGCCTGAGGTGTGCTTAGGGTACTGTCATAAGGTTATCCCACGGTTGTGGTTAGGGTATGCCTGGGCTATGCTTGGGGTACCCCCATGAGGTGTATATCTGAGGTGTGCTTAGGGTACCACCTGAAGGTGTGTCAAGGGTGTGGTTGGGGTATGGTTGGGGTACCACCATTGGGGTGTGGTTAGGGCATGCCTAAGGTATGCTTAGGGTACCTACATGTGTAGTGTCTGGTGTGTGCTTGGGGTACCTGAACAAGGTTTGCCACAGGTGTGCCTGTGGTGCATCTAGGATTTGCCAGCACATGTGTACATGCAATGCTCTGTCTGAGGTATGTTGATAGCATGAATTTATATATTTAAATATAGTATATCTTACAATTACTGTTTTGGAATCTGCAGGTTGAGAAATAATAAACATATCATGATTTATTATCAGATTATCCATATAGTGTCAAAATGTAAAACTAGAGAAGAGATGGCCGCCCCTGAAATAATCCCTAGTACAGTAACCACACCTACCTTTATCTCTGATGCATTGGCTCTTAACTAAATAGGTTCTTTCTTCCTGTTATCTTACCCAATCAACACATGAAGTTTGTTGTTGATTGGCCAAGCAGAACTTCAAATAGAAAATGGAAATCATGCAGTTTCAAGGTCAAGGTCACTGTGACCTTTCGAGTGCCAGGCGCTAAAATAAATATTGTTCTTCCTTTCATCATACTCAATCAACATATGAAGGTTGGTGTATAAACGATTGGTTAATTATGACGTTATGCTTGTTGTTAATCTTGTCTTCAAACTTGCTATGGTCATAATATAGCCATAGCTGCTGAAAGTGAAAATCTGAGTGTATTTGCAAATGATCACCTACACAATGTTTTCTCCATGAAGCACTGCTGGTAACAACTAACAATCAACATGATTTCCTTTTGTACAACAAAATAATATCTAAAAATCAAGTTCATGTTTTGCATTTTAAGGATTTAATAGTTGTTTTAAATTTCAGTTCACACTTTTTAGTAATAGCCATTGATTTACTTACAAATATTATCTTTCAATCATGTATACATGTCCTATGTTTGTCCAGTTTCAAATCTTTAGGTTTCAATATATATTTGTCCAATTTCAAATCTTTAGGCATCAATAAAGTATCAATTTTCTATCATCAAGATTACTGATGCCCTGTTGGGCATGAACTCCTTTTATAACAATATCTTGGGCAAGAATATGTTCGTGGGTCAAATTCACTGAAGTCCGGTCGTGGCAACAGCTCCCAGATCAAAATCACTCCTGAGCAGTATCCACACATCAGGTCGCAAAAAGTGGGTCAACTTAACTAAATTCAGGTCAAAGTCACTTTGGGTCGAGATCACCAAAAGTGGGGCGAAGTCATCAAATCGGGTGGAAGTCACTTTGGGTTGAAGTCGACATGGGTTGAGGTCACTGCTAAGATACTGATCATCCATGATCATGCCACGACAGATTTGTTTATAATTGTAAAGTTGTTGTTTCAATAAATAAAACATTAATGGTTGTCAGTTCTTGTTCTTTATCTATCACACCATGCACCATATTGGGGAACATTAGACTTGGACGTATTGGGAGAAATAGTTGGGGCCAGTTTGGGTAAAATAATTGGGAACGGGTCGGTCATAGGATGGTGTGGGTTTTGACCATCAGCAGGTGTATGAAACCTAAGGGACAATTCGGGTCAAAAAGTTTGGGTTGGTTTGGGTGAAAAAGGTTGGGGATGGTTCAGCCAGGGGTCAGTTCGGGTGGTACCATTCTGAAGTACTGCACACGCTTTGTAAACTTCTGTCCATATTGATTATATATAATGATATTATTACTTTTTTGAAAGTCATGAAATAAAGCCGAGACCCACTTGTGTCTAAAAAGATTGCATGTTTTGTCCTAAAGCATTAAACAATTTGTACAAAACCTTCGGATGTTCTCCAGTTTGATCAGACGTTTACTCAAATTACTGTTTTAGTGTTTAGTCTAAAAAAACGTAGCCGTTTTGTCCAAGCGAAAATTATTAGGTGCGAGTTGTCCATTGTTTGGTACATGATGTCCAGTAACAAATGTGGTACGAGTTGTCCAATTTGGGTTACTATAGTTGTCTACAAATCATGAGCTGACGACGAACTGTAACAAAGTTAGAGAACATGAATCTTTCTTGCGTTTTAAATGTAAATTGTAACAAGTGATCTTAAACGCAACACCGTACGCCCCAAAGTTGCACATTTATGTGACTACACCCTACTTTGTTTTCTTTCACAAAAGTTGATACAACTGTGCATGTAGCATTTTACCAAGTTGTGCTGCCTTAAGCACGTACAGCAGCAAAATAGTCCATCCTTGACTTATCGTATGACGTTTCAAAGATAGCTTTTATTCAGTGGTACTATGTTACATAATGATTTTGTGCAGTATAGATTATAAGGTATATGAACATGTATAAGCACTACTGGGAGATGACATAGCCACAGGGGCTGTCTTCCTGCCATTCAAATGACATCACATACAGCATATCCAGAAGTCCCTGGGGGTATGCTTAAGATGTGTTACCTGAAAGAGAATTTGCTTTAAGTCATGGGGGTATGTTTGAGGTGTGCCAGTTCCAACATGATTGTGCTTTGGGTAATTTTGAGGTACCTTTGGGGTGTGCCTTGCCTCAATATGAATTTGGAGTGGCTTCTGCCAGGTGTGGATAAGGTTATGTGATAGAATTATGAGGTGTTGTTAAGGTGTGTATCCCAGAAATTTGCATAGGAGGTACCATACCCTAACCACACCCTAAACATACCTTTGAGTGAGGTGTGACACTGGAAAAGTATAAGGGGCTTCAGGCAGACAGAATTTTTTGCGTTGGATTTTCAAAAATGATGTAAGTTTGCTCTCTCTTGGACAGATCAAATGTTGTAACATAAAAATAGTTACATCAGTGATAACAATAAATATATTCGTTTGTAAAAAGTTTGAAAGATATATTCTAAACAATCAATTTTCTGATTTGCAGAATAAACAATATATGTGTGCTTGATATGCAGTAAGGATAATCATTTGAAAGGTCATCTGCAATATGATTGAATATTGATTTTGAGTGGGATTGTTTGCTTCATTTTGAAGTCCAAATTTGAATGTGCACTTTCAAAACTTAATATCAGCTCATATATGCAAATTGATAATTAAATCCCAGATTTACTGAAGACTTATAGCAATTATATCAATTTTCACAAGTGGAATATTCTAGAATATTCTATGTTCTTCCAGAATAACCTACTTAATCCATCTTTTGGAAAATTCAGAGTTGTAGGCTATTCCATTTCATATACATGAAATCCTGCATGCATCTTGGAATTAGATCTTAATACTGGACTGTTCTAGATTATTCCAAAATAATTTAGAATATTCTATGTTTTCCAACTCTGGAATATTCTTTAATATTCCAGAAATTCCAGGTTTTATTGAAACCTAAATTATTTTAGGATATTCCCACTGACATTTAACATCCAAGAATATTCTGGAATATTTAGTGGAATCTCGTCCATCGGAAAAAATGATGAGAGGATATTGATTCTGAGGTCCCATTTTTGTTTGTTTTTCTTCAGTCAGTTTCATTTTGAAATATTTTATTTTGGAAATCTCAACACATGTTGTACTGGTGTTTTATGGTCCACTCATGATCTGACTGGGAGAAATACCTCTTTTGTGATCACAGTACAATGCTGTTATGTTATACAGTACTAGAATGAGCTTCAAGATCTTTTTCCTACAGTATGTCAAATAGCAGTTTAATTTATTAGCAACTTGTGGTTGGTGGGAAGGAAATTATAGTAGAATCCATTCAATTAGATATTTCTGTAAATTACATATAAATTCCATACACCAAACCATTTACCACACATTCAGTACAATTTTGATCTGTTAGTTTTGTCCTGTTGGAACCCCAGGAAGTGGAGCAGTACTTGTTTACTGTGGTAAACAACTTGTTTTATTAGTAAAATAGGACCCAATAACCAATTCCTGGGATGTAAGTCGTCTAAATATTAAGTGAGCAGCATAGATATAAACAGTTGGCTAAACTTATCTTCATATTTTGCTGCAATCATGATAAAGCTATTTATTATATGCTAGTCGATAGATTATCAAATAAAATTGCTGAAAGATAGAAATCGTATCCCCCACTGTGAAGATTTAGAAATTTTCACTTTCACAGTATTAATCAAAATGGTGGCTTTTAAAGCATCACTTCAAGGTGAATACAAGTCAAATTATCACTGGAAATGATCAATTTCTTCTAAAAACATATAATGAAAAGAAAATCTAATGTTTTTGAGTGGATCTGATCACTTCCTGCAAAAATTCAACACATATTCACCTTGAATTGATGCATGAAACCCACCAGCTGAATTAGATTGCAAGAAGCTACCTGTACCGAGTATCACTTCTGCATATTGATGCTCTGTTTACGTTCATGCATCAATTCAAAGTTCAAACGAGTGGAATTATCAATAGGAATGATCAGATTCTTATAAAAAGCATATATTAAAAATAAAATCAACTGTTTTTGAGTGGATGTAAAGAAATTATTGATAGACATGATTTTTAGTCCAGTTGTGACAAAGTCAAACTCTACTTATAGTTTGATGAATGGCAGGCGGGTGTAAACAATTGGTTTCCGGATGATAACTTGATAATGGTTTGACCCACATTCATGAAACTTCATTGGTAGGTTAGCATCAGTGAGAGGAAGAAACTTATTTATTTTGGACTCACTAGGTCAAAGCTCAAGGTCACAGTGACCTTGAACATACTGAATCATAAATAATTGGTTTCCGGATGATAACTGGACTACGGTTGAACCCACATTCATGACACTTCATATGTAGGTTGGCCTTCATAAGAGGAAGAACACTATTTATTTTAGACTCGCTAGGTCAAAGGTCAAGGTCACAGTGACCCTGAACATAGTAAATCAAAACAATTGGTTTCCGGACAGTAACTTGATAATGGTTTGACCCACTTTCATGAAGCTTCATAGGTAGGTTGGCATCAGTGAGAGGAAGAACCCTATTTATTTTGTACTCCCTAGCTGAAAGGTAAAGGTCACAGTGACCTTCATAGTAAATCGTAAACAATTGGTTTCCGGATAACTTGATAATGGTTTCACCCACATTCATGAAATTTCATAGGTAGGTTGGCCTAGGTGAGTGGAAGACCCCTATTTATCTTGGACTCGCTAGGTCAAGGGTCAAGGTCACAGTGACCTTGGACATAACAAATCATAAACAATTGGTCTTCAGATGATAATTTGACAATGATTCCACCCACGTTCATGAAACTTCATAGGTAGGTTGGCATTTGTGCAGGAAAGAGCCCTATTTATTTTGGAATCACTAGGTCAAAGGTCAAGGTCACAGTGACCCTTCGCACAGTAATTTGTAAACAACTGGTTTCCAGATGATAAGTTGATAATGATTAAACCCACTTTTGTACTGTCACAACTCGATATTGGATCGGTGATCCTATCAGCATTTTTTGTCTCCCACTTTTTGAAAAAAACAAGAGATATTAAATTCGGAGTGTCCTTCTGTCCTTCCATCCTTCCATCCATCCATGTTTTTCGTTTCCAGGCTCTAACTTTCCTTACTGTGACCGGATTTTGGTGAAATTTGGGTAGTAGATCACTTTCATCAATTGTGGGTCCAAGTTCGAATATGGGTATTTTCCGCGCATATTTAATTAGATTTCTGAAAATTTGATTGGCTGATGGTTTCCAGACTCTAACTTTCCTTAAAATCAACCGATTTCGATGAAATTTCATATATGGATTACTTTTATCAATACCTAGGTCATGTTCGAAAGTGGGAAATTTTGTACCGAAAATCTGTCTGTCTGCCTGTCTGTCTGCCCCGTGCATCAGCGCACCTCGGACTAAAAGCCGTATTTATGAACCGATCTTCAAGAAACATCTTGTGTATCTTTGTTATCATTGTGAGACCAGAATGTGTGTTTTGGGGTATGGTCCAAAATTCAAGATGGCCGCCAGTGGCCATTTTGTTCCGAAATTGGGTGTAATCAGTTTTTTGTGCAGAACTTCTATATGAAAGTTTGGAGTTGAATAAATTTTTGTATGAATGTTTAGTAACATGCAGTACATCACATATAATATGGGTTTTGTTCTCGTGCAAAAATTATGCAAATTAGGGAAAACTTTGATTTATTCAGTGCTACTACTAATACACAGTAAGCGCACACCTTCTGTGTTTTTCGTTTCCAGACTCTAACTTTCCTTACAGTCAGTCGATTTCGATGAAATTTGGGTAGTAGATCACTTTCATCAATTGCGGGTCCAAGTTCGAATATAGGCATTTTCCGCATATATGTAATTAGGTTGCTGAAATTTGATTGGCTGATGGTTTCCAGACTCTAGCTTTCCTTAAAATCAACCGATTTCGATAAAATTTCATATATGGATTACTTTTATCAATACCTAGGTCAAGTTCAAATGTGGGAAATTTTGTCCCGAAAATCTGTCTGTCTGTTTGTCCGTTTGCCCTGTGCGTCAACACACCTCGGACTAAAAGCCTTATTTATGAACTGATCTTCACGAAACTTCTTGGGTATCTTTGTTATCATTGTGAGACCAGAATATGTGTTTTAGGGTTTGGTCCAAAATTCAAGATGGCCACCAGTAGCCATTTTGTTCTGAAATTGGGTGTAATCAGTTTATTGTACAGAACTTCTTTATGAAAGTTAGGATTTGAATAAATTTTTGTTTGTATGTTTAGTAATGTGCAATACATCACATATAATACAGGTTTTGTTCTCGTGCAAAAATTATGCAAATTAGGGAAACTGATTTATTCAGTGCTACTACTAATACACAGAAAGTGCACACCTTCCGTGTTTTTCGTTTCCAGGCTCTAACTTTCCTTACAGTCAGTTGATTTCAATGAAATTTGGGTAGTAGATCACCTTCATCAATTGTGGGCCCAAGTTCGAACATGGGCATTTTCCACGCATATTTAATTAGGTTCCCTAAATTTGATTGGTTTCCAGGCTCAAACTTTCCTTAGAGCCAACCGATTTCAATGAAATTTCATATGTGGATTACTTTTCACATCAGTTTAATGTAATATGTCTTATCATACAGTCTTAATTTTTAGTGATTCTTGCAGTTATACTCCACATCACTTTACTTGCTTTGAAAATAAATCTGATAACCACTGTCTGAAGCACTGTCTGTTCTGTCTCTTCTAAATAACTTCCACTTGCAACTCAACTATATTCCACTGGATGCATTAATTACCCTTGAAACTGCTGCCCAGTGGGAGACATGAATTCACTGAATTTGCTTGTTTTCATTATCATAGTGGCTATTCAGTTGAAAGGTTCTGCTGTACCACTAAACACCAACAGAGATGGAAGGGTTTCCATGCAGATATTAACTCCTTGCCTGATGCTGGCATATATTCCTGCACAAAAATCCTGGACACAAAATCTCTTGCCACTGAAAAAAAGTATAATTTGGGCACATTTTCTCTCCTGTAAATTGAAGGGACTTTTTAACCAATGATTTCTTTACTTAAATTTTGATGAATTTTGCATCAAATTCACAGTAGCCATAACTAGATTTCAGTACTTTGACAACAGGGCTGAGTGGGTTAATTAATAGCTAGTTTGAAAGGTTGAAAGTGTTAAACAACAGTAGAAACCTTGGGAGATTATGTAGAGTGACATATCTGAAAAACATATTTATTGCAAGTTCAAGTGGACACCAATAAATTTTCCTGAAAAATCTGAGGTGTTGCCAGTCTGACTGATCATCAGTTTTGGGTGATGCAAAGTGACTTTTCCATGCTGTGGTGTTATTGCATCATGAGTCTTTTCAATCCCAGAAGTTTTACTCTTCATTTGAATAAAAATTCTTATTTACTTGAAATTTGTGAGGTGAAAAATACCTTCATACCTTGCATGAGTAGTAATAATACATGCATAGAGTCTTTTTAAATGACATAAAATATGCAAAAATGTGTTTCCTATGAGGGATCATTGTCTACTGTTTTAAGGCAAAAAGTGAAAACAAGAAAATTTGATGGTGACTTTTGAGAATGGCACTCAAGGATTTTTCTAGAGTGTCTTGGTTCAGGGTGTGCCATCTCTGGAATTCCAACTATAAATTTGCCCCCGTCCTTTCTCCCCCCCCCCCCCCCCCCCCCATCCACCATCCACCAGCAAACATCCTACTTTTGAGAAAATCATTTGCAACACCCCTACAGACACCCACACTCCAGTGAGAACTTTTAACTGAGAATTTCTATTTGCTGAAAAAATCTGAATGCTCCCTCTTCTTTTGTGTTTGAAATATGTAACCATGCCCTTTAGGTTCTAGGGTGGGAAATTGTCTCTTGAGTGCAACAAAGCACCATCTGCGATGGTGCCATGTTGCTCTCAAAAGGCAAAATATTGACTCCAGTTAGAAAATCCCATGAAATATGGTTCAGAGATCACCAAAGGTCTGTTAGAAATGGTGACAGCCACAAATAAAATGCCTCTGAATCTACTATCACAGGACAGGAAATTTCCAATTTTGCAGCTTGAGGCTTAAAATTTGTAACTATTGTACACTTTTGTCTGGGACTGGGGTGGGGTGAGACACCCTCCAACCCAGTATGCTGCTACCCCTCCCCCCCCCCCCATCCCACCCTATCACCATATCCCTGATGGCACTGGCCAGATATGACCATTATATTATGTAAAGGGTTAAAATTTAAAATTCACCCATCCATCTTGTTTTTTTGCAATCTGTCCATCTATTCATATGTCATTTGCAATAACTTTCATTGACATGTACATTCTGAATGCATTATTCAAGCCTGAAAATAAGCAGACTGTCCTCTTCAAAATGAGGTCCCCAGATGGTGAATTTGGTGATACTACCCTGCACTGTAGGGTAGCATTACAAAATTTACCCTCTGTGAACCTCTGTCTGAATCAAGGTCTCAAGCCAAAACAGAAAGATGTACCCAGAGGATAAATTGGCCCACTATATGGGATAGCAGCATCAAATTCTCCCTCTGGGGACCTCATTTTGCAAATGACAGGTTGCTTATATTCAGGCTTGCATACATTACACTTTTGTTGAAATTTTATTTTCACAGTCATAATGTAAAATCTAAAGTCAAAGCAGTTTGACATTAAATAAATAAATAAATAAATAAATAAATAAATAAATAAATAATACCTCACTGGAACAAACTTGCTGAGCGTGGTCCACTAAGGTGTCAAGGTATGTTTTTGAGGCAAAAATTAAAATGTTTACTTACTTACGAAATGCTGTCCTCTATTTCTATTAGGTAAAGAGTTAACAGAATCTATAAAATAGAATATTCTCATCTGAAAATGTTTTATATTTTTATACTGTACCAATGACCCAGACTCAGCTGGTGCTAACTCTAAATTATTCAGGGCCAAACACAAATTTTGCCTCCCCAATCCCCAAAATTTGCATCAAAAACCGAAAAATAGATGTCCTATATGGTCCTCCAAACTTTTACTCCACTGTGCATGCGCAGTGTCAAGGAGGCCTCGAAATTGGCGCCAAATGTCATTCTTTGTTTGGCCCTCAATTTAGTTACATCTCACTGATATTTGTGCTTGTAAATCTCAGTTTAAATGATGCCAGACACATAATTATGAGAGAAATGGTGGATATAAGGAGGAAATAGAAGGAGGAGAGGAAGAAACAGTGGAAGGAAATGTTCAGGGCTGTAACTTATAATTATTTTATGAAATTATTTCATGTTGCCTATTTTCGAGGCATGGCCCTGTTGTTGTCATTTCTTGCCATGAATGTTCCATTGTTGATCAGTTTTCCTCTCTCCCTTTCTTTTATTCCCCCCTAGCTATTCTCCCATGCTTTTGGCTCATTTTTGTAATGTTTATTACTAAAATTTCTTGGGAGTTTTGGCTTGGAAACAGAATTATTTTCTGTTTTTTCCCCATGTTTACGTCCTCACCCTTGGGTGTTTAGGCATTTTGGTCTGCATCTACCATCTGATGTTCTACAGTTTCTTCTCTGGAAGCCTCTGTTTTGCATCAGATAGTGTTTAAATTGGTAACTGATTTCGGGCCATGTTTACCAGTGCCTGGAGTCATGTTTCCGGTTTTACACTTTTTGTTTAGGTTGACAACGGTTACTTCTGATAGTGATTACTTGTCTTCTGCTGAGTTCAGTTCATAGCAAGATACATTAATATTGTCCGTAAGTGTTACATTAATTTTTTGAAATGATTTAAAATTTTTGTCCACACTTAGGCTTTTTTGGGATCCATTTGGGCTCATCGTTTCCATTGGGAACTTGGACTCTTCTGAAAAAAAATTTTCAAAAATTTTTTTCTTTTTGAATTATTTTTTCGTAATGTTATAATGGATTATTGTGTTATGTATCATTGTTTTCAAGGTTTAGTGCGAGTACTATGACTGTTTGCGTTTTTTCACAATGAAAGATTATTGTTCAAATTGTAATGGGAGGAAAACTTCCTCTGATTCTCATGATCTCTGTATTAATTGTAGTCAATGTACTCGCACTAACCCTTGTTCAGTGTGTATAAATTGGGTTGACAAACGTTGGAAACGTGTGTCACGGTATGTTGTTAGCGGGGAGAGGACCATGCCAGTCCTCTCTCTGCAGGGTCACTCTAGTTTTTCACTCTCTTTTTCAGAGGAACAAGAACAGGGTGATATTTCCGTGATGTCTTCCAAGAGTGTGCATCCGTCATCACAATCAAATGAAGAGTTAGCGGCAAAAGTGCTCATGCAGATACGTCAATTGCCTAAGAGTTCCCTAGTAGGATCGATGGCTGTGGCGTCCGCTAGCTTGCCCGGTGTAGCGACCATTCAACGAATGGCTCGGCAGCCGGGGTTCATCCGTTGCGGTCCAGGAAGGAGATTTGGGTGTTGCGAGCACTATAAACATACCATGTACACACCCAGTGACGACGGATCAGAGGATGGTACGGAGGCAGCCCATTAGTCCGGTTCCTAGCTCATCCAGGTCCATCCGGGCTGCGAGCGAGAGAGGCCCCTCTCTCGTACAACAACATCTGGGCCCAGATGTTGTAGTACATAACGTTCCTTAGTCAGAGCCTACGTCCACCGCTCGGGACGCTCCGATATATAGACAGTCCTGCGAGACTGCTCATACGGCTTCCTCATCCTCACGGCAGCACACACAACCGCACCTTGGCTACGTGACCAGCAGTATCCAGCCAGCATTGCCGACCAAGGATTCCACGGCAACCAGGTCATGCCATCCGGTAGCCAGGGATACGAGGCCTTCATCTTCCAGACGTTCACATAAAAGAGGTATGCAGGAGTCAACGTCCAGGGAGCTTCTGGCGGCTAAATCCCGTAAGACTGCAGCTCCACGGGCCTCCGTAACGGACATGCTATCACAGATAGTGCAGATCATCGCAGCATCCCAGCAACTGGCAGAAACTCTGTCGGAACAGGAATTATCAGATGAAGCTGGGTTGGTACATTCCGCTGCTGGATCAGGCATGGATGACCAAGATTTACAAGTGGTCCGACAGGATGGCGAAAGGGATTCGGAGGAATTGGATTTTTCCCTTTCGGAACAACATTCGAGTGAACGACTATGCTATGAGCATAGATCTCAAGGATGCGTACTTTCACATCATGGTACATCCGCCGTTCAGAAAGTATCTTCGGTCTGCCGCCCTAGGAGTCGTATATCAATTCCGAGCGATATGCTTCGGTCTGAATCTAGTGCCCTGGGCTTTCACTCGAATAATGACTCATTTCTGAGCTCATTCATCTGCGGTAATGTCGGCCTACCTGGACGACATTCTTCAGAGGTACAGCAACGGGTTAACGCTTCAGAACGATGTGCAGATTCTGCTTCTATTGCTCCGACGTCTCGGTTTCATAGTAAACGAAGAGAAGTCGGATCTGGTGCCGTCCAAGTCGTTCACCTACCTGGGGATGAGCTTTGAGACACACAACAATCTCGTTCATCTGCCGTTAACCCGAGCGAAGTTAGTCAGTTGTTACGCTCGCTATTGTTTTCACTCAGACAAGGTTGCAGCGAGGGAATTCATGAGACTGATAGGTCTGTGCGGAGCTGCCGCGGATCTCATTCCAATGGGGCGTCTATGCACTCGTCCTCTCCAAATCTTTATGACTCAGAATTGGAGGGGGAAGACTCATTCGCTCGATACGGACATCCTCTTGTCAAATCAAGTGAAACAAGAGATTCAGACTTGGGCAGACATTCAGTGGTTAACTCAGGGAGTTCCACTTCAATTGCCGGATCCGAGTTTTACAATTATGACGGATGCCAGTCAGACTGATTGGGGCGCGACACTGAGCCCATCGGATTCGAAGTGCCAGGGTCTTTGGGATCCGCATTTCTTAAGCAAGTACATAAACATCAAAGAAATGATGTCAATTTGGCTTGCTCTACGTCATTGGATAGACGTTATTCAGAATGCACGCGTGCAAATTCTATCTGACAATACGACGGTAGTAGCATATATTCGGAATCAGGGAAGCAGTCATTCCATTCCATTGTTCAAGCTAACCGAAAGAATCCTTCTGTTTGTACTAGAACATCAGGATCTCCTATCGGTGTCGTCATATTCCGGGTCGTCTGAACGTTTTAGCAGACTCCCTTTCACGGAGGGGGTCGCCTGTTGCTGTCAGAATGGACTCTCAACAAACGAGCATTTAATCAGTTTTGCTACCAATGGGAGCGGCCAATGATAGACTTATTTGCGACGCATCTCAACAATCAGTTGCAGATGTATGTGTCGCCATGTCTATCGATTTCGTGGGACGGAATAATAGAATATGCGTATCCTCCAGCGCTGTTGATTCAGCAGATATTGCTCAAGATAAAACAATCACAATGCAAGATTCTGTTGGTAGCATCTCTGTCTTCACAGAGACCGTGGATAAATCTACGCAGGTGTCTGTTGTGGGACATGCCGCGGAAGCTTCCTCCATGGGAGGATCTTCTTTCGCAGGGGAAATCGCGCAGACTACATCACAACCCGCAAGGTCTCACCCTTCACGTATTTCTGTTGTGCTGTCCTTCTTGCACGGCAAGCATTTTACAGGATCAGCAGTGGATGCGATTTCTAACTGTAGGAGGACCTCCTGTTCGCTAAATTATGCTGCTAAGTGGAAGGTCTTTCGGTGGTGGTGTAGGGATCATTCTGTAGATATTTATGATCCCTCCATTCCACACATTGCAAATTTTCTGGTGTACTTGTTTGATGAGATCAAACTGCAGTCTGTTACCATTAAGGGTTATAGGTCTATGCTATCCGATACCTATGCACACCATGATAGCTTAATGATTGGATCTAATGTCTCTTTATCTAAGTTAGTTAGAAACTTTTTGATAAATAGACCTAGAACCCTTAGATTAATTCCTAAGTGGAATTTAGCTTGGGTTCTTCTTAAGCTAAAAGAAGCGCCATTTGAGCCTCTTGACACAGTGGACTTCAAATTCTTATCTTATAAGACAGCTTTTCTCTTAGCCTTTTCTTCTGCTAGAAGAGTTAGTGAGCTTCATGCACTATCTGTGGATGATTCTCACTATCGTAGCGTCGGTAATACTATTATCTTTGCTACCAATGTTGGATTTTTGGCTAAGAATCAGGCTCCTAATAAGTATCCGGAACCTATTGTTATTAAGACCCTTCCGTCTTCAGACGGGCGTAGGCCTTTACTCTGTCCTGTTAGAGCAATACGTATTTACAAATGTAGATCTGAGTTCATCTGAAAGGGACGTAAGCATTTCTTTCTGTCTCTGATGCCTAATAGAAAGGACATTATGGTCCATTCTATTGCTAGATGGATTCAATTAACTATCCGTACTGCTTATGAAAAATTATCTTCAACTCAGCTCATGAAGTAAGAGCTCTATCAACATCTTACCCTTACGCTAATAGTGTTGCTATTACAGATCAAATGAAGGCTGCATATTGGTCTCAGCATTCCACTTTCACGAATTTTTATCTTAGAAATATTGAGTCCCTTTCTGGAGATCTGCATTGTTTAGGTCCGTTATCAGTTGCTCAGAATGTCGTCCTCTAAACAGTTGTAACTATACTTATGTAGGCTTTTGGTTCCGGCAGTGACTCTGTCCTGCAGCCTGCTTCACTCTGGGGTATTTGACCAAGGGGAGTGGGGGGGAGTGGGTGTTCCCTTAGGTCACCTGCTTTATAGTGAAAAGCAAGAGAATACCTCCCCTGGAGTCAGTAATTCAGAGTCGGTACCGGGATGGTTTTAAAGTGTAAAGCTAATGTTTACTCATACATGTAATATTTTTAAAGTGCAGCTCGGTGTGAAGCATTTGTATATGTCACGTGTCAAACGGGCATTAATATACAATCCTCGGACACTTTTAATGAGTATAAAGAGTCTCATTTCTCTGGACTTCCTTTATTTATTGGCTTACCTTTAAAAATAATTAGTATAAAGGGTTATACTGGATGTTAATAGAGATCATTGATGTTATTGTGCTCAATTACAGAATGGTGTTGTGTCTTTCTTCTTTGATACGAATAAGAAAGATACATGGAAAGCCTATCTCTCCTTTTCTCCTTGAGGGGATAATTCTGTTATATGTAATTGAGCCTATTGGATTTTCCTTCCTCCAACCTTTTTACTATTCAGCTAAGTCTGGGTCATTGGTACAGTATAAAAATGTTAAAAAATTTATAGTAATTTATATATTTTTTATACTTACCAATAACCCAGACGGGGATGGCCCTCCCATGAGTTGGGAACTCATACCTCCCCGCTGAGTACATAACGCTTACCAGGCACTGGTTGTAAGAATGACATTTGGCGCCAATTTCGAGACCTCCTTGACACTGCGCAAGCGCAGTGGAGTAAAAGTATGGAGAACCATATAGGACATCTATTTTTCAGTTTTTGATGCAAATTCTGGGGATTGGGGGGGGGGGGGGGGGGGCAAAATTTGTGTTTGGCCCTGAATAATTTAGAGTTAGCACCAGCTAAGTCTGGGTCATTGGTAAGTACAAAAAATATATAAATTACTATAAATTTTTTAACTTTCTCAAAATCGCTATTTTTCAACCCTTCATCCAATGGAATGGCTAAATCCACTGAGCACTATTCACAGAACTTGTCATTCTAATTTTGCTATGTTTTCAATATTTACTAGAAAACAATGCTTTATAACCTCCTCATTTGAAATGAACCTACTAAGCCCAGTGAGGAGTCATTATCTATGAAATAAAAACAAATTATTTTGGTATTTAAGAAAAAATATTCCACGAGTTGTCTGCTGCTCTGGTAGATAACGATTAATTCCTTGCATGCTGCTAGTGGTTATTTCTGCCCAGGGCTGGAAATCTCTTCCCATTAAAATAAGTAAAATTTGAGGATTTTAAGCCAAATTTTTCCCCTGTATATTGTATGAACTTTTTGACCAATGTCTTCTCAAGGCGAGGCAGATTTTCATGAATTTTTCATCAAATCATGTCATGGCTGCTGTCAAACAGCCGTGATAAAATTTTATGAAAAATAGTTGAAAATTACTCAGCTGGTTAAGAGTTAACTCTTGCTGGTTGCATGGAATTTGAAAGAAAATACTCATGTTACAAATCATCTCTGAATAATAATTTAGCACTCAACCGGTTAAATTATGTATTTCAGATCATTATGGATCAGAAAAGGCAAAAGGTTATCTTAATGCAACAGAATATGTAATGAGAGACCCAACTGAAGAGTTTCAAGTCCAGAGAGTACCCTTTGTTCAAAGAGGAACAACAATTGCCAGTGATAGTGAAGGAAGGAACTTTGCTGTGTTACAGTCAGTTCCTCACACATTGTGAGTTAGAACTTAATTCAGAAATTAGGTTTAATATGGTTGAACCCTGGTTCAGTTTTGATCGAAAGATTTTCTGTTAGCTGGGATATTCAGTTTACCAGATCTGTGTTATTTTACATTGGAACCTAGCTAATCGAATAGTTACTTAGCTATTTGAGCATGTTCAGTCAACAAACTTAAGAATATTCTGTTTATCCTTAGGTCCCCACACACCCACAAATTACCTCCCTTTTATATTGCTCTGAAAAAGTTGCCCAATGAGTATTCTTCCTTGAAAACTTGATTGACAGGATACATTTATATTGACAGTGTTTTTACACCATTGTAGCCAACTATAATGTTAAAACACTGTTAAGTCATCTGCAGCTGTATACATGTGCATATACAGGGTTTCCGATAGGTTGACCTGGGATCCCCTGAATGGCCCTCCCTATTCCCGTTACTCTAAATTCCCCTAACCGCCCATTCCATAGTTGATATAAATTGCTACAAGAAGTTTGACAGTGGGGAAAATGTGAAATAAAACTCTCATGCTACCAATGCAACACATTCAACGGTAATAACGACAGGTTACACCAAACTGGAGCAGGAAATGCATTGTAAAATTATTCCCGAATGTCAGTCAGAGATCAATCACTGACACTCTCCGAGTTTACAAGGGCCATGTGCGGGTTGTGCGACAGTGTATGAGAGCATCGGCAAACTTCAAGTCAATCAGTGACTTATGTCACAACTGCATGCTTTTTGATTCCCACATGATCACTTCTGAGTAAACTGTTGCAACATATAACAGTTTTTGACACCGCCGTACACACTATCATTGTTGAACTGGATTGTCCGTGCCACCATGGACTGGTATTGTTGGTAAGTTACTGTAATCTTTATGAATGATTTTTCACCTGAATTTCTCTTCATTTGTCCTTATTCTTTTACAGTTACCAGCTCTCAGAATGTGAAAACCTAAATAAATATCACTGTGAAAAACCTCAAAATATCCCTCCAGTTCAACAAAATGGACCTTTTGGGACCCCGGAATTAAAAATTTTCCTGACACGGCCGAACCATGGTCGGCCCATGGTAGTGACAATTGTTGGTTGCCCCATTTTCCCCAGATTACCTGCCCCAACATCTTACCCAAGTGGAAACCCTGGTATATGGTAGTTATTAAGATCAAATTAATCTGAGGAGTTCAAGACTAACAAGGTAGTTTTCACGTTTGTAAGTATGGGAGATAAAATGGGTATGTATGCAATTGTGTCTTGTTTGACAGAACTCATGAAGTTGTGTCTAACAAGATATAATTTATATATAATGTAGGGTGCATTGTATATATGTATATATATTTGTACTTGCATTTACTCCAAGACAATATGTGAAAAAGCTTAAATTATTAGGAGCTGTTGAGAATGTCTCAAATTTTGCATGCCACATATACTACTCACATTTTGCTAATGATCACTCTTGTCCGTCTACATATTTGATACATAAAAGGTCAAATGTGTATAGTTTTGTGTTTATTTATTTGTTTATTAGAGTTTAGCGACACTTTCAAAAGCTTGTATCATATCATGTTGGACAATTGTACTGGTGAGGGAGTCAAGAGTACCAGGAGAGAACCACTGAGCAATGGTGAGTAACTCTCAGGCTCTGTAATTTACCATCCTGACACAAACAGTTAGCACTGCTTGAAGATAAGTTACATTGATATGTTGTACATCTATAGTCGACGCTCTGTATCCCCATGGTTCGCTTGCCTTCAACTAATGCTAACCCTGCGTGTGCGAGGCTGATAAATTAGATAGTGCAACAGTTACTCAGCATTGTTGAGTGCTTCCCTGTGGGAATTCTAGCTTCCTCTACCCATACATTTGTACAATCTGATATGACCCAGACTGTCAAAAGTATCATTGCCCCACAATAAATAAACAAACCAAAAATGTACACATTTTCCTTTCATGTACAAATTATCTCAGATGAATTGGGGGTGATCCTTAGCAAATTGTGAGTAGTATATTTTTCAACATGAAAGAATGTCATTATACTAACTGCATTCTGTTTCCCAGGTAGTTGAGAGGAGGACACATCATGAGGGTGCTTTTGACTGAACAATCTCAAATAAAAAACTGGAAAATTGTAATTTGTTGACCAAGTTACGGGCTTTTCCCAACTTATTAATGTGAAAGAGAAGGCGGTTTTGTGTACACATGAAACTATCAGCCACATTAATTATTTAACCCAATTTTTCTGTACATTAATGATGAATCGTCAGGGTTTACTTTGTGTGTACACACTAGTGTTTCTAAAATCTAGTTAGTAAAGTGTTTGAAATTAACCCTTTTCTAAATTATAGAAAAAGCAACCAAAGTTGGCTAATTTTGGCATTTTCAAACGGTACTCTTATTCTCGCCCTCATTGTGCTTGATCTGAGATTTAAAAGTAAACGATAACTTTCTTCCACAATCATTGTTGCATCTATGCATACCAAAATAAAAAAAAAACCTTATAATTAGAGAAATTTGCCCTTGAATTTGGTCAATTTTGAAGAAAAAATCTCTATTCATGTCATTTTTGGCCAATGGGGGTTAATGTTGAAAGATTTTAGTGGTGATTGTGGTGTATCATATTATGCTCTAAATGTGTGGAAAATTTGAGCTAAATAACTGTAAACAATTTTGAGACATTCGAAAAATGGTGAAATTTTGACGGTTTTTGCAAAATATTTTGAAAATATGCGTTTTCACAGACATGGCAAATGGGATTTTGCGAGTTCCCATGGTGCTATATAAGGGTGCCAAATTTGGTTGAAATCGTTCAGCTAGTTTTTGAGCTATGCCACAGACAAAATTAGGGTGGGGGGGAAAAGAAAAAAAAAATAAGGAAACATTTTTTTAAATTTAAGAATAATAATAGTCTTTCCAAATGAAGTTGAGGAAACCCTAATAAAAAATAATAATAATAATAATAAAAATAAACAAAGTTTGGGAAGTTTGGGAAAGCCTAATAAAAATGAATCATCTCTATGAATTTGAACAATAGTTACTTATGTCTCTCAGCCTGATGAGGGGTTTACTGATCTTGCAAGTACATTAAATGCTTTATTTTAGATTACATAGGGAACCATTTATGTGGATATTTCCTAATTGTAATATAATCTTGTTAATGTACATAACTTGGAAACACCAAACCATTTACCATACCTTCAGTACAAAATTGACATGTTAATTGCATGTAGGTTATGAAGTAAAAGTGAATAAAAAATTATGTGATCGATAAAACATTTGCTCTTGACAGCCATTGAATTCCACACTTTTATAATACAGTGGAACCCTGTTAATTGAATAACCACTGTACCAATGAAAATTATTCAATTAACAGGAGTATTCAATCAACAGGGATGGTGACACTTTCCTGTATTCTAGAGATAAACTTAGCATTTATTCTATTATATCTTGTTTGACAGAGCTCCATGTCAAGCAAGATATAATAGATTAAATGCCAGTATTGAATATACTGAGGCTAAATAGGTATATAAACAATGGAAAACTGGGGAGAGTCAGGGTAATTTCTCGACAGGTTTCAAGATTTTTTATTCAATTAACAGGAGTTTACTCTATAACTTATATTCAATTAACAGGTCAAATTTGTACTACAGGTATGGTAAATGGTTTTGTGTTGGGAAATTATATTCAATTAATAGGATTATTCAGTTAAGAGATATCCAATTAAGTAGGCTCCACTGTACCTATTCTGACTTAGTACAGCCAATATAAGCTTTTAATCTGTTATATGTTATTGAGAGGGCTCCATGTGCTCTATAAAGCATGATAGAATAATTCCTTGGTTTTTCTCTAGAATACAGGAAAATGACCACATTTCTATGAAAAGGGGTGGGAGATATTTGTTTAAAAATGTCACTGCTTCACAATTATGGAGAAGAACTCAGAATCAAGAAAAATGGTTGAAATATTGCTCTCAGATAGATCTAACCACTCCAACTGCTGAAGACATCTGAATGCACCCTCACCCACTGGCATTGAATTTGAATAAGAGTCATTCAAGGCCATCCAATCCAGGAAACTGTGTCAAGAGGCCTTGAAAACTCTTCAATATTCACAAAATAAAAATGCTGACAAAGCATGTAATTGTATCTAGATAGTTTTATATGACAGAATTTGTGAAGGTATAGTCCTTGCTACGGGAAGAAAACGATAGAATTCCAATCAATTCTTGCAGTCTTGTTTAATTTATCAAGTCTATGTTCTTTTTGTCTCTGTACCAGATAACACAAGATGATTACAGCAGACCTGGCAATTTTTTTTAATTTTTAAACATTTTTTTTTTTAAATTTTCATGTTGAGATGCAGTTGTGAAATATATAACAACACAATTGGACATTATCAGAGATATGTTCCCTATGTAAAATTATACTCATATGACTTCATACAATTGTGGTTCTGCAGCTAATGAACAATGAGGATGAGTAAAAATTTTAAGAAAGTAGAAGTTAAATTCTACCAAATATCAGATGAACCAGTGTCGCAGAAGAAGGTTTGAACTCTCAAGGAGCAATGATAGAATATAAACTGTCATGCCTCATGGAGTTAGGATCTCATTCTTGACACCAGTAACCTTTTCACCACTTATTTTACACAATCGCTCCCATTGCTTTCCCCACTCACGGAGGAAAAAAAAAAGAAACTAAATATGTACGTCAAAGTCAATCTTGCTTTGACCTCCTCCACGTCATCCATTCCCGATGTTGAGAATGCTTGAACTAGTCACATTAGAACTGAAAATGAGTTGGACCAAATTGTCAACAGTTACATGACTGTTGACAATCCGGCCCAGCTTACCTTCAGATCCAATGCCTTTTCAGATGTGTACACACCAACTGACATTAATTCTATATTTTTGTACTCTTTCAGTTGTTCATGCAATGAAGCTTGTGAAAGCTAGAGGGCACTTTCTCTCTTTGTAGGGATAAATAAATTTTTTATAGATAAGAATACATATATCTGTTATTGGTTCCATTTTCTCATTGTTGTTACCCAAAATGTCATACTATTTTTCGAGCATTGGTGAGATTCCACATCCCTCTTTTAACTTTTCCATCATGTTCATTAATATTGCTTTTGAGAAAGAACATTCAAAACAGGTGCAAGATTGTCTCTTTAGCTTTATTACAGAAAGTACATAATTCTGTTTCAGATAAATTACATTGATGAAGTTTTGAGTTTGTGTAGAGAACACTGTGTAGTAATTTGTATTTGCAGACTCTGTAAATAGGGATCATCAGTAACTGCGAATGAATTTTTGTATATCTGCTCCCAGCCACCAGACTGTAAGCTGGTATTCAGAATTTCATTCCATATTCTTTTTATTTGGAGAGATTTTTTCTGACCTTGAAATTTATGAGCCCACAACAGTGACACTTCCACATGCTTATGGTGGAAAACAAAGTATTATAAAAAGATAAATTTGAAAACAAGCCTAATCAAGATTTTATTGAGTGCTCATGGTCAAAATGGTTTTCATTTTTTCTGACACAAAGGTATCAAACTGTGAACACAAGCGGTTTATTTTTCTCGCCGCAGAAACTCAAATTTGGTGTACAACAAGGCTCCATTTTGGGCCCCTGACCTATTCACATTGTACATCCAGCCCCACACACACATAATCGGGAAAGCTATGACCATCACAAATACAGTGATGACCCCCAACATTTCAAACCCCACCACACCCAGTAATTATGAGGACTAATTGCAGATTGTGAAAAAATGCTGTTGAATAGCGGATGTGAAAAATAGGTTGAAATTAAATGATGACAAGACCGAGGCTGCTTTAAATGGTACAGCGACTGAAGTTAGCCATCTGTGTGACCATAAATTGACAGTAGACAGTTCTGTCATTCATTTCAAGTACTGCATCAAGAATCTTGGAGTTTATATTGACTCAGACCTGTCAATGAATGAACTAGTTGCCCAGATCTGCTGCCAATGTTACCTTGAATTGAGAAGCATAAGTTCAGTGTCACGGTGAAGGCAACCACACAACTCTTGCTGTTTTATCTTGTCAAAACTGGAGTACTGTAATTCTTTACTGACTGGCCTGCCTCAAAAATAAATAAAGCAACTTCAGAAGATAAAAACCCATGCAGCAAAACTAATTTCTCATAAATCCAAAAGAGACCATATATAAACACCTTTGTTGAAAACACATCATCAGCTTTCAGTACACTAGAACTGAATACAAAATTACGCTTCTAGTATTCAAACACTTCTATGGAAATCTTCCACCTTTGGACATGCCTCAACACATACATGCTGAGGCAGGCACTGTGCTTGAGTGATGATTACAGGATTCTTGAATGCCCCAAAAGGAAGTTAAAAAGGTTTGGAAAAAGTTCCTTCTGTTTCCAAGTTCCTAAAACCTTTCCATATCTTGTGCTATAAAGCCATTTAGAATTTTAAAATGCATGTGAAAACATTTGTTTTTAATTAACCCTTCATTCACAGGTTACTTGGAACATGTTTTTATCAAGCACTTTGAGTCCTCCTAAAAGGGAGGGAAATTGCTATACGAACTTAAAACTTTTTATTATTATTATTAGGCCCGAAAAAAAAAATCAATTGATTCTCAGGCTATTTTTTTTTTCAAATCAATGAGGGAGGGAGGGAGGGAGGGAGGGAGGATTTTATTTTTATTTTTTATTTTTATTTCTTCCAGATGGTGAGCAAGGATTGAGAGGCAAAAGTCACTTTCTGATGTCTGTTTTTACCTAAAAAGCATGGAAAGTGCATATTGTAAAATGATACACAAATAAAACTCATTGTTTCTCTCACCATTTTCCAAGAACGGATTCAAGTTCTGTGGTATTGGATCATTGCCGTCATTATCAAACTCACCGACGAACCGTTTTTTAACCAACTCCCCCAAGGTCAAATCAATGAGGGAGGGAGGGAGGGAGGGAGGATTTTATTTTTATTTTTTATTTTTATTTCTTCCAGATGGTGAGCAAGGATTGAGAGGCAAAAGTCACTTTCTGATGTCTGTTTTTACCTAAAAAGCATGGAAAGTGCATATTGTAAAATGATATACAAATAAAACTCATTGTTTCTCTCACCATTTTCCAAGAACGGATTCAAGTTCTGTGGTATTGGATCATTGCTGTCATTATCAAACTCACCGACGAACTGTTTTTTAACCAACTCCCCCAAGGTACTGTCATCTTCCATAGATATTATTGAGGGTGTTGTGAGCAGGAGGGAGAAGTCAGTGGACATGAGGGAGAAGTAAAAAAAAAACGAAACGTATATGACATTGTGACAAAATAAATGTACATAGGACACAATTGTGGAGAAAAAGATAAATAAAAGTTATACAAACATACATACACACACAAAACTAAGTCATGTAGGTTAAAGTCCCCCTTCCCTACAAAAAATTGTGTCATCCGTGATGGTTTCTGAATACCCAAACTCTTTCCCTAACAGTGATGACTAGGGTTACCATGCAGTTGATTTTGTATTTGCCTCAAACATTGGATTTGAAATTTAGCATTACCCATGGTGAGAGTGTTCTCTATAATTGAAGGTATATTCTTTTAAAAAAGTATTTAAATAAATTTCATGTTCACATAAGAAGCTGGATCATTCATGATTTCTGAATGTCCTAATTGAATTGAAAAGCGTAGTTAAAAAAGTTTTTGACATCCTTCGTAAATTTAGTGTCATTAACAATTTGAGTTAATTTATTTCTAAGGTAAATGACAAAATATTTCAGTTGTCTCCCTTACCTGCTGCTGTGCTGGGTGATAATACTCTTCAGAAAAATGACAATTTCTACCAACCATGCTTACATTGACACATGCGATTGGTGCTACAAGGCCTGCCATTCTTATCCATCCTAATATGTGAGATTTCTATCGTAGCCTTATTACATTTAACCTCCTTCCAACACAAGTTTTCAAAGAAAAACGTTCATTGCAAATTGGGGGGCGAATTTCAATGCAACCAATTTGTGAGTTATTTTGATAGAAATTAGCATATTTACGATTGAAATTTTTGAATGAAAACAACTGAAAACGGAAGCAAACTTCCGGTGTCAATTTATTATGGAACTTACACAACGCTTGTAACATCATCAGCCGCCTGTCAACAGCCCCTCCTAAAGACCATGGCTATTAAAAATAGTGACTTTGTGTCTGTTTACTTTGAATGAAGACGTCATTCGTATTGGGAAACACACGTGTATTTTGACTAATCTCCCTTGATGCACAACTGCTGTGAAAAATCTGATTTCAGATTCCATTCAGTGTTTTTCCCTGGTTATGTTCACGAAACATCAGCAGAATTTGGACTTTTGTATTTCTTTAGTAAGTGATAATCCCCCACCCCGAAAATATACTTACCGTATATGCCTGTGTATATTAGTTTCAATAGCACCAAGAATGCTTATGTAGGACAATAATTTGAAAACAATTTGCACTGTAACCTGCGCAGTTGTTGTATTTTAATTGGTTTTTCCTGTCTTGTTCAGGAAAAACCAACAAAAAAACAACAACTGCGCAGGTTATGGCGCAAATGGTGCTCAGATTCTGAAACTATGATGTTTCAGTCACAAACATGTGTTGGCTTTTCTTGACAGGGATGAAGACATTGGGGTGATAAACAAACAACGAAAAACAAATGAATGCGAGAATTTTTTAAATCTTTAATAATAATTTTCCTTTTATCTTATTCAACACATGATAACTCGTGAAAACTTACCTATTTCCATTGCATCCCTGGGTTGGACAGCTCTCCAAACACCGAGTCAAGTTTGCATTTGAGTTCCCTTGCTGTGTGCGTCCAACCTCTTGAAAATATGGCGATAACTTTTCCCCTCTCCTACGTAACACATGCCTGTGCCTATTTACCTGTTTATTTATTGGTTTTGAGCCTTAAAACCAATGTGCCCTTTTCAATTTCCAGGTTTCCCATTTTTGTGCAATGACGCTCCAAATAAAAAGGCCCAACGCGGGCCAGTTATTTCAAACGCGGCGGTGCCTGAGATTGATATCAATTCCTTTTTTTTTTTGGCCTTATTAAAACTTTTTATTATTATTATTATTATTATTATTATTATTATTATTATTATGACAATATCCCCCACACTATTTTTATACCACCCACTTGAAAAGTGGGAGGTATACAGTGATCACTTGGTCTGTCCGTATGTCCGTCCATCCTTCCTTCCATCCATCCATCCATCCATCTGTTATGCTTTAGGAGGGTACACATCTGCTATCAACAACTCCTCTGAAACCAGTGAACGGATTTCCTTGAAACTCTCAGACGTTCTTTTACGTACATTGAAGGTGTGCACCTCCTATTTTGTTTTCAGATATTTTCATTTTTACAGTTTCTCATATTGAAAAATGAACTTTGTCAAATTCAATTGACATTCTGTACAGATCTGCTATCCACAACTCCTCCTAAACCAGTGAACGGATTTCATTGAAACTCTCAGACATTCTTTTACATATGTTGAAGATGTGCACCTCCTATTTTCTTTTCAGATATTTTCATTTTTACAGTTTCCCATATTGACAAATAAACTTTGTCAAATTCAATTGACATTCTGTACAGATCTGCTATCCTCAACTCCTCTTAAACCATTGAACAGATTTCATTGAAACTTTCAGACATTCTTTTACATACATTGCAGATGTGCACCTCCTATTTTCTTTTCACATATTTTCATATTTACAGTTCCCCATATTCAAAAATGGTCTTTGTCAATTCAGGTTTTAGTAGGGAGGGGTATAGATCTGCTATCCACTACTCCTCTTAAACCGTTGAACAAACTCCATTGGAACTCTCAGACATTCTTTTACATACACTGAAGATGTGCACCTCCAATTTTTCTTCCAGATATTTTCATATTCTGACATATGTCCATCTGTCCGTTATGCTATAGGGATGTTACTCTTTAGGGGGTGGGGGGGGGGGGGGGGTGGGGGGTGGGAGGTACACATCTACTATCAGACATTCTTTTACATAGATTGAAGATGTGCACCTCCTGTTTTGTTTTCAGATATTTTCATTTTTAGGGTTTCCCTTATGCTTTGTCAATTCAAGCTTGTGTGGAGGGGAGGGGGGGGGGGGGTGGGGTTGTTGACATTTGCTATCCGCGACATCTTTTAAACTAGTGAATGGTTTTCATTGAAACCTTCCTTCAAACATTCTTTTACATACAGTGAAGATGTGTACCTTCTATTTTGTTTTCAGATGTTTTCATTTTTACAGTTTCACATACTGAAAAATGAGCTTTGTTAATTCCAGCTTCAGGGTGGGGGCGGGTGGGTGGGGGGTTTGTCAGTGTTTGTGATCTCTACATTAAACACACTTTTACTGCTGTAAAATGTTTCTTGGTGGGAGTGGGTGGTATCATTTTGTGAGCAGTGCTCACAGTTTTTCTAGTTTTTTCTTGGTGAGTGTTGTAATTGTAAGCTTTCCAAAATGAATCAAAATTATCTTCAGGTTTAACAGATTTCAGATAAAATCTTGTAAAGGTGGATCATGGAACCAGCCACCAGTTAGCAAGATGCTTGAAATGGGAACTGTGTTGAATGCTTTGGAGGACGATGCTGCCTTGGTGCTCCGCAATGTAAACAAGTTTATGTCTCTATACCTGCCATCGTGAGGCCTGCTTCTCAATGTTCTGGAGAAAAATATTTTGTAGACATGACGTTTTGTAGACAAGCCGTTTACCTTGCTTTTTAAGTCAAATTATTATTAACAATTCTTAATTTTATTTTAAATATTTAATTGTAGGTATTTTAAACTTAATAAGTCATTTACACATAGTAGATAGTACCACAAAATGTCATATGTTTGAATGAAAAATCGTGAAGTGTGAATGTATCGAAGTTGGCAAATTGCAGTTAGCCAAAGGTAAAGTTGGATGATGAACTACCAACTATAAGTGTAAATGTTTTTTAACCACAGTAGAAGCTTTACACCAATAGTGGGGTTAAAAGCTAAAATTGAACATAAGGCTTTTCACAGCTGGTAATATATAGGTGAGGATAGTATAAAATAATGTATCCAACCTGTACAGTTCCATTAGGCCTAAAAAAGTTAAAAAGCTGTTTCGCAGGCCCTCCACCTTGTCCTTTTTGCTGCCCCCATGCTATCTGTTTATGAACAATGCAAACTTTAAAAAAAATACATTTTTTTTTTTTTTTATATTCTATTAAGAAACAGATTGTCTTCGGCGATAATTCATTTCATACTTGCCTTGGATTGGGGCATCAAACCGCATTTTTAGCCCGACTGTTTACAGTGAGGGCTATAGTAATGACTTTTGTCCATTCGTCTATCTGTCCTTCTGTCCATCTGTTCATCTGCCTTTTTCTGTTAACATTTAGAGTTTTGATTAAAGTTTGTGGTTAAAGTTTTTTACTGAAGGTTCAGGTTTTAGGTCATATCTACATGAGAATGTCCCCTTTTGGTCGTGATCGGTCAACCGGTATGGCTGCCTGAGCCCAAAACCCGAAAACCATTAGCACAGTCTACAGGTCGTATTTATGAAGGCATTTCATTGCAACTTCATAGAATGCCTCTGTATAATGCCTAGATGAGGGCATGATCTGTCAACTGTGATGGCTGCCTAAGCCCGAAACACAAAATATTTTAGCACAGTCTGCAGGTCATGTTTAATATGGATGGATTTCTTTGTAACTTGATACGATGACTCCGTATGATGTCTACATGAGAATTTCCCCATTTGGGCGTGATCTATCAACCATCACGACTGCCTGAGCCCAAACCCGAAAACCTTTTGCACAGTCTACAGGTCATATTTATGGAGGGATTTCATTGTAACTTCATAGGTTGACTTCATATAATTTCTACACATGAGAAAGTCCCCTTTTGGACGTGATTGGGCAACTGTGATGGCTACATGTGCCTGAAGCCCGAAAACCTTCAGCACAGTTTATAGGTCATATTTATGAAGGGATTTCATTGTAACTTCGTAGGATCAATCCACATGATGTCCAGATGAGAATGTCCCCTTTTGGTTGCGATCATTCAACCATGATGGCTGCCCGAGCCCAAAGCCTGAAAACCTTTAGCACAGTCTACATGTCATATTTATGGAGGGATTTCATTGTAACTTGATAGGTTGACTTCATATAATGTCTATATGAGAACGTCCCCTTTTGGGCAACTGTGACGGCAACAGAGACCCGAAGCCCGAAAACCTTCAGAATATTCCACAGACCATAATTATGAAGGGATTTCATTGCAGCTTGGTAGGATGACTCCAAGTTTGTGGTTAAAAACCCAGACAAACACCACCACCCCCAACCCCCCCTCCCCCACCAGGCTTTTTAGCTCACCTCACCTGACTGAAAGTCAGGGTGAGCTTTTCTTAACACTCTTCGTCCGTCGTCCTGCGTGAAGGTGGTGTTTGAGCCTCTTTCTCCTAAACCACTAGCCACATTTTAATTAAATTTCATGTAAGTAGTGGTTATATAGGGCATTTTGATTTTTATCCAAAATAGGTTTCGGCTCATATTGAGCAGAGGTGTAGGGAAAAAATGGCCAAATTTTTTTAAAATCTTCTTCTAATGAACCACCAGTAGCAGAGACTTGATATGTGGTATACATAGTCCTTTTGAGGTTTAGAATCAAGTTTGTTCAAGAGAAGTTTGTCGGGCATTATTTGCCTTCGTTATGGGAGGGGCAAAAATTTTGGCCATGCCTAAAATTTCTATTTTCAGAACCGCCAGGTCGATTTGAACCAAATTTGATATGAGATGATAATGGGTCATAAGTAGTTGATTGATGCAAAAAAAAATTTTCTCATTGCCCCATGGGAACCTCGGGAGCAAAAAATAGGAAAAAACCTTAAAACTGCCATATCTCCAAAACTACACAGCACAGAGAATTCTTATTTTGTATAAAGCTTACTTTTATCCAGTAGAATAGAATGGTTAAAAAAAATCCCTATCGCTTTGATCACAAGGTACTTTTTTCAGGACTTTGAAAAAGTGCTGAGTCAGCACTTTTTAACACTATAGGCAATAGGGAAAAGATTAAAAAATCTTCTTCTCCAGATCCAGCAGGCAGAATCTTTTGATATTTGGTATGCAACATTGTAGGGTGGATCTGATTCAAGTTTGTTCAAATCGGCCCCCTGGGTTCATATTTGGGCTCAGTATAGGAGCCCGATTTCGAACTTAGTGCATTTCAGGCAAATTTCTTAAAAAATCTTCTTCTCCAGATCCAGCAAGCAGAATCTTTTGATATTTGGTATGCAACATTGTGGGGTGGATCTGATTGAAGTTTGTTCAAATCGGCTCCCTGGATTCATATTTGGGCTCACTATAGAAGCCTGAATTCGAACTTAGTGCATTTCAGGCAAATTTCTTAAAAAATCTTCTTCTCCAGATTCAACAGGCAGAATCTTTTGATATTTGGTATACACCATGCTTAGGGGGTGAGATTCAAGTTTGTTCAAGCCAAGTCCCTGGGTTCATATTTGGGCTCACTGTGGTAGCCCGAATTATAATTTGGTTCAAAATGAGGAATTATCTTTAAAAATCCTCTTCAGATCCAGCAGTTGGAATGTTTTGATATTTGATATGCAGCATCCTTATGGGGTGAGATTCAAGTTTGTTCAAGCCATGTCCCTAGGTCCATATTTGGACTCACTGTGGGAGCTTGAATTGTAACTTAGTTCAAAATGAGGAATTTTCTTTAAAAATCTTCTTCTTCAGATCCAGCAGTCAGAATGTTTTGATATTGGGTGTGCAGCATCCCTAGGGGGGTGAGATTCAAGTTTGTTAAAGCCAACACCCTGGGTTCATATATGGGCTCCCTGTGGGAGCCCGAATTATGACTTAGTTCAATATGAGGAATATTCTTTAAAAATCTTCTTTTTTTTAGATCCACTGGTCAGAATCTTTGGATATTTGGTATAAGCTTTTCCTAGGAGGAGCAGATGCAACTTGTTGAAATCAATTCTCTGGGTTGATATTTAGGCTACCATGTCAGGTGAGCGCCCTCAGGCCCCTTGGGGCCTCTTGTTTTTTTCTTCTTTTCTCCAATATGCATTTTAAACTATTTACAGTCACTACATGCAGAACCTTTTTTTTTAAACTTACATACTCCCCCCATCATCACCCCACCCCCCCACCCCCCTGCCGGGGACCAACTAGGTACGTTTTTTTTCTTTTGTCAAAAATGCTTGTTTACAGTTTTGGTTAAAAACACAAACACCACCGCCCTCCCTCCCCCTCCCCCATTTAGGCATTTTTTTTATTATTTCCTCCAATATGCATTTTGGACTATTTACAGTCACTACATGCAGAACCCTTTATTTCCTTTTGTCAAAAATGCTTTTTTACAGTTTTGGTTAAAGTTTGTGGTTAAAAATCCAGACAGAAATTATCCCCCCCCCCCCCCTCCCAATTAGGCATTTTTTTTAGCTCCGCTGACAAAGTCAGCAGAGCTTTTCTTATACTGATTCGTCTGTCGTCCGTCGTCTGTCTGTCCGTCCGTCCGTCCGTCCGTCGTCAACATTTTATTTGTCCGAGCCATAATTTCTAAACCGCTGAATATTTTTCCACCAAACTTCATAACAATATGTATTATCAATAGACGGTGTGTCATCAATTATTCTGCGGTCTATGTAAATCCACAGGGTCAAGGTCACAGGTCACAGGATCAAGAAAATCTTAAGATATTTTTTATATTTGTTTGTCCAAGCCATAATTTCTGAACCGCTGAATATTTTTACACCAAACTTCATAACAATATGTATTATCAATGGATGGTGTGTCATCAACCATTATAAAGTCTGTAACCCCACAGGGTCAAGGTCACAGGCCACATGAGCAAGAAAAAAATATTTTGTTTGTCCGAGCCATAATTTCTAAACTACTGAATATTTTTGGACCAAACTTTATAACGTCATGTAATGTCAATAGGCGGTGTGTAATCGATCCAAGCCATAATTTTCGTGACAACTGAAAATTTTTCGGCTAAAGTTTGTAACAATATTAGTATTAGAAAACATGCCCATGCGATCAGTGGCCCTCAGCGGAGCTCTCTAGGCGTGACAGGCCTCTTGTTTTTTTTTTCTCGAATATGCATTTTGAACTATTTACAGTCATTACTGCAGAACCTTTTTTTTAACTCACGTAACCCCCGCCCCCCGGGGGCCACTTAGGCACTTTTTTTTTCTTTCGTCAAAAATGCTTTTTTACAGTTTTGGTTAATGTTTGTGGTTAAAAACCAGACAAACACCACCATCCACCCCCACCCCCATGGTGCCAGTTAGGTATTTTTTTTTTTTCTGCTCAAAATGCATTCTGAAGGATTTAGACTGACCAGGGGGGGGGGGGAATGGACTCCCCTGACACACCCCACTCTCCCCCACCCCTCATCCCCCACCCCACCTCCTCCTCACCCAGGGCCATTCATGCAATATATTTTCTTTGGTACAAAATGCATTTTTAGCCTGACAGTTTATAGTCAGGGCTATAGTCATGACTTTCGTCCGTCCATCTGTTGGTCCATCCATCTGTAAACAATTGGTTTCCGTCTGATAACTCCAGTTTGGATTATTTGATTTCAACCAAAGTTGATATGTGTATTTTCCAGCTAGTAATACAGGCCAGGTTTCAATATAGGTTCCACAACTGCACCCCCCCCCCCCCCCCCCCCACACACACACACACACACACACACACACACACACACGCAAATTGTCACTTAGGCAATTATTCCCAACATGCATTTTGAAGGATTGGGAGTTATTACATGCAAAAAAGAAAATTGACTCATATAGCACAACATTGCTTTATGTTGCATCTTTAATCCTTTACCTTACACAAGTTGAAGCCAACAGTACAAATTATTTTTCTGAAACCTCAGATTTTTTCATTTTTTATTTACTTCTAACCATGGCTTATTACTCCTTATTGGAACAAGCTCATCAAGTTTGTTCCATTAATAGGTCATGAGGTATGTTTTGAAGTAGAGAAATGAAAAAATAAAATTTGAATAGCAAATTTTGTATATCACGAGTGCAGATATGGCAGATTCGTTAGGTAAACTGTTAACTGTCCGACTATTTTGCGTCTATGCATTGCCATTCCTGGGACAGTCAGGCTACATGCGTGACATCACTCTAGTTGATCAATAATTATGGAAGTGAACTTTTTTTCTTTTTTTTTCACAGAGGGATTTTCGACTGCTGTCTTTCGGGAGTTTTTGTTCCATATTATTAGTTACACAGTTTGTCGGTGGCCTAGTGTTGTATATGTGGTGTCGGTTAGTTTCATATTGGATGAGAGCGAAGCTCGAGTCCAATATAGAATTGACTGACACCATATGTGCCATGTTGGGCCACTGACGAACTGTGTAACAAATATATCTTGCCGACTGCTGCATCGATGCACAGAACTAATAACAACAGCGATCAAAATTAAGTGAGAGAATTCGCACAATGTGTTCACGTGTCTTTGCCTTGTTACAGTTTAGGGGAGAGGCACTCTCCCATAAATTGTAACAAGGCAAATTGATACATACCAAACAGTTTCATTTCGAAGGTAGCATGACACACATCCACAGAATATGAAGCGTTTTAAGTTGCCTAACCTGCATTTCAGACCAAATATGGGCTCCCAACACTCAATCTTTCAACTTGAAGCGTTTATCGGCTGCCGCCATTTTGAATAATCAATGAACAAAGGGGAGATTACCCATAGCTGTCAGCGTATATTGATGTTGACAGGCAGTATATGGTTTTATATGTAGTCTGCATGTGACATCTTCGAACCAATGAAATTCCCAGATACTTGTAGGAGGTAATATATATATATATAGATATAAGCTTGTTTGTACATATATGGAATGTGGAGCGGCGATTCCAGAAGGATAATATGTTTATACATAATCTTTACACGACTTACACTCGCATATGCACCTGCATACGTGAACGCGTATGTGTATATAGATATATATATAAATGCATGTTTGTGTGTGGGGGCATGTATGCGGGTGTGTGTTTGTATAGGGCGGCACCCTTTTATTTTTAGCTCAACTTTGGCGAAGCCAAATTTTAGCTTATGCCATGGCCAGTCGTCCGTCTGTCCGTCAACAATTCAATACGGCTCGGGCTAGAGGCCGTATTTATGAACCGATCTTTACTAAACTTCTTGGATACCTTTGTTATGGCCGTGGGATGAGAATGGGTGTTTTGGGGTCCGATCTGAAATTCAGGTTGGCCGCTGGCAGCAATTTTGTACAAAATTAAGTGCAATCAGATTTTTGCACAGAACTTCCATATGAAAGCGCTGATTTGAATAATTTTTTGTATGAATGTTTAGAACCATGGGATACATCACATATAATACAGGTTTTTTTCTCGTGCGTAAATTATGCAAATTAGACTAACTTTGATGTATTTAGTGTTACTTTCAGCACTGTAAGTGCAAATGCCAATACGGCTCGGGCTAGAGGCTGTATTTATGAACCGATCTTTACGAAACTTCTTGGGTACCTTTGGTATCACTGTGGGACGAGAAGGAGTGTTTTTGGGTCCGGTCCGAAATTCAAGATGGCAGCCATTTTGTACAAAATTAGGTGCAATCAGATTTTTGCAAAACTTCCGTATGAAAGCGCTGATTTGAATATTTTTTTGTGTCAGTGTTTAGTACCATGGGATACATCACATATAATACAGGTTTTTTTCTCATGCAGAAATTATGCAAATTAGATGAACTTTGATTTTTTTTAGTGGTACTTACACACAGTAAGTACACATGTCAATACAGCTCGGGCTAGAGTCTGTATTTATGAACCAATCTTCATGAAACGTCTTGGGTACCTTTGTTATCACCTTGGGACGAGAACGAGTGTTTCTGGGTGCGGTCCAAAATTCAGGATGGCTGCCAGTGGCCATTTTGTACCGAAATTAGTTCTAATCAGTTTTTTGTACACAACTTCTTTTTGGCTCAGGCTAGAGGCCGTATTTATGAACCGATCTTTACGAAACTTCTTGGGTACCTTTGTTATCACCGTGGGATGAGAAGGAGTTTTTTTGGGTGTGGTCCGAAATTCAAGATGGCCACTAGCAACCATTTTGTACCAAAATTAGTGCAATCAGTCTTTTGTACAGAACTTCTGTGTGTAAGTTCTGATTTGAATAAATTTTTGTATGAATGTTTAGTAACATGGAATACATCACATATATTACAGGTTTTTTTCTCGTGCAGAAATTCTGCAGATTAGATGAACTTTGATTTATTCAGTGCTACTTATACTCTGTAAGTGCACATGTCAATACGGCTCGGGCTAGAGGCTGTATTTATCAACCAATCTTCACAAAACTTCTTGGGTACTTTGTTATCACCTTGGGACGAGAACGAATGTTTCTGGGCGCGGTCCAAAATTCAAGATGGCTGCCAGTGGCCATTTAGTATCGAAATTAGATCCAATCAGTTTTTTGTCACAACTTCTATACAGCTCGTATTTATGAACTGATCTTCACGAAACTCCTTGGGTACCTTTGTTTTCACCTTGGGACTGGAACGAGTGTGTTTTAGGATGCCTTTGTTATCACTGTCCTATGAGAACAAATATTTTGGGGTCCAGTCAGACCCATTCTGGGACTCAAAGATTTCTTTTCTAGTTTAGCATCAGACTGTCACCCACCTTTACAATACTTTACCTATACATTTGTTACAGGCTACGGTCAGTATTTATGTACAGACTGTTACAATACTTTATATGTACCTTTGTTATCAGGTCATTACCTAGATGTTTGTCATTGCTGTGTCACATACTATACATGTACATGTCTTAACAAGTTGAGCTACAGTGTCATTGACACTTTCCTTGATTTTTAGCTCAACTTGACATAGTCAAGCTGAGCTGTTGCCATCACTTCTCGTCCGTCGGCGTACGTACGTACGTACGTTAGTACGTTAGTACGTACGTCCACAATTTCCTTTGGCACACCTCACAGGTCGCATTTATGATCAGATTACTTTGAAACTTGGTATGCTTGTTTGGGGTGACCTCTAGATGGGAGCTATCGATTTTCTCCAATTTCCGTCAAAAAATGTTGCCGCGGCCAACGTTCTTAGAACTTAGTTTAGTCAAACCACTATATTTCTCTTTGGCACACCCTACAGGGCACATTTATGATTTGATTGCTTTGAAACCTGGTATGCTTATTTAGGGTGATCTCTAGATGGGAGCTATCGATTTTCTTCTATTTCCGGCAAAAAATGTTGCCACGGCCAACGTTCGTAGAACTTAGTTTAGTCAGACCTCAATATTTCCCTTTGGCACACCCTACAGGGCACATTTATGATCAGATTGCTTTGAAACCTGGTATGCTTGTTTGGGGAGACCTCTAGATGGGTGCTATCGATTTTCTTCAATTTCTGTCAAAAAATGTTTCCGCGGCCAACGTTCTTAGAACTTAATTTAGTCAGAAGACTCAATATTTCTCTTTGGCACACCCTACAGGGTACATTTATGATCGGATTGTTTTGAAACCTGGCATGCTTGTTTGGGGTGACCTCTAGATGGGAGATATCGATTTTCTTCAATTTCCGTCAAAAAATGTTGCCGCGGCCAACGTTTTTAGAACTCAGTTTAGTCAGACCACAATATTTCCCTTTGGCACACCCTACAGGGCACATTTATGATTTCATTGCTTTGAAACCTGGTATGCTTGTTTGTGGAGACCTCTAGATGGGAGCTATCGATTTTCTTCAATTTCCGTCAAAAAATGTTGCCGCGGCCAACGTTCTTAGAACTTAGTTTAGTCAGAAGACTCAATATTTCCCTTTGGCACACCCTACAGGGCACATTTATGATTGGATTGCTTTGACACCTGGCATGCTTGTTTGGGGTGACCTCTAGATGGGAGCTATCGATTGTCTTCAATTTCCATAAAAAAATGTTGCCGCAGCCAACATTCTTAGAACTTAGTTTAGTCAGACCACAATATTTCCCTTTGGCTCACCCTACAGAGCACATTTATGATTAGATTGCTTTGAAACCTGGTATGCTTATTTACGGTGACCTCTAGATGGGAGCTATCGATTTTCTTCCATTTCTGTCAAAAAATGTTGCCACGGCCAACGTTCTTAGAATTTAGTCTAGTCAGACCACAATATTTCCCTTTTGTACACCCTACAGGGCACATTTATGATTGGATTGCTTTGAAACCTGGCTTGCTTGTTTGGGGAGGCCTCTAGATGGGAGCTATCGATTTTTCTTTGGTTTCTGTCAAAAAATGTTGCCACTGGCAAAAAAAATGACATTGGTACCAATGATCTTCAATTCTGCCATTTCATTTATAACTTACCAAGTTCAAGTTTGTCAAGTTGAGCTACAGTGTCATTGACACTTTCATTAGTGGAATCTGAAAGTTCAATGAAATATGTCTTGACTGCTGTTTGTCTTTGTTTTTTTCACAGCTCACGGTCGGAATTGTTAAATTGTGACCATGGGCTTTAGAATGATAATCGGATGAATGTGAGACCCTTTTAGTGACAGAGTCTTTATAAATTAATTTGTGAAACAGCACAGGTAGCCAAAAGAAGTGCCGTCTTGCAGGGATGCGGTGTGTTTGTGAATGCATTTTCAACTCTACTCTTCCAGGCTGTGGCCCGCGGCACCTCCTTTCGGCAAGCACTTGTCATTCTCCAACCAGAGGAGATCGGGTTCGATTTTTTTGTGGGAGGGTGGCGAGTAATGTGAGAAAATTCTTTTTTTCTTGTTGGTTGGCTGTGGCGGGGGCTTTGCCACATCAGCTGTCACTTTCGGGGCATATGTGTGGCAACGAATCAGATTTCCTCCTCTCATAAGCTTAGCATATTTCACCTGAAGTACTTTATAACAACTCTGACGGCTTTTCATTTGGAAACTGTTCACTCAACTAAATGGTACTTCACAGTTGTGCATTCTGTTCTCAGCACAAGGGGGAGTGCAGACACCTGTTTTTTTGTGCACTTTTTTCTCCCATATTCCAACTTCTTAGTGTCTCACTGAAAAACTTCCAGCTGCAGTTGCATATAAAAAAACAAAAATGACCACGAACATTGTATAATCTTAGGAAAAATAATATATTTCTCATATCAATATTTAACCCATTCAACACTGGCACACTGGAAGGTATCATTTCAGTCAATACAGTCAATGACAAAATGGGCGAAACCACCCTTGTTGTTGGGAAGTTTAGTGGTGATTTAATCCAAAAGCTTTGACAAGCAGTTGGGTTCAAATTTTACCGGGCCTCTCTTCAGATGTTTTGCTATTCTTGTCGTCTGCTCGGTCAGCCACACCAACACATCGAAATTGAGGGCACTTTAGATGTGGGTTGAGAAATAGGGACAGATGGTATACAATTATTTTATCATGATTTCACAAATTTAGAGTTACTTACATCAGATGAACACACATACACGCATACTCACTCGCTCGGTCGCACAGCCGCCTCCTCTACGCACATGTATAATAGTCGTGAGCCTTCCTGCCAATTCCTCTTCTCACGCTGCACCCTCCCCCCCCCCTATATAGCACACTCACTTGTTCACATCAGCAATCACACACACACACCCACAAACAAACACACCCATTCACACACACACACACACACACACGCACACACGGTCTTGTTTACCCTACATGCCGAGGTACCCATTGTTTGTCCTTTGTGTGGACTAACGGTTTCTACCTCGTTTTGCCGGTACAGTTCTGGGAAAACAACCGAGGTAAAGGGTTTCTTTTGTCTTTTGTACCTCGGTAAGGCAAAACACGTAAACTCTTTTGTCTAGTTACCTCGTCAAGTTGGTAAGACAAACCCACACATGCATGCACACACACACACACACATGCACACATGCACGCACACATACACACTCACACACACAAATAAATACTCAATTATATATTTTCACAGTGTATAGAATAATCCTCACTCTACCACAGATTCTGTCTTATGCCACACTCCTAAAAAGAAGTTGCACAATACAAGCAACAACTTTTATGTTGTAAATTTATGGTGCAGAAATTCGACTTTTGTAGAAGAACAGATAAGAAGCAAAATGAGTTCATTTTTGTTATTGTTTTTTATTACCTTTTTTGTTACTGATAAAATTTCAAATTTCAGATCTAACAGATTTTCTAATGGCAACTTTGTACAGAAAAGCAACGTTTTTGTAAGGGACAAACCTAGCAGATTCACAGGTCTTTCCATGTACTGTTCTATACAGAAATACAAGTTTAAAAAAGGAAAAATGAATAATTCACAACATAGTAGCTGCACATACAAATTTAGCTTTACCCATAACCTCATCCAAAATGGCTAGCATAATAATAGGAAGCATGAACTGCCGTGGCTTATCTTCCGATTCTTATGAACGACGAGATATGTTTTCTCAATGCAGGAATAAATTTGACATAACTTTTTTGGTGGATACACATTCGAGCAAAAAAGTGGAAAACTATTGGAGAAGTGAATGGGGTTACGAGGCTGTATTCTGTTCTCACTCAGGTTCAAGCAGAGGCGTCGCTATACTTTTCAAAAATACTTTTGGGTTCACCATACACAAAAGTATTAGATGAGACTAGAAACTTTATTATTCTGGACGTTACCATCAAGGATCAAAGATTAACCATTTCAGTTGTTTATGGCCCCAGTGATGATAGACCACAATTCTATGATGAATTATTCTCTAAAATCGAAAGCATGGGTAATGATTCAATCATAATAGGAGGGGATTGGAACGTTCCCCAAGATTACGAAAAAGATAAAATTAAATATAAGCAAAAAAACAACCAAAAGGCAAATAAAAAAAATAATGAATTTAATGGAAAAATTTGACTTATTTGATGTCTGGCATTTAGAAAATACAGAGGAAAAAAGGGCCTGAAAATAAAATGGCAAGATTAGACTACTTTCTATTATCATCAGACTCTTTCAACTCTTTTTTAAAAATGCAGAAATTCACACTAGATACCGCTCCGACAATAATCCAATAAGCATAAAACTGTCTTTTGATAACCAGCCCCAGGGAAAAGGCATTTGGAAGTTTAATAACAGCCTACTCAGTGACCCAGACTATGTAACTGCTATTAAACAAATTATTGCTGAAACAATAGACCAATATACAAATAATAATACAGGAAGTTATACTATAAATAATCAGCTTTTTTGGAAAACACTAAAGATTATGATCAGAGGGAAAAGTATTGCATATGCCTCTTCTGTAAAATGTAAGAAAAAACTATTCCCAAGTTAGTAAAGGATGATGGATTGGAAATTACTGATATACACGAGATTCTAACCAAGCAAAAATCATTTTACGAAAATTTATGTTCATCAAAACTATCTACTAATCAACCTCTTGATACAGATGATACTTTTTTTGACAAAAGTAACCCCTTTTTTAACTTTTTAAGCAATGACGAAAAAATTTCTCTCGAAGGGCCATTATCACATTTGGAAGGCTAAAACACCCTTAAAACAATGCAAAACAATAAAACACCCTGTTCTGACGGCTTCACCGCCGAGTTCTTTAAATTCTTTTGGAAAGACATTGGCATTTATCTAATAAACTTGTTAATTTGTGGTTATGGATTGGAACAACTTTCAACTACACAGAGACTCGGAATTATTACTTGTATACCAAAACAAAACAAACCTAAATAATACATAAAAAACTGGTGCCCAATATCCCTAATTAACGTAGATACAAAAATAGGATCTTCAGCAACTGCAAACCGAGTAAAAACAGTTCTTCCCAATTTAATTTCAGACACCCAGCTCGTTTTTATGAAAGGTTGTTATATTGGGGAGTGCACTAGACTAACTTTCGATTTAATTGCTAAATGTGAGAAACTAGCCATTCCAGGCATCCTAGTTCTTATAGATTTCGAAAAGGCCTTCAATTCCCCAGAATGGATCTTTATCCAAAAGATGATGGAATTTTTAAATTTTGGGTCCTCTATGATAAGGTGGTTCCAAACCTTCTACAGCAACATTTCTAGTTGCGTACTTAATAATGGCCATTGTTCTGAAAGATTCAATATAGAATGAGGTGTAAGGCAAGGTGATCCTCTATCTTTTTATTCTTAGTGTGGAAATTCTTAGCATGTCTTTAAAATTTAACCTCAGTATAAATGGAATAAAGATAAAAACTTCTGAATACTTAATAAGTCAATGCGCTGATGACTCCACTCTGTATTTAAGTAATGATAGATACTCTTTAGACAATGCCCTCAATATGGTTAAACAGTTCTCACTAATCTCTGGCTTAAAGGTTAATTTTGATAAAACGGAAGTTTTATGGATAGGCTCCAAGTGGGGTGGTGGTGAGATACTCTTTAGACAATGCCTTCAATATGGTTAAACAGTTCTCACTAATCTCTGGCTTAAAGGTTAATTTTGATAAAACGGGAGTTATATGGATAGGCTACAAGTGGGGTTGTGGTGAAGCACTATCAACAAGAGAACAAGTTGTCTGGAATCATTCCAGATCATTCAAAATTTGGGGGATTGAATTTAATCTATTTAGCGACAATTATATACTAAATAATTACACTAACAAAATGCAGAAAATTGAAAAATTATTAAGTGATTGGTCATTTCGTAACTTAACAATAATCGGAAGAAATACTATTATAAAAACTTTGGCTTTACCAATTCTGACACATTGTTTTATGGTTTTACCAGATCCACCAAAGGAGTTATTTAACAAAATTCAAACAATTTTTTATAATTTCTTGTGGTCCGGAAAAGTTGAAAAAATTAAACGTACAACAATTACTGGCCTTTTTGAAAATGGTGGAATTAAATTTCCCCACGTTGAAATTTTTAGTCGTGCTTTAAAAATGATTTGAATTAAGAAATTATTGGACTCCACCTCGATGACTGCATGGAAAACCCTTGTAATTGACGAGTTAGAAATGTTCGGAACTTGCAAACTTTGGCACTTACATAAAGAAGGTTTAAAGGTAGTTGGAAAACATGTGAACATTTTCTGGAGGGATATTCTTTTGGCCTGGGCTCTTCTGGACAATAACAGCAACACAACCCCAGCAGACATATTAGGTGAAACTATTTTCTTAAATAATCAAATACAAATTAACGGACAGCTTTTCTTCAATAAAACTTGGTGTAATAAAGGTATTTACTTTGTAAATGACCTAGTATCTGACAACAACAGCCTCCTAACCTTCTCTGACTTCTCCAACAAGTATAACATCAATACACCATTTACAGTTTCTCAGGATATTATAAATGCATTACCCAAAGCTTGGAAAACGGCAACCAGATCCAATAAACCTTTGAACCTTTGAATAATATTCAGCATAGAAACGTCAAAACGTTACAATCTACTAATAAAGTCTTCCGAACCTTTTATTTTAAATTTTTAGAACTGTACACAACACCTCCCATTCATATGCAGAATAAATGGAATGAGGTTTTGGATCTGCACTCAGATGACTGAAATTTTATATATAAAATCCCATTTTCAATAACGGACGATACATATTTACTAAGTTTGCATTTTAAAATTGTCCACCAAATATAATATACGAATTCAAAACTTAAAAGATGCAAACTCTCTGAAACGGAACTATGTACTTTTTGTTGCAATACAAAGGAGTCAATACTTCACTTGTTCTTTGAATGTTCTGTTGTGAAAACGGTTCTTCTGAGTTTTTGGGAATATTTGGAGGACAAGTGCGATGTTGAGTTTCCCTTCACCCCAGAATATATCATTTTAGGCTACAGAAATATCCTTGCTCCACCCAATAACACAACAGACTTCTATATGTTGATCTACAGAAAGTTTGTGTATTCCTGCAAAGTGAAAAATAACTTACCAGCATATACAGGATTTATTGAACAATTAAGAAACTACAGAAATCTAGAACTCATGTCCAAATATACATACTCGAATAAACGTACAAAGGAAATAAACTTAAGGTTGGATACAATCAGTTCATTGCTAACTGGTTAACACCTTTTGCATTTTTCATATACTGTTTTGTCATGATAATCCTTTACCTAACACAACATGTACGTTGAGTGATATGTATGTATCACCTCAATCCCATACCAAAACACAGATGACAGCTTCCTGCAACACAGTGCAGCTACAAATGAAACGTCATATCACTATAAATGAAAAACAAACTTTGCTTTTTCTCTTTTTGTGTCATGTATAAAATCTCTTTGCAAAATTTCATATGCTTTTGATTGTAATTGAAAACCTTAGATCTGAATAAAAAAAAAATAAAAAAAACTTTAAAAAAATAAAAATTAAATGATTTATGCCTCATATTTTACCCAAGTTAATAAAATTGATAAATTTGTCTGTTGAGTGCAACAAGGTTTTTCAGTGCTGTAGCATTGCAAAGCCTTCTTGAACTCAGGGAATGAAATACACCACCACCCATGCTATTCTGTAGATTATGAGGCCCAAAACATAAAACAAACCAAGAACATGAACTTTTGATTGCAAAGAAATAATTACAAAAATAAAATTAAAAAAATGCCTGACCACATGCAATTTTACAAAAATGGCCCAAGAAACATAAGATCTACTTTGTGGGACCTTAAAACAATATTGTATTCGGCATTGAGTAATTATTACACCCATGAGGCATGTGTATATAGTCCTGATATGGTATCATATCATTTCACTGCAATTAAAACATCACAATACATATAATAAAAAGAACACCTATTATTATATGTAGGCCTATGAACTATCACAAATTATCTAAAAGATATTTCTTGATATCCATCGACTCGATGGATGTCGAGAAATATCCCTCAGGAGCTTCCTAAATGATGACTACACCACATCATGTCACCTTGAAGGAACAATCAGATGATCTTTGTTATTGTTTTGAAACGTATGCATTTGGGGTCCAGTTGGGTGGAATATTGTGCAATAAAATGTCTCGTAGCATATAATAAAAAAGAACATCGACTTTGTTTTAGTCAGAATCTGGAATTATCTCATGAGTGTGGACCTGAAAGTTTTATTTTTCATGAGTGCCTATGAATTTTTTCACTAGCTTCCTAAATGATGTTACGCTTCGGCGCATGATGTCACCTTGAATGTCTCCTTGAAGGAATGATCAGCAGCTTTTTGTTATTGTCTTGAAACTGTTTGCAGTTGAAATGGGCTGAATATTGCACAGTAAAATGTCACGTAGCGTATAATAAAAAGAATATCTATGCTCTTTTAGTGAATATCAGGAATTATCTCATACGTGTAGATCTGAAAGTATTATTTTTCACTCTCACAAGCACGAGTGAAAAATCAAACTTTCATGTCCACACTCCTGAGATAATTCCCGATATTCACTAAAACAGCATAGATATCCTCTATATATTCCTTGTAGTCACTCATGAGATAATTCTGGTAACTACTCAAAAATGGTAGGTATCTTCTTTTTATTTTTTTTATAACATCAGAACTCAAAAAGCTTTGTCAAAAACAAAATATATGTATCTTGTTACCTCCATGGAGGTTTCTGAGATTGTGTTTTGAAGTCGAGACCTTGTCTCGAGGCATATATCATGAGTCTATTAGGAAGAGGTGAGATCAAGACTGTAATACACCATCTCGGAAACTCACATAGTGGTACAGTAGAATCTGTCTTGAGAGACCACCCTTTTGCCAGACAAAAGTGGTCTCTTAAAACAGGTGGTCTCTCATGATAAGTCCATTACATTGTAAAACAACCAAATAGTTCAAGGTCACAGCAGTCTCTCAAGATAGGTGGTCTCTCACAGCATTTTTCTCTCAAAATAACCAATTTATCTTACAATATTCCTCCCTTTCTTGACTTGTTTGTACAATGAACAGATTGGGTACAGTGTTTAACTGGGTCTGTTTTAACAATGATTCAGAGCCTTTGAATTTATTTTTTATGAATGACGATCATGACATCATGGTATTGCAGTCTTGCACTGTGTATGGCATAATCTCCATTCATTGTTTTACTTGTACTATAACCACTGGAGTTTATAAAAATAGTATAATGGTAAAAAATGATCTAGTCTTATTTATTTCATTGAGTTGGTGATTTATTTATTATTTAATTACTGTTATCAAAAATGGTGTCATCGACATGTGTAATAACCCAATACCATTTGAGTGCAGGTAAAACACGTTCTCTTTCTGAATGGAATGATCGCATGTGCAGTGGTTGCTACCCTCAATATAGATTTGGATTTTGTCTAGACATTTTCACTTGTACTGGGGGAAATACGTTTTTGTAAGATTAAACATCATATTTGAAGTGCTCAGACAAATAGGATTTAAAGCTAGGGAGGTCGGATTTAAAAAATTTTTTAAAAAAAATTCATCAAAACCACATCATGTGACCCCTTCATGGAAATGGAAGAGTCACATGATATGATTTTGTTGAAATCTTTTGAAACATTTGAAAAAGAAATAATAAAATAACACATTTTGATATAGTATGCAGTGGGCAAAGGGTTCATAGTATCATGAACAAATACAAGTTTTGTATCAAAATCAATCTCTTGTTCCTGACAGAAATCAGCATCATTTTAATGTATTTTTTTAATTTTTTGCAGTTTAACTAAAGTTCCATCATCCAGTGAATCTGAAATGCAAACCCATTTTAGAACTCTGCTTGCTGATTCTGATGAATCTGATTTGATACATGATGTGAAAATAAAGGTTCAACCTTTTTCTCTTTCCCTCCCACTCCTCCACCTTTCATCCATCCATCCTTTCAAAAATATACTTAAATCTGTAAAAAGTGTTCGAAAAAGATATACTTAAATTTGTATAAAAAAGTAGAAAACTTTTGTGAAATCTGTACATTATTCATTTGAAATACATCCTGATGCCAAATGCCCAGGTGAAAAGATTTTGTTTCTTTTAGAGCTCCCTTTAAAATGTAATGACTTCCAATTCAGTGGCGAAAACTATTTTCAAATAATAGGTTATCTAATGGGCAAAACTAATTTTGCAAGAATTTCATAGAAGAATGGTAGGAGAAAGCGCTAAGTAAATGTATAAAGCATACTCTTGTATATCTCAGTAAGGCTTCCACGTTTAGACAAAATTGTAAACGTTTAAACGACTGTCTGTAAACGAAACAGAACGTTTACACGTACTAACAATGCAAGTAGTCAATATTTGATAGAAGTGTGTAATAATACACAGTAAGTTCATCATATCTTTGCGTACAGGGCATACAATTTATGTTATTGAGACAGCCGATTTACAGTTCGTTCAAAAACGACGTAGACAAACGATCACAGCATGCAGATGCCGAAGGCTAAGTCGCTCGGTCTATGGGGGGGGGGGGGGGGGGGGGGGGGGTCTGGGGGATTCTTCCCCAGGTAAATTTTGAAATTTATGGGGGTCTCTGAGCTCATTCTGGTGGGTTCGGGGTGAAATTTCTTGTGTTTTTTCAAACAGTAATGTTGGAGCGAGTTGCCATGACACACAGTAGTGACAATACCGGACTTGAGAGTGGAATGCAATGTCGCAAAAATAAACAAAGTCTACAAACCATGCAGGGGAATCCAAATTTTCAAACACCGCTAGTGCCAGTCTGTCTGTCAAACTCCATAAATCGATCCTAAGATCATCCCATGTGTGAATAATAAATTAATAATCCATGTCAGGTGAACGAGAACAATTGTGTATCACTTTGGGAATATACATGTAAATCCGAATAAACTAAAACATCCCACACATGTTTCGAAGGAAACACCAAAGATTAGCACGTGCCATGCGGCTCACGTGACTGTGTCACAGATGATATCACATGATTTGAAGATGATTTCGTTCTGTTACTGTGGCGGCGGCGCCAGTCGGAACCAGTACACAGTTTTTCTGAAGCATTACCAAAATATTGCATTGCAAAGTTGGAAATTTTTTTTTTGTTTCTTTGACTTTCTGCATTAATCTGCTATTTTGAAATTACTCTATTAAAACTTCTTTCCGTGTACACGTTTACCAGAACTGTAAATGTTTAATGCCCATAAACGAAACGTTCACGTTTACACATGTAAACATGGAAGCCTTATATCTCAGATATTTAGATTACATTTTCATCAATCATTTGAGAATTGTTTTTAAATTTGAAACAACCATGATGAAAACATCAAACCAAAAACCACCATTAGTTGAGATTCTGTTGATTTTCTTGATATGACAGTGTATAAAGGCAGGGTTTGCGCTGGTGTAAAAATGTTGGGGCCGGTAATTTGGGGAAAATGGGGCAACCAAGAGTCATCGCTACTATGGGCCAACCATGATTCGGGCCATGGTTGGAGAATTTTAAATTCTGGGGTCCCAAAACCTCCATTTCATTGCATCTGAGGGATATTTGGAGGTTTTTCAGAGCGACATTTATGTCGGTTTTCACATTCTGAGAGCTGGTAATTGCAGAATAATAGGGACCAGTGAGGAGAAATTGAGGTGAAAAATCATTCATACAGATTTTAGTACTTACCAATAATACTGGTCCATGGTGGCATGGATGATCCATTTCAACAACAATTGTGTTACAGGGGTATTAATAACCATTACATGTCGTAGTAGTTTACTCAGGAGTGATCACATGGTACACTGCCGCACATAGTCTTTGCAAACTTGGAGAGTGTCATCGATTGATCTCTGACCGACATTCAGGTAGAAATTACACTGCATTTCCTGCTCCTGTTTGGTGTAACCCATGATTATTACCGTTGAATGCATTGCATTGGAAGCATGAGAGTTTTAATTTCCCTAATGTCAAACTTCTTGTAGCAATTTATATCAACTATGGAAAGTGCTATTAGGGGAATTCAGTGCGAGAGGAGTGGGGGCATTCAGGAGATCCCAGGTCACCCTAGCAGAAATCCTGATAAAGGCAAGCAATTCCAAACATCTCGTTCTCTAGTTTATAAAGTGTATTTGAAACCAGCTGAATCACATGAATTTTTAATTACCAAATATTCCCATTCACCACATGAATTGGAAGGAATCATCAAGTTGCAGCTCATTCATTTTCACCACAACTCAAGTGGTTTGTAAATTTTAACGAGTCTTCTTCTACTCTGTTTGACAACCTGAGATTGAGGGATCTACAAAGGAGTTATCTGACTGCACCGGTCCTGATAAATATAAGATGGATACACTGTAAAAGTAAGAGCTTAAAATTTGACGATATGATAGGTATATACATGTATTTCGTTAATTTTTTTCCGTGAAACCTGAATTCAGAATGACTATGGTGTGTTTTATGTTTCCCCCTATTGGATATCAAGGTTCAGATGCCAGTGATGGAAGTTGTGTGATTTATTAATTTACTGAAAATATCACTGAAGATTTCTTGCTTCAGAGACTATTATTATTCAGAAATGGACAACAAAATTGATTGATATAGCTGTATGTGCCCTGGATTACTTTTCTGATGTCAAGAGTGTTTTTTTTTTTTGGGAGGGGGACTCGTGAGTGGCCCAAATATCTTGCCCTCAGGTGAGATTTCCCCATCACACACCCACCCCATCAGGGATAATTTTTCATCCCCTACAAAAACACTCTGACATCAAAAGTAATCCAGGGGCAGGTGTAGCTATATCGAACAATTTTGTTGTCCATTTCTGGAAAAAAACTGATTTGCTTATAGGAAAGAGCGCACAAAAGTTCTGTATATACCACCAGTATATACCATGAAATTAAATCCCGACACCAGTAAGACAGGTTAAAGATTTGTAATGAAATAAACATTGACACATTCCAATGGCGTTAGTCAGATGCATACATCAAGTGATCAATGGGTGTGTAGTGATAGGAATTGAGTTAAAAAATTGAACAAACTGTATACAGTATACTGTTATTATTAACATCAATAACAACAAACAACAGTACTGTGAACACCAACGAAACATAAAAATAAACCATGTGGGTCATGTGAAATAGATATCTATCTCACGTGGCCTTCTCACATGAGACACACATATCTTGCATAGGAAGTGGGGGGAGAAAAGTTATGTGGTCACTGGTCAGTTCAGGTGGACAGCAAGAATTGTTTGATATCTCATGATGCTTTTGAACATTATCTTTCCATTAAGTATGTACCTTCCCCAGAAAAGAATGCAGAAGACACTTAACTCTTCATTATTTTTGATGGCCAGCATTTAATCAAAGTCCTTCCTTTTGTGAAGTGTGCAGAAAAATTCCCAACCGATCTGGCCACGTTTCCCCTGATCTGCCATCTACTAGTAATCTAATCCAATCAACATTGTAGACCAAATAATGAACATATTACAGAAGAGCCCACTAAATTGTATATCTTTTAATTGAATATCCTCGTTAATTGTTTTTTTCTCACAAACACCAAACCATTTATCATACCTTTAGTGTTAATTTAGTTTATTAAATACAATTCATTTGTCTGCATATTTTTTGTTCCAATCATTATGATCGAAGCTTTAAAGGCCTATGATTAAAGACTGAACGTCTCGAAATGTAAAAGTTTTCGATTGTACTATTTTCTGGGATTTTTGTCCAAAACTGATTCCTTTCCGGAAGACTGGGAACTTACTGCATTTACCAGATTTTCTCAAACATTCCAGGAGAGTTAACATGTCTCCTTAAAAATGCCTTTTATTACCCCAATGTATTTCTGAAGTTCATATGTGTATTTTTTCTCTATGAAAAGTGGGCAGAGTCAAATATATCTATTGCTGATTCCTTTATAGAACACTTTTAATGCTGTGTGTAGAAGTTATTTCTGATTTCTTGAAAGATTTTATCTGAATGCTGTATATAATTCTTTAAATGCCGTTTATGAAAACCTATTTCCCCCAAAAATAAGTCTACATAAATTCTCGTTTGTACATCATTTAGTTCTGATGCTTTCACCATTTTCTTGCCAACTTGAATTTACTGGTTGCAGTAATTCTGTTTCTCTAGTTTTGAAATGACATTAGTATAATGTGTGCAGCTGGAGTTATTAACCCTTTACCTCATGGGTGCCCAGTGGCACTGTGTACTAAGGCCTACTAATGATGCACTTGCCTTCAACCAATGCTAACCCTGCTTGTGTGGAGTTTGTACATTGAGGAATTTGGCAGTTGCTTGCTGCTGCTCAGTGATCCTCTCTGGGCACTACAGCTTCCTCCACCCTTAAAACTGTCAGACATGAGGTGAAACTGACTGTCAAAAGTGTCATTAACCTCCATTTAAAAAAAGGAAGAAATTACCAACTGAATCGGTTGCATCTGCCTGTGTAATTTTCAAATTAACCAGTTGAAAAAATATATTTTTCAGAATACTTCAACAAACCCTGTCATGTAACCCCTTAACGGAATGAGTTCATTGAACCTGTTCCCATGAAGGGTCACTTGATAAGGTTTTGTTGAAATATTTTGAAAAAGTTTAAAACACAGTAATTAAAATAAATATTCTGTGTGTTTGGTAATGGGCTAAAACTCTACCTAACATGACAAAAAGACTGCACTAACAAAGAAATTTCTTGGAGAGCTAAAAAGTTTAATTTCTTAAAAAACATAGCTAATGATTCGTTATTGGAATGTGCTCATTGAGCACAATGAGTGCTGTTTCAGATGCAAAAATTGAAAAAATAATGCAATTTAAATGGCAATTTTTGTGAACAGTGCTGGTTGGATTTAGGTTAAAAGATTCTGGCACCATGTAGCTTTGAGTATAATAATGTGTTTCCTTTCTCCAATCTTGTTTCATGTATGACAGAAAGTATCGCGTAAATACATATCAAAGTTCAAATTTTTGTTTGTTCAATATTGCAGATTGGAAATCGAATTTGGCCAGCACATAGATACATCATCTGTACTCAGAGTGATTACTTCAGAAAACTTTTGTCAGAGGTTGTAACATCGGTAGAATACAATGAGATTCCTGTTGTAAGTGTAAATGATATTCATCATGAAATCTTCTCACAACTTCTGTGTTTTCTGTACACAGACACCTGTGATCTCTTAACAGTTGGAACCAACTTTGAACTTACGGATAGTAATATAGGAAATAGCGACGCTTTTGTTTCTGGTGAAAATACAAAATTCATTCCATGTGATAGTAAAACTGGATTTGAACATGAGTCAGAGGGAAGAGGGAAAGAAAAGGAACTGAAAGATGAAGACAATAGCATGACCTCCAGAAATCCAGTAAAATATTTACAAGAACTGGGTAGAAAGTTCGGAGTGGAATCTTTAGTGGAAAGGTAAAGTTTGTAGCTAATATCAGGATATTTTTTTTGGACCTTTTTGCCATTTTTCATCCAGAAATGAAATGTTTCATTCATATATCCATTTATTTCCTGTTTGAGAGCTTTAATTTTCTGTTTTGATCAAAAGGTTCACAGTTTATATTTGTGCTATGTTTACGACTTAAGGCCTAAAAAAAGTTAAAAATCTGTTTATCAGGCCCTCACACACAGTCATTTTGTTTGTTGCCCGCAGGCACCATCTGCAATGCTAATTGCTCCATTATCCATGTTATTCTGTAGATTATGAAGCATCAAACATGAAACAAACCAAGTACATGTATATGAACCTCTGATGGTAATGAAATAATAATTATGAAAATGAAAAGGAAAATAAAAACATTGCACGCCTGCATGCATTTTTACTTTTTAAAAAAGGCCTGAGAATATTATTATCCCTGATGGGGTGGGTGTGAGATAGGGAAATCTCACCTGATGGCAAGATATTTGGGCCAGACACGAGGCTTCCCCTGCCCCACCAGTACACTCTTCACATCAGAAAAGTAATCCAGGGCACATGCAGCTATATCGATCAATTTTGTCGTCCGTTTCTGAAAAAACTGATTTGCTTATCAGAAAGAGCAAAGAGCACACAAAAGTTCTGTATATACCACAGGTAATTAATCTCCAACAGCGACAAGTCAGGGGTTAAAGGTTTGTAGTGAAATGAACATTGACACATTCCAATAATGTCAGTCAGATGCGTGCATCAATGCATCGATGGAAATTCAGCACAGTAATTTGACATTATTTGCTTTCCATATAATTTATATTCTGTCAAATGAATATCAAAATTTCCTATAATGCCTCGAAGTTAACTTGGTTCATACTCCCTCCCATCTTCTGTGTGGACATTTATTATGCCCCCCAACTTGAAAAGGTGAAAGGGTATCTAGTGGAGACCTCTGTTCGCCCATCCGTACCAGCATTTTCCCTTGTATCTCAGCCACTGCTACTCTGATTTGAATGATATTTTGTGTTGTGATAGAGCATCACAGGTAACGATACCTGTGTAGCGTGAGTTTCCTCCACACATTTTCTCCAGATTTATGGCCCATTTTCACTCTTTCGACTTCGAAAATTTTTGGCGGGTCGGGGGCATTGGCACACACTTTGCGTTGCCCCTCTTGTTATGAATTCTGCAATGTTTTCGCATAACTTTTCGATGGGAATTTCATGCAACTCTCTCCAATCATAATGGCGTTCACCCAAAAATTCATATAAAAGAGTCAAGTCTCCTTTGGTTTGTGTTTTTATTTCTATTTTCTATTTACTATATGTTCATCTGCTAATATATCTGAAATGTGACGCCATGTTGTTTGTTTACGGAAGAACGTGCGTTGATCAAATAGTCTGTGCGCTCATTAAATATGCTAATAAGCCGCTCACATGAGTCATGTGATAGATATCTATGTCACATGGCTTCTCACATGAGACATGCATATCTTGCACAGGAAGTTGGGGGAGAAACAAGGTCTTCTTTGAGTGACCAAATATTGTTTGTTTTACAAGGATTGTCAAGAAGCTACTACAATTTATTATCCCCTAAAGAGAAGGGATATAGAGAAGAGCTCCATCTGTCCTTCCATACTTCCAGAAGTTTGTTTATGCAGTAAAATGAACACTAGTCATAGGATTTCAATTAAATTTTGTTGTGACAGTTTTATGTATCAACAGTTTCATGGTAGAGGTCAATAACCACCTTTATTTGATTAATATTAAGGGAGTTAGTGCCCTTTGTGTATTGAAATTTCCATTAAATAATTGTTTATGCAATAACTTGGACAGTAGATCTTAATGAAATTTGATATGCTGTTTTTTTATAGTAACACGTTCAGTAACTATAGTGATCTGTGAGACCTTAAACACCTTAAAACTCTTTGAGGTCAAAAATATTTTTAAGGCCTTGAAGGTATACACAGCCCAGTTAATTTGAATTGTCTAAATTGAATCAAATTTCCAAACTCAAACAAAATATTGTACCACGCATTGAGTGCAAAATTGACATGTTAATTGCATATAGATTACCCAGAAAACTCCTGTTAATTGAATAAAAAATCTTTTAAAATGTCCAGATATTACCCTCATTATTATTTATCATTTCAATATTATTATTTCAATAAATTCCCTTTGTTTATGGACAGTTTAGCCTCAGTAATACAGTACAGGCATTTACTCTATCATATCTTGTTTCACAGAGCTCTATGAGCTCTGTCAGACAAGATTCTATAGAATAAATTGACAGTTTATCGCTAGAATCCAGGAAAGTCACCAAACCCCTGTTCATTGAATAATGTTCACCAGAAAATGGCTGCCTTTTGTTACCACTGTCTTGGATTTCATCAAAAATCATGATGATTTATTGAAAATTGATAGAGTTATTCTCCTTTCTATATTCCATTTTACTTTAATTTTTGATGTTTACAAGGGGGGGGGGGGGGAGCATAATTTGCAGTACATGTTGTTGGAGTGGGTGGTCAGATGACTCAAAAACACAAGTTTTTCAACCCCTTGCAAATTTTTGGGTGGTGCCATTTTATGCCAAACTGAACACTTTAAAATGATTTAGACTAATATACACACATTATAGCTCTATTAGGGGATTGTTTTGATTGGTATGTTGAGCTCTCTGGCTTATCGGGGCCCATGATTATTTGAACCAGCAGTCTGTTTGGCCTTGAGTGTCTCGATTTCTATAATTGCAAATCCTATTTGTGTATTTAACTCTTTACCCAACGCAGAGAATATCAAAATTTATTATTTTAATTACTATCCTTTAAATTTTTTCTCAAAATTTCAACAAAACCATATCATGTGACCCCTCAATGGAACAAGCTCATCGAGCTCGTTCCAATGACGGGTCACATGATATGGGTTTGTTGAAATTTATTTTTTTTCTACTGCTCAGTTTACAAATTACGCGGGCAGATGTGGGCGATTCGTTAGGTAAAGGGTTAAACAGATTTAAACATTTCTTATAATCATAGATAATCTTTTAGGTTCCTCTTGGTTCTAAAGAAAGAAAGACTTTATAAGTATATGTAAATTAATGGTTCATATAACAATTGCTCCAACCCATGTTAAAAAACAAAATTAACAAAAAATTAAAACAACGCTCTCATGTCCCATTTGGATAAAATAGTCACAACTTAAAGGGCCAATGCAGGTTCATGTGTCAAAAAATGGTTTCTATAAAACCAATCACATGACATTCCCTGTGTAAAAATATCTCTGTAAAATCTCGGTGCCACATAAAAAACGCCCAGAAACACTAGAAAATGGACCTCAAAAACACTGGAAAAATGCTAATAAAATTGATATATGATGTTGAGAGGGGTGGGTGTCTAAAATATGTCAGAAATTTTTTTTTTTGCAGGATATGGGGTGGGTCTTCAAAATGACTGGAAAAAATATTTAGAAAATAAGAAAAATCTTGCGATTTATGGGTGGGTGCAGGGTGTCTGGGAAGGTTGAATGCACAAAAATGATGGCATCATGTTCTGCAAATTTTTTCTATTGACCTTATAACATACTGCAAATTCAGCAAACAGTATGTTATGGAAACCAAATGAAATTTCCATATCTGTATACGCGGACATACAGCCAACATTCAACATTTAAGAGAAACATCAACATTGTTTCATTTCAGTAAAGACGACCACGCCATTGCGGATCTGAGTTTATGTATTATATAGGTACTCAACTCTGATCCAAAAGCACCTAACGCTAGGAAACAGACGCAAATGCGGAACTGAATGGATACACACACTCCGAATGCTCATACCACTCAGCTTAAACAGAAAGGATTTCTAGTCACTTTTTTATTGTCTTGGACAGGTTTGTAAACCATGGTGATTTGATGAACAGTGATATCATTATTGCCTTTTTTTCATTTTATTGGAAATTTTAATGATTATATGATAACTTGAATAGCATTTATCAGACTTATTTGCTTCGCAGTGTGATGCTATTTTCTTGTTTCGATAGTCAATTGATTTTGGTTGTCATATTGTGTTGTGTTGACAAGGCCAGATCAGCCAGATCAAACAAGACACCATAGGCATCTTATTTGATCTTGAGAAAGAGTTTCATGGTTAGATACCATCCTGATAAATCTTTTGAATACTTTCTTCACGGAGCAAACAACTGCCAGTCAAGGGGCATGGTACCATATTTGGTTTAATTGTTAGGTTCTAAACACAAGGCTGAACATAAATTTCAGATTGGATGCTGTGAAATATGTGAATGGAACTGTGCAGGCCAATGGAAACCGTATAAAACCAGGAAGAGTGAAATTTGACAGAAAAAGACTGTGAGTTTTGATTTACAGTTACTACATTATTAAACCCCCCGCAAACAAAGTTTGGGGGGAGGGGGGGGGTTTATAGGAATCACCCTGTCCATCCATCCGTCTGTCCACCCTTGTAAGCGCAACTCCTCCTAAACCGTTTGAAGAATTTTCATGAAACTTTACACAAAGGAAGAACTCCATATGAAGATGTGCATGAATCAATATAATTCCGTTCTGGCATTTCCAAGGGGAGATAATCTAACTTATACCGTCTGTACATCCTTGTAAGCACAACTCCTCCTAAACCGTTTGAAGAATTTTCATGAAACTTTACACAATGGAAGAACTCCATATGAAGATGTGCATGAAGCAATATAATTCCATTCTGACATTTCCAAGGGGAGATAATCTAACTTAGACCGTCTGTCCATCCTTGAAAGCGCAACTCCTCCTAAACCGTTTGAAGAATTTTCATGAGACTTTACACGGTGGAAGAACTCCTTAAGAAAATGTGCATGAAGCAATATAATTCCGTTCTCACATTTCCAAGGGGAGATAATCTAACTTATACCGTCTGTCCATCCTTGTAAGCGCAACTCCTCCTAAACCGTATGAAGAATTGTCATGAAAATTTACACAATGGAAGAACTCCATATGAAGATGTGCATGAAGCAATATAATTCCGTTCTGAAATTTCCAAGGGGAGATAATCTAACTTATACATTTCAGGCACGGGGGGTATACTTTGTGAGTTTGCTCACAGTACCTCTAGTATTTTTATTACTTTGCCTAATTGAGACATCAAAATCTTTTGAATAAATTTGTTTTCTTTCCCACCTACCACGCTTTAACTTCATACATATAAATATAGTACCTCACCACTGGAGTGTGTTTTGTGAAAAATACTAAATACTAAAATACTAAAGATCTAGTTTTGGAGAGACTATATATGTGAAATGTCAAGACAAAAAAATCCAAATTATAAATGTAATAACTACTCAAGAGTATGAGAGGGAGACGATACTCATAATCATATGCTTACTGTCGAATCCCATCTTGTATAGTTTGTTTTTTTACATCCCATGTTATATTATAACTGTTTGGTGTACATTACCTATGTGAATAGCCTGTTTGATGTATGTAATTAACGCAGTAATTAATTAAAAAATATTGTTTAAACCGAAAGAGTATGAAAGGGTGTGTCACTTCAAATTATCCCTTATAAGACTTGTCAGACCAATTTTGTTTCATGTGAACTTCATCAGAGGCATTCGAATTGAACTTCATGCTGGATAGTCCTGCCTTGTATACTATTCTCCAAACGTTGGTGTGTGCAATACACAAAATAGACCAAAGTAAGTTGCATGAAATGGAAAAAGATTGTGTACACAACTGATTCTCATATATTTGTATTTAGAATTATCGTGCCAATTGTTTTTTCTCCAATAATGGTCACCATATGTTTCATTCCCTTATTTTCCATGTCATTTTGATGAGTGATTTTCTGATTCTCCATATAAATTTGGGGAAAGCTCCATTAAATTTAAAGTTGAATTCAACATCTTGCAGGATGCTCATACAAATAAGAATCATTACTAGACATTTTGAGACAAACATTCCACTGGTCAAATGGAATCTCAGTGATATTTATTATCAGTGTAGATGACACCATTATAGGTTACACATTTTTGCGATATGATTTGCACTGAAAAACATCATAGAGAATGTTAGTTTTAGATTTGTATGAACTAAACTGTCATAAAACATATTAGTTGCCATTGCAAGCTTCTACCCGTCTTTTTCAGTTTATTATCTCTGAAGAAAAAATCTGTCTTAACCCTTTACCTAACACAAAAGGTAGACAACACTTGCAAATAAAATTCTTGAATAACTCATTTTAAGCTCACCTGACTGTAAGTCAGTGTGAGCTATTGCCATCACTTGGCGTCCGTCATCCGTTACCTTTTGCAAACTTGGCTTCTTCTTCACAGCCATTTAGCCAAATTCAAACATATATTGCACAAACCATTCCTGGAGTATACCCTTTCTATTTTGTTCAAATGAAGTGGCTACCTTCTTCAGGCTCTGGTCAATGATGCCAAAGCCAAATTACTTTCCTTCTTCTCGGATAATATTGACTGTTACAATCCTTACTGCCCTGACTGTGTTACATGACAGACAGAATACTTCAAAGTAATTGGGTCGGCTTGAATGCCCATGAGAATACAGTTCAAATGCATATACCCCAAAATCTGGTATGACTCAAATGCGGATTTACGTAACATGATCAACAGGAATATTTATTTAAAAAAAATAAAATAAACATTAAAATTACTTTCCCATTACTTGGATAATATCGACTTCAGCAATCCCTACCGGCCCGACTGTGTTACATGACAAACAGAATTTTCCAAGAGTAATTGGGTGGGCCTGAATGCTCAAAAGAATACTGTTCAAACGCATTGCAAGAATAGAAAAACGTCTGGATATATCTCGTCTCTCGACCCCTGTTTTTGGACATCTCGTAAAAGCTGTGTCAGATAAAAAGGAAGTAATGGTCCCTCTCTTTCGTGCCTTTCCCCCTTTTCTCCCTGGTCAGGTTTCAAAGAATTTTATAACTAAATAGGAAAGTGGTATTAATCACACGATGATTCTTGGAATACATTGGCTACTGTAATTATAAAATGATAACGGCAATTTAATTGCATTGTTTGTTTACTTTCTCATTGGGTTTTATGTGAAAAATTAAATTCGGAATAAAGTAGACCTCTTAAACATGACTGTGTGGACCATAATTTAGATTACAAATGTTACTGAACACAGCAATTTAACTGAGAGTTCAGGTGCGGTGGGTAGGTAGGAGTGTAAGTGACACCAAGCCAGTGACCAAGCAGTTAATAAGAAGCCTCGCAGTCTGATTCCATTGTTGCACGATTCAACTTTCCCGGAGACAACAGGTAGACAGCCAATCTGGCTGTGTTGTCTCCCTGGAGTATACACATTATTACTCAACTAATGTGGAGTACTTTTGTATACATGAACGTTGCCAGTATACTACTGAATAAAGAATCAATCAAATCAATCAAAAGCCTAAAAATCTTTTCAAATCTTCTTCTCATGAACCACCAGAGATACTGCCTTGATATATGGTATGAAACACTCTTTGCTGTTGAAGATTAAAGTTTGTTCAAGGGAAGTTGGTAGATCAATATTTGGACTCTCTGTGGGCACATACATACCCATTTTCTATTTCAAGAACCGATGGCCCGATTTGAACCAAATTTGGCATATAGTATAAGTGGGTTGAAAGTACTTGATTGATGCCCCCCAAAAAATTTTCATAGCCCCATGGGTACCCCAGGGGCTAAAAATAGAAAAAAAATTCATATGCCCATATTTCCTAAACTGCACGAAACAGAGAACTGTTATTTAGTGTAAAGCATCCTTTTGACCAGTAGAATGGATTTTTAAAAAATGGCCATCGGTTGTGTCAGGGTGTTCTGTAGGGTCATATGAAAAAATGCTGAGGCATCATATTTGCAAAAATTTAAAAAAATTTTTACTTCAGAACCGCTGATCAGAATCTTTTGATATTCTCGTATACAGCATCCATAGGACGGTCCCTCGGTTCATATTTGGGCTCAACACAGGAAAAATTTCTTTAAAAATCTTCTTTTTAAGACCTGCTAGTGAGAATCATATCATATTTGGTATGTGACATCTCTAGAGGTGTAAGATTCAAATTTGTTCAAATCGATTCCCTGGGTTAATATTTGGGTTCCCCAAGGGAGCTCAAATATTTACTTCGTGCAGTATAGGGAATTATTGATTAAAATCATTTCCTTTAGATCCAGCAGTCAGATTCTTTTGATATTCGGTTTACAACACCTTAGGAGGGTGTCAGGACACCTGAGGCCCCATGGGGCTGATGAGGGGTTATTTAGTCCCGCTGATGAAATTGCGGGAAAACTAGACCGACGTGGAGAGTCGGAATCCTAGTGCCGCGAACTCGGCGCTGGGAGCTGAGTTAGACCCACGCTGTGATTCCTTCTCTGCCAAATTGGCCTGAGATATGTTCGATTTCCGTTAGGTGTGATTCCTAATCACTTCAGGCTGCATAATGGAAAGAATGATTTAAAGTAACAACGATTCTTTTATTTACACATAAAAATAAAGCCGTTTCAATATTTCAACAATCAACATTTCGATTCTTTTCACAGAAAATGGGTTGCTAGGGTTAATTAATTCTCAGCAATTATATAGTCATTCTACAGCCTTGTACTGGCACTATAGTCTACACACTGGAAATGTTACTACCGTGAGCTCGCCATAAGAGCTTCACAAATCTGAGATTATGTTACGGAGAGCTCGCCATAAGAGCTTCACAAATCTGAAATGTTATTACCGTGAGCTCACCATAAGAGCTTCACCCGCTTAGGCTCAAATGTCAACGTCTGCGTGTAACTGTACCTCTGGCTGTCGGAGGGTTCCGATCAGCAATGTTCGTCATCTATAAAGCCACCATACTTCTGATTTGGGTCAGATATTGTCTACTCATACCTTATGTGCCTTTTGAAAGTCCTCCGTGAAAGTCCTATTGAAATATTCACCGTTCCTGGTTGAATTCACGATTCACAAATGCCCCTTTTTGTGCTGGGGCGAAATTGTCACTCACACCGATCTCCAGTCGGTATTACGATGCTTCGACAGCAAAACGAACTACTCAGAACGCAATCAGTCTGACGCTTCAAAGGGTTAATACGCACAATACAATTAACCTACACTTCTGGCTATTGCAGGCTGATACCTGCTACTCGACAATCTAAACTTTAACGTTCCACCTAGGTTTTCCTTCTCAACGACTTTGGCACTGTAGCCGCCTATCAACCTTAAGCTAAATCAATCGTGGAATGCCCTGTCTGGCGATTCCAGCCGTTTCAGGGTCCTGTGATCGAAGGTACCCCTATGCCAGGAAACAGAATCTGCCTGTCCTGGACTTCACCAATGTGTGTGTGACCCCAAGTGCGTGTCTAATGCTCTGTTCTTCAAGGTTTTTATACTTCTTACCCTAAACTGTCAGGTGGACACACGCTCATCTGTCCATCTGCCAAAACGGTGGGAGATAACGTATATCGAGGCAGAATCAATACAAGTCATCTCGTGCGTGACTTAACGGTGATTTCACTTGTCGAGAGAACCGATTTGTTCCTGCCACTCATTGCTATACTAATGATCAGGTGACGACACGACAGACATTTCTATCTTTTAGAATCTTGTTTCTCAATTGGCCGTGACGATATCCTGCCACCAACCGATTACGTCTTGTAAGACTCGCGACTACTGTATAAATTAAATGAGATTAGACCTTATCTAACATATCGTTTCTCCCCTGGGTCCCTGCCCTGAAGCTGGATATACACCACGTGTGTTTTTTCCATGCCCAGCTTCACAGAGAAGTGAAATTCACGTAGGTTTTTTGCCTTGATGCGTAATATCTTTTGAACTCACAATATCTTTATATACGAGGCCCCTTGCCCCTATATTTAGGCTGGCTTTGCTCTGACAGAGGGTCAGATTGAAGGTTGTTCAAATCAGGTCCCTGGGTTAATATTTGGGCTTTTTATTGAAGCCCAAAGAATAACGTTGTGCAATATGAGAAATTTCTTCTTCTTCAGGTCCACCAGTGAGAAACCTTTCATATTTGGTATGTAACATCTCTAGGGGTGTCAAATTCAAGTTTTGTTCAAATCAAGTCGCTTGTTTGTTCTTGTCTTTTTTGTCGGGGGTGGGGGGGGGGGGGGGGGGGTGGGGGTGGTGGTGGCTAGAGAGAACCACAGTAGTCGAAAACAAAACAAATTCCATTCAGTTGTTTTTAATACTTCACAAAACAGAGCTTGCTAAGAAGCTTTCCTAGGACCAGTAGAAATGAATGGCCAAAAATGTTGCCTGAGGTTGTGTCATATCAAAAAATTGCTCTTGCTACTGATCACTTACTGATACACTCAACTCTTTTGGCAATTTGAGCCAGGTGAGCGTTTTAGGCTCACTTGAGCCTCTGGTTATATTGTAATTCTGTGCCAATTTAAAGGTCATAATCACTGACTCGACGAGTACAGATTACAAATCTATCAAGATGAACAAAAATGTTCTTGTACCTGGTTATTATATTACAATTGTATATTATTTTTTTGCAACTGTTTTTGAGGGAATTCTTCAATAAAACATCATAGTAATAACTATAACAAATCTATCATGGATTTCGAAATTTTGAATACCCGTTGATGGAAGATTTGGATTTTAATCTGAATTGAATCTCGAAGCTTTGCAGAGGCCTAGATGAAACTGGCTGGAAAATTCAGATCTTAGAGGGTTAAAATGTAAATATCTTTATATGAACTGATTATTAATTTCTGGGATAATATCTGTATGAGAAAAATAAGTTAAGTTTGACATCGCCAGTTGTCATCTTTTTTAAACTGGTACAAAAAGTGAAGGGGCTATTCATACCCATGTCTTTCTTGCCATTGAACAGCTCATTAATATTCATAAGTCCAAAGTTCACATTGACAGTGTGGATGGAAACATTGACCAACCTGAAATAAGAAATATTGGAATGAGAGAAAAAATGTTTTGGATGCAAAACCAAACCAAAGTTAGAAAAATTTTGACTAAAGTGAGAGTGCACTGCACAAAAAGGGGTTACGTTACGTCAGTATAAGGTGAATCTGAGAGCTGGGTTTCTACTAGGCTGGCTGAGCAGCCATTGACTGGATGCATTCCTCTCCTCTCCAAAACTATGACACCACAAAGGTTAAATGTTCTGGTCAGTAACCCATTTCCTGAAATCTTTCATCTCCAAAATCAGAGACAATGTGTTGGAAATAAAATTATTTACAAAATCATTTTAGAGAGTGTTTGTTTTATTAGAAAGCATTACTCATCACTTTCCTGAGCAAAGTTCAGGGGGCAGCATTACTAATCACTTTCTGTCCATTATCCATCCGTCCATCCATCATTCATCGTCCTTCAGGCCTTAACATTACATTATCGACTTCTCCTCAGAAACCACTGGGTTGAATTGAAACCACATTTGATGTGCATGGTCTTTATCATATATAAATTCAAGTTTTTTTTAAATAAAGTTGCCAGCTCCTTGGGGTGGGGGCGGGGGAAATTGCTCAAAAATATTAAAAAATCTTCTCATGATCCAGTAGGTACAAGGATTTGATATTTGGTATGGAGCTTCCTTTTGAGGTGTAGAATCAACTTTGTTCAAACAGAGTTCGTGGATCAATATTTGTATTCGTAATGGGAGGGGCAAGATTTTTGGCCCCACCTAAAATTTCTATTTTCCAAACCGATTTCCCAATTTGAACCAAATTTGGTGTGTGGTATTATTGAGTCGTAAGTACTCGATTCATGCAAAAAAAAAAAAACAATTTCCATGTCCCCCATGGGAACCCCAAGAGCTAAGAATAGGAATATTTTCAAATGCCCATATTTCCCAAACCACTCAATTTTGGTATGAAGCATCCTTAGGACCAGTAGAATGGAATGGTGAAAAAAATTCAAAAAAGATTCAAGTTAGTGCAAATTGGGTCCCTGGGTTAATATTTGGGCTCTTTATTGGAGCCCAAAGTTTAAAATAGTGCAATATGAGAAAATTTCGTAAAAAATCTTCTTCAGACCACCAGTGAGAATCTTTCATATTTGCTATGTGACATCTCTAGGGGTGTCAAATTTAAGTTTGTTTAAATCGAGTCCCTGGGTTAATATTTCGGCTCTTTATTGGAGGCCAAAGATTAACTTAGTGCAATATGAGAAAATTTCATAAAAAATCTTCTTCAGTTCACCAGTGAGAATCTTTCATATATGGTATGTGAGATCTCTAGGGGTGTCAAATTTAAGTTTGTTTAAATCAAGTCCCAAGTTTGTTTAAATCAAGTCCCTGGGTTAATATTAGGCTCCCAATGGGTGTCCAAATTTTATTGAGTGCAATATGGAGAATAATCTTTAAAAATCTTCTTCAAATACTCCAGTCAGACTCTTGATATTTGGTATACAACATATCTATGGGGATGAGATTCAAGTTTGTTCAAATCAAGTCCCTGAGTTAATATTTGGGCTCCATGTGGGGTCATTCATATGCCTAAGATGCATTAAAAATTCTCTTCTCACAATAATGCTTAGATTTCTAAATTTGTCATGTAGTATATAACTGGGTCAGAAGTACTTCATTTTTTCCATGACATTTTGGTGGTGGGGGTTGGTGGGTGTATTGGAAAGAAAGCTTTCCTAGAACCAGTAGACTTGAATGGCCAAAAAAAGTTGCCATTGGTTGTGTCACAGCAAATCAAAAAATTGCTCTCGCTGCCGATCACTTACTGACACACTCATCTCTTTTGACAACTTGAGCCAGGTGAGCATTTTAGGCTCATTTGAGCCTCTGGTTTTCCTTTTTGCATCAAAAACAAAGCTTTTGACTCCTCTTTGGAAAAAGCTTAACGTTTCTGAGACAAAAAATGAAAGAAATAATGAAAATTGGAGTGTGATTTTTGCGAACAGCTCTAGCCACTGTTGGGTTAGGAAACTCCTGCCATGAATGACCACCTGTCATTACTGACCACATTTTTAGCTCACCGAAGGGCGCTCAACTTATCACTTGCTGTCCGCCTGTCATCGTGAACTTTTTTCAAACGACTTCTCTGAAACATCTAGGTCGATTTGCTCGAAACTTGGTATGGATGTTCATTACCATATGTCAATTCAAGTTTGTTCAAATGAAATGGACATGCCCACTTGGGGCTCCATAGGGGGGCATAACTCCAATATCACCCTATGTATATTAGAGAAATTACTAAAAAATCTTCTTCTCCAGCACAAGTGGGCAGAATCATTTGATATTTGGTATACTACATTATGGGGTGGATCTGATTCAAGTTTGTTCAAATCGGCCCCCCTGGATTCATATTTGGGCTCACTATAGAAGCCCGAATTTGAACTTAGTGCATTTCAGGCAAATTTCTTTAAAAATCTTCTCAAGATCCAGCAGGCAGAATCTTTTGATATTTGGTATGCAGCATTGTGGGGTGTATCTAATTGAAGTTTGTTCAAATTGCCCCCTGCATTCATATTTGGGCTCACTATTGGAGCCCGAATTTGAACTTAGTGCATTTCAAGGAAATTTCTTTAAAAATCTTCTCCAGATCCAGCAAACAGAATATTTTGATATTCGGTATGCAACATTGTGGAGTGGATCTGATTCAAGTTTGTTCAAATCGAGCCCCTGGGTTCATACTTGGGCTCACTATTGGAGCCTGAGTTTGAACTTTGCATTTCAGGCAAATTGCTTTAAAAATTTTTCTCTCCAGACCAGCAGGTAGAATATTTTTTATATTTTGTATGCAGCATTGTGGGGTAGATCTGATTCAAGTTTGTTCAAATCAGCCTACTGTGCCATCTGTCATCCGCCGCCATCGTGAACGTTTCTCAAATGACTTCTCCTCTGAAACCACTAGGTCGATTTGCTTGAAACTTGGTATGGATGTTCTTTACCATATGTCAATTCAAGTTTGTTCAAATGAAATAAACTTGGGGCCCCATAACTGATAGCTTCCTATGCATATTAGAGAAATTACTAAAAAATCGTCTTTTCCAGCACAAGTGGGCAGAATCATTTGATATTTGGTATGTAGCATCTTTGACTCACGTACATTCAAGTTTGTTCAAGCCAAGTCCCTGCATGTATATTTAGACTCAGTCTGGGTGGGACAAATTTCTTAGCCACGCTCATATCCCCTATTTTTGTAAACCCTTAAAGGATTTTGTCCAAACTTGGTATGGTTGTTCATTAGGGGGCAGGTAGATGATTCTTTTGAAAAAAATCACACTCTGCCCCCGGGGGTGGGGCAGGGGCTAACAATAGTAACAAAATTCAGTATCCAATCTTTTTAGAACTGCAAGGGAGAAATATTTTTTATTTTGCTTGTGGCATTACTGGGAGGTGTTGAATCCGATAGGCAAAAAAAATGCCCTTAATTTGCCCATGGTGTGCAAGGGAGAGAACTCTATTTTAACACTGAACCCTATGGAGATCTTTGATGACTCGGCGAAAATTTTACGGTTTTATGGTTATTCTTTAGGGGGCATGTGATTGATTTGCTTGAAAAAAATTACCCTCTGCCCCTGGGGGGTGGGGCAAAAATAGTAACAAAATTCAACATCTAATATTTCCAGAACACCTAGGCAGAAATATTTTTGAATGGAGTCTCCAACATTCATATTCTGGTTTACTGTTTGACTTCATTCTTTGAAAATCTTCTTCAGATACCTCAGCGATTGATATAAAATATCCTTTGGAAGATGGGTCATGGAATTCAAGTTTGTTCAGATAATATCTTTGGGTTAATATTTGGGCTGTAGCCTGAAGGGCAACTTTGTGTTATCTGATTCAAGTTTGTTCTAATCCTTCAACAATATGGAGCATTCGGTGAGCGCCTAAGCCCCACTTGGGCCTCTTGTCTTAGTACAGATTACTTTTAGCCTATAATAACACTATTCAGAATAACCACTTGCCAAATGCAAGCAGGGGTCGTGCTTTTAAAGTAGCAATTTTTGCTTTTGATGAGTGACGACTTCCCCATCCCTGTCACAGTCACACATTGGATGTTATGTGACCTTGAGACTCACTTATGTCAATGGGTTTCAGTTGTATTGCGTATTAACCAGTAACAATCTGGCTGTGCTCTGGGTATCAACAATTAAATTGTATTTCTTTGTTTACTTACTGAGTCCTGTTCATGTGTTCATGTGTAATCCATATTTTCAATGATTTTTGCCTAAATGGTTTCTTTGATATAACTGAAATGAATCACTTTCATAAAACTCGACATCATCTTTCTCACCTGCATCATCTCATTTTCAATTTTTTTTGTTTTCTGCCCAAACCAGTCCCATTCGAAATGTAGCCAAAATTGGGCATTTTGACACTTTTCTCCCAGTTGTCTTGTACAAATTGCCTTAAACTTTCCTCATATTTGAAGCATGATGTGGTGCTATTGGATAAATTGGTGTATCACCCATGGTAACCCCTTTTCACCACAACATTCTAAAAAAAATACATTTTTAGCTTAACTTGACAAAGTCAAGATAAGCGATTGCCATCACGCATGCAGAAGTCTGTTAGTCTGTTCACATTTTCCATTAGCACTGGCTACACCCCGCAGTTCTTGTCTGATCATCACAAAATTTCATATGCAGGTTTGGGGTCATGTCTAGATGAGAACGTCCCCTTTTGGTCACAATCGGTCAACCGGTATGGCTGCCCGAGTCCAAAACCCGAAAATCATTAGCACAGTCTACAGGTCGTATTTATGAAGGGATTTCATTGTAACTTGGTAGGATGCCTCTGTATAATGCCTAGATGAGAACATCCCCTTTTGGGCATGATCTGTCAATTGTGATGGCTGCCCAAGTCCGAAACCCCAAAACTTTTAGCACAGTCTGCAGGTCATGTTTAATATGGAGGGATTTCATTGTATCTTGTTAGGATGACTCCTTATGATGTCTAGATGAGAATTTCCCCATTTGGGCGTGATCTGCCAACCATGACGACTGCTCGAGCCCAAAACCTGAAAACCTTTAGCACAGTCAACAGGTCATATTTATTGAGGAATTTCATTGTAACTTGGTGGGTTGACTTCATATAATGTTTAGATGAGAAAGTCCCCTTTTGGACGTGATTGGGCAACTGTGACGGCTACAGGGGCCAGAAGCCCGAAAACCTTTAGCATAGTCTACAGGTCATATTTATGAAGGGATTTCTTGGTAGGATGACTCCAAATAATGTCTAGATGAGAACGTTCCATTTTGATCACGATCATTCAACCTTAATGGGTGCCTGAGCCCAAAAACCTTTAGCATGGGCAAAAGGTCATATTTATGGAAGGATTTCATTGTAACCTGTTAGGTTGACTCCATATAATGCCTAGATGATGACATCCACTTTTGGTCATGATTGGTCAACTGTGATGGCTACAGGTGCCCGAAGCCCAAAAACCTTGAGCACAGTCTACAGGTCATATTTATGAAGGGATTTCATTGTAACTTGGTAGGTTGACTTCATATAATGTCTAGAGGAGAACGTCCCCATTTGGACATGATTGGGCAACTGTGATGGCTACAGGGGCCCGAAGCAGGAAAACCTTTAGAACAGGGATCCCGCGCCTCCTTGAATTCCTTGAATTTCAAAACCCCCTCCCAAGGACCTGAAAACTCCTTGAATTTTGAAGCACCTCCTGGAAACTCCTGGAATTTTGGAAAAATCGAGTCGGTTGCTCACTGGATTAATTCAACTCCTAACATTTTTCCTTCTTCCCAACACATGGTCGCTTTATACTCCTTGAAAACCCTTGAAATTCATCCAGCTGACTCCTGGAAACTCCTTGAAAAATTGATCTGAACCTCCTGGGAACTCCTGGAATTCACTTCTCAATTTGGTGCAGGAACTCTGTAGAACAGTCTACAGGTCATAATTATGAAGGGATTTCATTGTAGTTGGTAGGATGACTCCAAATAATGTCTGAATGAGAACATCCCCTTTTGGTCGCGATCATTCAGCCTTTATGGCTGCCCGAGCCCAAAGACCTTTAGCATAGCCTATAGGTCGTAGTTATGGAAGGATTTCATTGTAACTTGTTAGGTTGACTCTGTATAATGCCTAGATGATGACATCCCCTTTTGGTCATAATTCGTCAACTGTGATGGCTACAGGTGCCCAAAGCCCGAAAATCTTGAGCAGTCTACAGGTCATATTTATGAAGGGATTTCATTGTAACTTCATAGGATCACTCCAGATGATGCCCAGATGAGAATGTCCCCTTTTGGTTGCAATCATTCAACCATGATGGCTGCCCGAGCCCAAAGCCCGAAGCCCGAAAATCTTTAGCACAGTCTTCAGCTCCTATTTATGAAGGGATTTCATTGTAACTTGGTAGGTTGACTTCATATAATGTCAAGATGAGAACAGCCCCTTTTGGACACCATTAGGCAACTGTGACAGCTACAGGGCCCTGAAGCCCGAAAACCCTTAGCACAGTCTACAGGTGATATTTATGAAGGACTTCATTGTACCTTGGTAGGATGACTACAAATAATGTCTAGATGAGAATGTCCCCTTTTGGTCGCGATCATTTAGCCTTGATGGCTGTCCGAGCCCAAAACCCCAAAACCTTCAGCATAGTCTATAGGTCAAATTTATGGAAGGATTTCATTGTAACCTGTTAGTTTGACTTCATATAATGCCTAGATGATGACATCCCCTTTTGGTCGTGATTGGTCAACTGTGATGGCTACAGGTGCCTAAAGCCCGAAAATCTTGAGCACAGTCTACAGGTCATATTTATGAAGGGATTTCATTATAACTTCGTAGGATCACTCCAGATGAGAATGTCCCCTTTTGGTTGCGACCATTCAACCATGATGGCTGCCCGAGCCCAAAGCCCTAAAATCTTTAGCACAGTCTTCAGTTCCTATTTATGAAGGGATTTCATTGTAACTTGGTAGGATCACCCCAGATGATGCCCAGATGACAATGTCCCCTTTTGGTTGCGATTTTTCAACCATGATGGCTGCCCGAGCCCAAAGCCCGAAAACCTTTAGCACAGTCTACAGGTCATATTTATGAAGGGATTTCATTGTAACTTAGTAGGTTGACTTCATATAATGTCTAGATGAGAACGTCCCCTTTGGACGCAATTGGGATGATGGCTACAGGGGCCCGAAGCTCAAAAACCTTTAGCACAGTCTACAGGCCATATTTATGAAGGGATTTCAATGGAACTTGATAGGATGACTCGTTTTGGAATAATTTCACTGTAACTTGGTAACTTTTGTTGATATACGTTAACTGTGAGGGCCACATACATTAACTGTGAGGTCATATTAACCCACCTCTCAGCTCTTTAGTACAATGTACACCTCATATTATTTTTTATCAAAAACATAGCATACAGGGAACAGAAATGAACATATTCCCAAATATCACAATTCTTGTCTTATTTCATAATCCTTTCATAAATATTGAACATTATCCTTTTCATCAAACACAACACACAAGTTAAGCTGCAGTGTCATTGACACTTTCATTATACCCCCCCCCCCCCAACAAGTTGTGGGGGGGGGGGGGTACATTGGAATGACCTCATCTGTTTGTTTGTTTGTCCATCCATCCACCTGTGATTATAGTTATAATTGGACATTTTTTTTTCCACAGTTATGCCCCTTTTTGTATTAGAACGTGTGAATTTAGTTTGGTGATTTTCTCAGACATTTATGGGTCGATTCCTTTGAAACTTGGTATGGACTACAATGGGAACATGTGCACCTGTGATTATAGGTTTGATTGGACTTTTTTTGCCAGAGTTATGCCCCTTTTCATCTTAGAATGCCTAAATTGCCTTTAATTTTGTCCAGAGATTTTCAGACATTTATGGGTCAGTTCCTTTGAACTTGGTAAGGATGTTCACTACCATATGAACCTGTGCACCTGCAGTTATAGTTTCAATCAGACTTTTTTTTGCCAGAGTTATGCCCCTTTTCATCTTGGAATGCAGGAATTTTGTCCGGAGATTTTCTAAGGTGTTCATGGGTCAATTCCTTTGAAACTTGGTATGGATTTTTCACTACCATGCAAACCTGTCCACCTATGATTATAGTTTTGATCCGACTTTTTTTTCCACAGTTATGCCCCTTTTTGTATTGGAATGTGTGATTTTTGTCCAGAGATTTTCTCAGATGTTAATGGGTTGATTCCTTTGAAACTTGGTATGGATGTTTTCTACCATGTGAACATCTGCACCTGTGATTATAGTTTTGATCGGACATTTTTTTGCTAGAGTTATGCCCCTTTTCATCTTAGATTAATCATTGCGGTGACAGCTGCATTCTGTAGTCCAAGTGGAACGTTTTTGCTGTTATGTTATTATGAAAAGTTCAACCATGGCCCATTATGGTATCTTGAATAGAAGTGATGTCAAACAAGGGTAATTTTTCTGTCAGAAAAGTTTTTTTGCGATTTTCTGTCAATTATAAATGGAATAACATGATATGTATTCCAGCTTATTTACAGACTGATAATGCCATCTCCAATAAATTCAGGTAAAATAGGTGAATCTCTCGATTTCTTGAAACCAAAAATTCAAGCATTGATTATGAGTTATGCAAAGAAAAATAAATAAAGAGAAATAAATTTTTAAAAAAAACAAATTATACAAATAATTCAAGCTGTTGGGTTTTTTTTCAATTCTTTTAGAATACTTTTGTATCTGTCCTCTTTCCATTTTAAATAGCCCTTACTTGATGACATATTTTCAAAGAGAGACTTCCTGTCTTGAGAGACCACCTTTGTCTGTCATACTATATGTCTGGTTAATTATTGTGCATTTTTAGCTCACCTGACTGAAAGTCAGAGGCAGCTTAAGTGATCTCTTTCTGTCCATCATCCGTCCATTGTCCATTGTCTGTTGTGTAAACTTTACATTATCAATTTCTCCTCAGAAACCACTGGACCAAATTGAACCAAATTTGATATGCATATTCCTTATCATATGTCAGTTCAAGTTTGTTCAAATAAATGTCCCATGCCCACATGGGGCTTCACAAGGGGCATTACTCTGATAGCACCCATAAATTGTTTTCCAAAATTAAAAAAATCTTCTTCAGAACCATCAATTAGAATCTTCTGATATTTGGTATATAACATCACTAAGGGGGAGGGGCAGATTCGAGAATTTTAGCTCACCTGATTGAAAGTCAGGGTGAGCTTTTCTTATCACTCTTCGTCCGTCGTCCTGCGTGAAGGTGGTGTTTGAGCCTCTTTCTCCTAAACCACTGGCCACATTTTAATTAAATTTCATGTAAGTAGTGGTTATATAGGGGCATTTTGATTTTTATCCAAAATAGCTTTTGGCTCATATTGAGCAGAGGTGTGGGGGAAAAATGGCCAAATTTTTTGAAAATCTTCTTCTAATGAACCATCAGTAGCAGAGACTTGATATGTGGTATACAGCGTCCTTTTAAGGTTTAGAATCAAGTTTGTTCAAGAGAAGTTTGTCAGGCATTATTTGCCTTTGTTATGGGAGGGGCAAAAATTTTGGCCACGCCTAAAATTTCTATTTTCAGAACCGTGAGGTCGATTTGAACCAAATTTGATATGAGATGATAATGGGTGATAATGGGTCATAAGTAGCTGATTGATGCAAAAAAAAAATTTTCTCATTGCCCCATGGAAACTCGGGAGCTAAAAATAGGAAAAACCTTAAAACTGCCATATCTCCAAAATTACATGGCACAGAGAATTCTTATTTTGTATAAAGCTTACTTTTATCCAGTAGAATAGAATGGTTAAAAAAAATCCCTATCGGTTTGATCACAAGGTACTTTTATCAGGACTTTGAAAAAGTGCTGAGTCAGCACTTTTTAACACTGTAGGCAATAGGGAAAAGATTAAAAAATCTTCTCCAGATCCAGCAGGCAGAATCGTTTGATATTTGGTATGCAACATTGTAGGGTGGATCTGATTCAAGTTTGTTCAAATCGACCCCCCTGGGTTCATATTTGGGCTCCGTATAGGAGCCCGATTTTGAACTTATTGCATTTCAGGCAAATTTCTTAAAAAATATTCTTCTCAAGATCCAGCAGGCAAAATCTTTTGATATTTGGTATGTAACATTGTGGGGTGGATCTGATGGAAGTTTGTTCAAATCGGTTCCCTGGGTTCATATTTGGGCTCACTATAGAAGCCCGAATTCGAACTTAGTGCATTTCAGGCAAATTTCTTAAAAAATCTTCTCCAGATCGAGCAGGCAGAATCTTTTGATATTTGGCATGCAACATTGTGGGGGTGGATCTGATTCAAGTTTGTTCAAATCGGCCCCCTGGGTTTATATTTGGGCTCAGTATAGAAGCTTGAATTCGAACTTAGTGCATTTCAGGCAAATTTCTTAAAAAATCTTCTCCAGATCCAGCAGGCAGGCTCTTTTGATATTTGGTATGCAACATTGTGGGGTGGATCTGATTCAAGTTTGTTCAAATCGGCCCCCTGAATTCATATTTGGGCTCACTATAGAAGCCGAATTCGAACTTAGTGCATTTCAGGCAAATTTCTTAAAAAATCTTCTCCAGATCCAGCATGCAGAATCTTTTGATATTTGGTATGCAACATTGTTCTTAGTGCATTTCAGGCAAATTTCTTACAAAATCTTCTTTTCCAGATCCAGCAGGCAGAATCTTTTGATATTTGGTATGCAACATTGTGGGGTGGATCTGATTCAAGTTTGTTCAAATCGGCCCCCTGGGTTTATATTTGGGCTCAGTATAGAAGCTCGAATTCAAACTTAGTGCATTTCAGGCAAATTTCTTAAAAAATCTGCTTCTCCAGATCCAGCAGACAGAATCTTTTGATATTTGATATGCAACATTGAGGGGTGGACCTGATTCAAGTTTGTTCAAATCGGCCCCCTGGATTCATATTTGGGCTAACTGTAGAAGCCCGAATTTGAACTTAGTGCATTTCAGGCAAATTTCTTAAAACATCTTCTTCTCCAGATTCAGCAGGCAGAATCTTTTGATATTTGGTATGCAACATTGTGGTGTGGATCTGATTCAAGTTTGTTCAAATCGGCTCCCCAGATTCATATTTGGGCTCACTATAGAAGCTCGAATTCGAACTTAGTGCATTTCAGCAAATTTCTTTGAAAATCTTCTTCTCAAGATCCAGCAGGCAGAATCTTTTGATATTGGGTATGCACCATGCTTGGAGGATGGGGGGGGGGGGGGGGGGGGGGGGGATTCAAGTTTGTTCAAGCCAAGTCCCTGGGTTCATATTTGAGCTCACTGTGGAAGCCCGGATTATAACTTAGTTCAAAATGAGAAATTTTCTTTAAAAATCTTCTTCAGATCCAGCAGTTGGAATGTTTTGATATTTGATATGCAGCATCCTTAGGGAGGGGAGGGGGGGGGGGGGTGAGATTCAAGTTTGTTCAAGCCATGTCCCTAGGTCCATATTTGGACTCACTGTGGAAGCTTGAATTGTAACTTAGTTCAAAATCAAAGACTTGTGGTGGAGAAGGAGAGTAGGGGATATAATCCTAAATTCAGTGGCATGTACACATATTGTGCATGTCTAGTGACTCGGTTTGGTCCTTTTTGTCTTTTTGATAATTTCTGATCTCTCCAAAAGCCAGATATTTGTGGGGTTATTGAATATGGTGCCCCCCCCCCCCCCCTCCCACTGAAACATGGGTAATTTTTTTCAAAGATACCATGCTACCTGCACAAGTCGCCTTAGTTTAGTAAGATTTTGTTCATAAATAATTGTTTTGTTACAATTTATTGGAGAGTGCCCTCTCCAATAAAATAGAACCAAACAATTTTATGTAAAAAGATTTTCTTCTGCTGATCAAACCTCAAGCTAATGCATACAGTTTAAAGCCCCTAAAGTGGCTTCTAGTACTTTTCAATGGAACCATGATAGTGGTTGCTTGCACTCAACCAGTTAATTAAATACTTTGCTCAGCAAACAATATTCAGTTACTTGGAGAATTATAATGACTAGAATGTTGTGGTTTTCCTTCATTCTGATGACAAATGTAAAATTTATTTTATTATATCTATGACAAAACCCTTGGAGATCAATCAGTTAGATGAAATTTCTATACAAGGAATAGTACATGGCCTGGTGATGACTATGCCCAGTGGGGTGGTGTAATACCTGATACAAAGCAGAGAGAACTAAAACACCTGACTGGGCACTATGTGGGCGTAGTCAGTGACAAGACATGCCCTAATCCTTTATATTATATCGAACACCCTTCAAGAAATAATCTGGCTGATTTGTTAGGTAAAGTGAACAATCAAAAAGCAAATCTGTCTTACTACAGATAGTCAACTGGGGAGCCTTTATATCCTGGAAAGTTCTCAAGCCACTGCACAGTTTCATAAAGTCTTTTCCATGTACAATGTCCACCGATTAACTTGATTTTTTCAAAAGATGAACAGAAATAATGTTAGCTTTTAAATATATGCCTCATCACATGATTTTGTGTGTTCAGACACCAAAAATCCAGAGCATTTTGTGCTAAAAATAGAAACATAATAGTGCCCACTCAGGGAAAATTCTGAGATGTAATCCTCCCCCTAGAGTTATAGTACCTGGCTAGCGATCATAAAATACACTAAATGAAATAGAGTGTTAGCAGGCCCGAAAATAAGCAGTCTGACATTTGCAGAATGAGGTCCCCAGAGGGTGAATTTAATGATGCTATCCCATACAGTGGGCCAATTTATCTTCTGGATACCTCTTTCTGTGTAGTTTTGAGACCCTGATTCAGATTGAGGTTCACAGAGGATAAATTTAGTGATGCTACTCTGCTGTGCAGGGTAGCATCACTAAATTCGCCCTCTGGGGACCTTATTTTGCAGATCACAGTCTGCTTATTTTCTGGCTTGAGTGTTAGTAGTTAGCCAATCAGAGGAACAGAAAGTCATGTGAGGTATAATTTTGATTATATAGAACATGGATTGTCTTGATTAACTAAATATTCATTTGATATGGATATTCCATCATTCAGTGTTCAAATGTGTGATATCCACTGTCTTTAACATTTCATGAACTTAAAAATATTTGTTATAAACATTTATTACAATCCAAAGTGTAATTTACTGGGATTTCCCAGTTTGATTATAAATGATAACAAGTGAATTATGCAATCAACAATTGGGTCATGTATCCGTGCACGCAAACAAAGACGCTTTGCCGTGGGTGTAATGGGGACTTCATTGTTTTTTTGTTTTTTTTTAACCCTTTACCTAACATGAAAAGCAGATGACAAGTGCAAAAATAATTCTTAAGTAATGAAATTTTGTTTATTTTGAAAATTCACACCTCTGATATTCCTTCAATTCAAATTAAATATACACAAAATATACATCAAAATCAAGATTGAGATGTATAGAACACGAAACACATGTGTAATCAACTCATAGAGTCGACTGTAGGCACCACTGGTTCCTGGAAGTCTGCTACTGTATTCGCACCAGAACTGATAATTTAATAATATTTCACGAAAACAACTCGTGGCCAAATGTGCTTTACATATCCAAGAACAAAGCTAGGGGATCAAAATTCTTCAAAACACGACGACAGAGCTGCATGGAGGTAAATTCCAAAGCCTTTGCTTTTGTTTACGTATGAATATACTTTGGATTTCCGGTCAACGTGATCGGACGGAAAAAGCATGTAAAAACAACGCCGTGTAAAATCAAATAATGAAAAAGATCCCCTTCATACAGTATACTGTTATTAGATAGAGATTGCACAGTTGCCATATTCAACGCAAGGTATCATGATATCTGTTGAAATTTCTGAGAATTGCGATTTTGTTTTTTCGATGGAAATTCGTGGTATCGAGTGATTTGCGCATGTCTGTCGAGCATGGAAACCATCTTCAATAAAAAATGCAGACAGTGTTGTCCTCTTCCCAAATGCAGTCCTATCGCTGTATTCGAAAGTATTTTGAATGCCTAGCTTTGTTCTTGGATATATGAAGCACATCTGGCCACAAGTTGTTCTGATGAAATATTATTTTATTATCAGTTCTGGTGCGAATGTGGTAGCAGACTTCCAGGAACCAGTGGTGCCTACAGTCGACTCTATGAGTTGATTACATATGCGTTTCGTGTTCTATACATCCCAACCTTCATTTTGATGTATAATTTGTGTATATTTAATTTGAATTTAAGGAATATGAGAGGTGTGAATTTTCAAAATAAATAAAATTTCATTACTTATATAGGCCCTTAAATAACTATTATTTTCATTTTTTGTCTCAAAAACATAGGTTATGACCCCTCATTGGAATGAGCTCAACAAGCTCATTCCAATGAGGGTCATAACCTATGTTTTAGTTTAATGAAAATTAATTGGCGATTTTTGAGAATAGCACTGGCCAGTTTTGGCCATTACGTTAGGTAAAGGGTTAAATAATATAATTATTGTTAATAAAAGTAATAAACAGAGTAATCGCTTGACTGGACTGGTTACGTGAAATAATTAATTTGAGGCGAGGGACTATATTGTAATCACTCATGCACATTTGTGCACTCGTGTTTGTACAACGTCCCTCACCTCTCATGAATTATTTCACGTAACCAGTCCAGTCAAGCGATTACTCTCTATGTAGTTTATAACCTGTAAAAGCCTTTTTCCAACCTTCTGGCTTCAAAGACATTACTATCGCAGTGTTTTCTCAAGTCTTGACTGTGTAGTAACTGTGTAGAGACAGCCCAGACATGGCAAAAAAATACTACTAATTGACTTGCCTTCCAGCATGTGGTGTGGTTAAAATTTTAGAAAAGACCCCTCAGGATTAAGTGAACAATTTGTTATTTAGACAACGCTTTTATTTTCAGACCGGAGTTCTATGATGTATGTGTAAAATCACAAGACAATACTGTAGTGGATTGTCACAAATGTGTGTTGGTTGCCAGACTGGAGTACTTTCATAGAATACTAGCATGTGGCAGAATTGAAGTAAGAGTTTAGCTGGTTACTGACTGTTTCATTATTATACTCCCACTTTGAAGAAGTTGGGACTGTATTGTCTACGCCCTGTACATCCATCTGTTTTTCCTCCTATTTCAAAAATAGTTCCACTCCTATTGTCCAGATTGTGTTACTAGCACATCTAGCAATCAAATCAACAGTTCTTTTTCTGTCTTCTTTATGTTTATGATGAAAAAAATAACACAATAAGGTTTATGACAAGATCGCTTGTTGTCATTGGAAGTTGTCTAGTATTTTCATGCACATTGCTTCTTATTTGTCAGTCCTTATCTATCTTTGCTTAAGTCTTAACCCGCTGAGTATTTTCAAGATATTTTTCATAAAATCTAGTCATGGCTGCTGTGAAGCAGCCATGATTAGATTTGATGAAAAATTCATCTAAATTTAACTCAGGAAATCTTTGGTGCAAAAATCCATTCAGATTACAGGGGGAAATTTGATTAAATGTACCCAAATTATACATATTTCAGTGGCAAGGGAAATTCTGTCCTGGGCAGGAATATCCGCCAGTAGCATACAAGGGATTGCATCTAGTTATTGTTCTTTGACCTGTAAGTTAAATGAAGGAATAGTGATAGATGAATTTAGAAAGCAAAGTTCAGATATTACTCATAAGTGACACTAAGTGCTGGCATCCTGCAGCTTCAAAATTATATTTTGATTTGATATAATCCTGATGATCTGAGTCAGGCAGAATCAAAAATTTTCTAAATGTCAAGATATTCTCGATATCATCCCTGAGACCTGATGACAGAAGAGAAGTTCAAAGTGGTTTCAATTTCGACCCTACTTTGATTTCCGTTTCTAGAATATTCCACTTTCTTTTAATTGCAAGATAAGTCCTCATGAAAGGAGTGTAGTAGAAATTGGACATGCAGCCTTCAGGCTGGTGTCATGGAAAGGCTGCCAAAAGGAGTGTGAAAGCCATGATGTGACCTGACTGGCAGAGGCCAGTCTGGGACCATACCTGCCTTCCTGTGTGTGAAGTGAACAGGATGATGTGTATGCTGCCATGCGGACATCTGCAATGATGACTGAGCCCAACCCAAGGACGGCAACCCATTGGCAACACCACCAATATAAGGTGTAATTACTCATTATGTGTGCACATTGTCAAGAATTGTTGTGTATAGGTATTGCACTTTGATAAACTGTATACAGGATTATGTGATGTCAGTGTGATTACTACAGTTAAGCCACAATCTACAGTGATAGATTTGGCCAAGACAAGATTGGGATTGTTGATAAGAAGATGGAGGATGGCACTTCTCCCTAAAGAGGTATGGTTTGAAGTTACAAAGGTTTGGATCTTCTAGGATATGATTAGGGATGTCAGTACACAGTTTTGTTGTTGATGCTATAAATGATGATTGGTAGTTCAGGGTGCAACACCTTGGAACACAAAGGTTGTAACTCATCCGCAGGTTGTATTGCTGATTGGCTGAAACTAAGGGAAGTATTTTGCTTCCTATATAAGGGGGTACCAGGTCATGATGTATTTTGAAAAACTGAATCAATTTATGTTTGTCACACTTGGAGCTAAGTGGTTCCCAGCATGTTTCAGTGTACAGGTGACTTTTACTTGCACTTGCTGTAGCCTGACTAACAATTCGGGCAGCTAATATTTGAATTTTTTCTAGTTTATATGAGTTGCTGACAGTACAATTTGACAATACTGTGACTGCATATTCCAATAAAGGTTTCATGAATGCAAAATAAATCTTTTTCTAAGCTTTTTCGGTTGAGGGTGAATTTCAGTTTTCTCACATGTCGAGTCGGGACCATGCTTCAGGACACATGTAATCAATATCACTGTTCCATGTACATTAAGAATTACACCCAAAGGTTTCTTATCAACCTACCTTACAGTTGTTCACTACAGGCTTGCACTGCAGTGGAAGACCCTAACTCGGATAAAATACTCTCTATTTTAATCTTTCCCAAGAGATTTGGGAAAGAAAAGTGGTGTAAAAACACCACGAAAAAATAAGCCAAAACTGGGTTGAGCGCCATCGGTGCACACCCAGTAGCGACGATCTTCTCTTAGTACAATTCCACGACTTCCGTTAACCAGTGTGCAAGCAGTCATCAAACCATTCTTTTTTTGTCCACGAAACGTGGTTGACGTGTTGCCATCTTTTCATTATGATACAGTGATAATTCAACTCGTTGATAATGGTTTTCCTGTGACTGGAATTATGGATCTGAAGATTGTATAATAACAGGACTGTATTTTATACATTTTTGTTAATATTTTCATCCACATTTTCATTGTATTTTATTTATACATTCCGTTTTCGCGAATGTTTTTTCCACATCGTGTCAATGCGGTTTGGAAATAACATTTTTCAGTTGATAAATTTTATTATTGTTATTGGAGTTAGGTGTCAATGAGGGACTGTATGGACAGGATTTCTTCACTCTGTTGAGGGCTGAATTTCTGTTTTTTAGGTCCCTGTCGGCCGTCTGGGTTCTGTTGTGTACCCAACGGTTATTCTTTCTGCCACCTTCTCTCGTAGTGGGGGGTGTTCTTCTACTTTCTGTATCTGTTGAGTTCACCTTTTTCTTCTACTGCTCTCACCTCTGTTATTTCCAGTTCGGTTTCTTTAGGGCAATTCCTTTTGCCCTCGCCTTTGGTGCGTTCTCGTGGCTGTTCCTCCCGCACCCGTGGGGGGGGGGGGGGATGCTGTCATTTCAGGGCCTCTCCGACACGACCACAACTGGTGTGAGTTATACCCCTTCTGTGGGGGATGTGCAGCTCCTCCCGCAGGGGGTGGATAACGTTGTCGTTTTGGGGCCTCCCGACACGACCACGTCTGGTGAGAGTTATTCCCCATCCGTGGGGATGTGCAGTTTGGCTGTTGGATTTCTGGTGAAGAGATGTCTGGTTCCGGAACTATGCGCCTTCTCCAGTCGACATCTGAGGCTGTCACTCGGGTTGTGGGGGATGTGCAGCTCCTCCTGCACCTGGAGGGGGTGGGGGAACGCTGTTGTTTTGGGGCCTCCCGACACGACCACGTCTGGTGAGAGTTACACCCCCTCTGTGGGGGATGTGCTGCTCCTCCCGCAGGGGGTGGATAACGTTGTCGTTTTGGGGCCTCCCGACACGACCACGTCTGGTGAGAGTTATTCCCCATCCGTGGGGATGTGCAGTTTGGCTGTTGGATTTCTGGTGAAGAGATGCCTGGTTCCGGGACTATGCACCCTCTCCAGTCGACATCTGAGGCTGTCACTAGAGTTGTGACTCCTCCTTTGGAGTCTGAGCTAGGTGGCTCTCACCCCTTTCCGCCAGTTCCAACAGCTTCCGTCGTATCTGCTGCTACTGCTGTTCCGTCTACAACGTCATCAGGCACCATTTTAGCCGGCCTTCGCTTATCCCTGCAGGGGTCTGCAGTGATGTCTGTAGTGTGGTTGTGGGGTATCGGCCTCAGCCTTCCCTGCTTCAACTTGGCGAAGTCGGAAGTGGCTGCCGACTTAACCCCTCCTGTGTCCTCTCAGCCGTTGAGCACAGCAGATTTATCCCTGCAGGGGTCTGCAGAGGTGTCTGGAGGTGTAGACATGGGTTATCGGCCTCAGCCTTCCCTGACTTCAACTTGGCGAAGTTGAAAGGGGCTGCTAGCCAAACCCTCTACTGTGGTCTCTCAGCCGTCGAGTACCTCAGTTTTTCTCATTGGATTCGGATGTTCATGGTGGGTCACGATGAGCTCCGTAGCGTTTCCGTCCACGCACTCTGGGCCCATGGCTAGTTTTGTGTGACCAACGCTTTTTGTGCAGCCTGGACCTTCTGTCCCGCAGAGGTCTGCGGCGACTTCCCAAGTTTCCGCTCTGTTGATCCTTGGGGTATGTGATATCCCACTACACATCTGCCTTCAGATGTTTTTCCGGTATTTGAGGATCGTGACCCTTCGCTGGTAAATGGGTCAGGAGTGAAGCCACTTTGTCAGTTCGTTCCCACGTCGTTCCGTTCCGACAGACAGTGAGCTTAGGGAGGCCCTCTCCTTGCTCACTTAGGTTCTGTCCAAGAGCCTTTTCCGTTGCTTCTAGCGAGGCTACGAGTGGTTTCCAGGTGCCACCTGTGGCGTCGCCTCCTGGGATTGGAAACAGGTCGCTTTCCAATCCCCTGGTGTGCCCACACCATGGGAGGCGTCTGCTGGTTTGCCCATGATGGGCTATGTGTCTTCCGACTCATGGGATGAGTCTGACATTCCTGACGTCGAGAGAAAACAGTCGTCTGACTATATTTGGGTTCCTTCCAGGTCTCAAACCGTCAAACCAGCCGAAAGTGTCAGCCCGGCTGCGATCATCGGTTGCACGCCCACAGTCTGTGGAGCAACATGCTTCTGGGTGCCTTCGACTGTGCCTGTCAGTACAGGTGTTGAAGCATTTACCGCTTTGGACACTAAGCTGAGTTCCAAGGCTATGAAGACGTCGTTCTTCATCAAGGTTGACACTTTTTGCCTCTGATGCATTATCGTTCCGACAATTTCGTCAATCCGTCAGTCTGCCAGACTGTGACGGTCTTGGATCGGGACACCAACTCCTCAGCCATATGGAGACTCTGGAGTCCAGGTTGGGCTTATCGAGGGGGATGCTGGAATATGTTCTGTCTTCGATCACGTCGTCTCTGCTTTGCTGCTTATCTGCTCCCAGATGAGTTTGACGACAAACAGGTTTTTGTTTTGTGTGTGCTGTTCAAGGCACTCATGCATCTTCTCACACACATGCCTGTTACGCGGCTAGCTTGGAATTAGTTCGCAGGTACGCTGTGCTGGACACACAACATCCCCTTTTGAGGGGCAGTGCGCTGCTCTTCGTTCTGCCTCTTTTGGCAGGTCCGCAACTATTCCATGGTTCCGTGACGACGGTCCGGGATGGCTCCCTTTGTCATTCCATTGATCTGCTGCTGCTTAGTCAGCTTGATCGGCCTTCTGTTGGAGGCAGGCGCCATCCAAAGCCTAACAAGTACCCTTCTGCTTCCTCTGCGAAGCTAAGAGCTGATCCTCCTACCGCCACTTCTACTCACTCACAGGGTGGGGTAGGCGTCGGCAGTAGTCACCTCGATTTCGTCCCAGGTTGAGACACTCCACTAAGTAGGGAGTGCCTCTTCCTACATGAGTCCCTTTCAGCATTACACGTTGGGAACTTTTGACCACGGAGCCAGGCGATCTCCTGTCAATTGTCAATCGACAATCGAGGTCATCAAGAACTTTCTTTCAGTGGGATTTTGTTTCCTGCATGTTCTTGGTGCCGAAGAAGGACGGCTGGCTCAGATAGGTTATCAATCTGAGTATTCTGACGCTCCTCAGTTCAGCATCGCCGCCCCATTCCCCAGGATGTTTTCCAGTTCAAGGCCATTCCCTTTGCCTCGGCTCGAATCCTTGGGCCTTCACCTGTCTGATGTCGCATGTGTTAGTCTTACATCGCACACAGTCCAAGATGTCTTCTTCGGCTTGTCTAGTTGATATCCTCCAGAGGCAATCCAATGCTGCTTTTCTGGAGTCTGATGTCGTCACACTGTTGAGCCTACTCACGTCAACTAGGGTTCAGAGTCAACGGAGAGAAGTCGGACCTGGTCCCTTCTCCGTCTTGTCATCTGGGATGGACTTCATTAGCTCGGAGTCTTCCCCGACTGCTTGGTCTCTGCGTTTCAGTGACGGATCTCATTTCTCTAGGTCAACTGCATGTCTGACCTCTCCAACATTTTTTGCTCAGTAGTTGGAGGCCGAATGTCGATTCTCTGGTTCTGGTGCTTCTGTTACCGGAGTCTCATCCTCGTCACCTTCTCCCCTGACAGATGTTCAGTGGATTATGCAGGGAGTTCCGTTGGACTTCCCCACGTCCGATCGTGTTCTGACGGTAATCGCCAGCGATCTCGGATGGGGTGTGACGTTGGATCCTCTAGGTCTTTTCCTTCACGGGTCATGGGACCAGGATCTAGCAGCTCTTCTTGTTAACCAGAAGAAGCTTCTTGCTCTTCTTCTGTGTTTCCGACAATTCTACGGTGGTTGTTTACATTCGGAACGCACTATGTTCCCATGTACGATTTGGTTCGGGATCTTCTACTGCTCACTCAGGATGTCAACGAGTCGGAGCGGAGTGGTGGTTCGTCGCATTCCCGGTCGTCTGAACATCCTAGCCGACTCCCTGTCCCGACAGGGCAGGTTCTTTTCCGCTGAGTGGATGCTCCACATGCCGGTGTTCCAGTCTCTTTGCGATCTCTGGGGTCGTCCCCCACATCGATCTCTTTGCAGCTCATTGGAACCATCAGGTGGACACTTTTGTGTCCCCGTGTCCAGATGCTCTGGCTTTCGCCGCGGATGCTCTGGCCTTCCTGCCGGTTCCGATTCTGCCTCAGTTTCTAGCCCAGATATGAACCTGTAGTTGTCAAATCCTTTCGATCACACCCCGTCTCCTCAGTGGGTGTGGATCAACCTGCTCCGCTCTCTGTTAGCGTCGGTTCCAGCATGTCTCCCTCTACGTAGCGACTTTCTTTGCCAAAGTCACGCGAGGAGGTTTCAAGTTGACCCGACTTCATTGTGCCTTCGCGCATGTCTTTTATCGGGTCCTGTCTCCTATGTAGTCATTTTTAGAGACGAGCAGTGGAGTTGCTTTTCTTCTTCAAGGAGGCACTCACTCCACTGGTTTAGTCTCTGTGGCTCAGTAGAAGGATCTTCTGTGCGATCACTCTGTTGCTTCTGTCACTCCTTCGATCACACCGATTGCGGAGTTTCTGGTATATGTTTGTTTCTGGGGGTCTCCAGCAATGGGTACAAGTCCATGTTTCGGAGACCTTTTTCATATGTGGTGCCGCATTGTTTCGGCACTCATCCTTGCCTCTCCAAGCTTGTTCAGCACTTTTCCTTGAAAAGGCCTAGGACTTTGCAGTTTACTCCAAGATGGACACTTTCTTGGGTGTGGCTCTGCTTGGGGGGGGGGGGGGGGGGGGGGGGGGCTTTCGTGCCTTTATCCCAGATGGATATGCATTTTCTCACATGCCAGATCTCTCCTGAATCCATTTCTCGATGGATTTGTCTTGCTATTCATGCAGCTTCCGCTCGTCTAGCTACTGGCGATTGTATTACCAATCATTTTTCTGCCACGAGGTGCATGCATTGTCTTCCTTTCGGGGCTTATACAACTCCGTCATGTTGTCGGATGTTATGCTGGCAGCCTACTGGAGAAATGCTACCTTCTCCATTTATCTGCAACAGTTGCAGGAGCAGACAGAGGACCTTTGTCCTACAGGCCCTCTTTCTTCGGCTCAGGCTGTTGTCTATCCCAGCCATTCAGCTTCTTACAGGGTCAGTTCCAGCTCCGTGCTGTTACTGCCTTTTCTGTCTGTGCGTCGCACATCACCATATGCCTCATCTTTCATTGTCTTTTACTAATGTTTGTGAAGCTATGGTTTGATAGGACAAGGCATCTCTTCCTCTGTCCACGGTTCCAGTGCAATTGAGTTATGTGTGGGTTGGTTATGTGATTCCCTCCATCCTATTGTCTATTCAGCCTGTAGTAAACATTTGTAAGGTAGGTTGATAAGAAATATAAATTTTATAGTAAATTTCCTTTCTTATTATTCCTACCGCAATTGTTTACATGGAGGCCCTCCCATCTTCTTATTCGGGTAAGAATCCTTCCTTCCCGCTGATCACATAACTCCTATGTTGGCGGACTCAAAAGAATGGTTTGATGACTGTTTGTGCACTGATTAACGGAAATCGTGGAATTGTACTAAGAGAAGAGCCTCCCCTACTGGGTGTGCGCCGATGGCACTCGACCCAGTTTTGGCTTATTTTTTCGTGGTGTTTTTACACCACTTTTCTTTCCCAAATCACTTGGGAAAGATTAAAATAAGGAGTATTTCAGTTAAGGTCTTCCACTCTAGTGCAAGCCTGTAGTAAACAACTGCGGTAGGTATAATAAGAAAGGAAATTTACTATAAAATTTATATTTTCATGTAATTAGCAGTGTTTGTGTTTTTAGCTCAACTTGACAAAGTCAAGCTGAACGATTGAGATTCGTTGCCATACGGATGTGCATCCACAATTTCCTTTGGCACACCTCAGATCACTTTGAAACTTGGTATGCTTGTTTGGGGCGACCTCTAGATGGGAGCTATCTATTTTCTTCCATTTCCATCAAAAAATGTTGCCGCTGGCAACAACCATTGAACTTGGTTTAGTCAGGTATTAATATATTCCTTTTGCACACCCTAAGGGCACATTTATGATCAGATCGGTTTGAAACTTGGAATGCTTATTGGAGTTAGTTCTAGATGGGATCTATCAATTTTCTTCCATTACCATCAAAAAATCTTGCCGCTGGCAACGAACTTTCAACTTAGTTTAGTCAGGCATCAATATATTCCTTTGGCACGCCCTACATGGTACATTTATGATCAGATCAGTTTGAAACTTGGTATGCTTATTTAGAGTTACCTCTAGATGGGAGCTATCTGTTTTCTTCAATTTCTGTCAAAAAATGTTGAGGCTGGCAATGACCTTCGACAAACTTAGTGCTGTTATGCATCAGTATTTCCCTTTGGCATACCCTGCAGTGCTCATTTTGACCGATCACTTTGAAACTTGGAATGCTTGTTTGGGGTGACCTCCAGATGGGAGCTATCAATTTTCTTCCATTTCTGTTAAAAAATGTTGCTGCTGGCAACGTTCTTAGAACCTCAATATGTCCCTTTGGCACACCCTACAAGGCACATTTATGATCGGATTGTTTTGAAACATGGTAAGCTTGTTTGGGGTGACCTATAGATGGGAGCTATCGATTTTCGTCCATTTCCGTCAAAAAATGTTGATGCTGGCAACAACCTTTAAACTTAGTTTAGTCAGGCATCATTATATTCCTTTGGCATGCCTTCAGGGCACATTTACGATCAGTTTGAAACTTGGTATGCTTGTTTGGGGTTACCTCTAGATAGGAGCTATCGATTTTCTTCGATTTCTGTCAAAAAATCTTGCTGCTGCAACAGCCTTCGAACTCAATGCAGGTACGCATCAATATTTCCCTTTGGCACAACCAGCAGGGCACATTTATGAACAGATCGGTTTGAAACACGTGCTTGTTTGGGGTGACCTCTAAATGGGAGCTGTCGATTTTCATCCATTTCCGTCAAAAAATGTTGCAGCTGGCAATGACCGGGATGCGGTGGCATTGCGGTAACCGGTTCTCGCCAGATCACCGAAGTTAAGCAACGTCGAGCCCGATTAATCATTGGATGGGTGACTGAGCGATTAATTTGGACTCCCGCGTTGTGTCCTTTGGCAAGGCACTTAACCCCGATTGTCCACATGGGGGCACGATGACGCCGTGTACTAAGGCGTACTGCACGTCGATGGTACGCATGTCTTCAACCAATCTAACCCTGCCTGTGTGCAGTGCGGAGTTACGATGTTGGGAAGCTGGCAGCTGCTTGGTGGTTCTCTCCGGGTACTCCGGCTTCCTCCATCCGTAAAACTGTCACGGTCATGATTAGCCATTGTGCATAAGTATATGACCTTAAACACAAATAAATAAATAAATATAGCTGGCAATGACCTTTGAACTTAGTTTAGTCAGACCTCAGTATTTCCGTTTGACAAACCCTACAGGGAACATTTATGATTGGATTACATTCAAACCTGATATGCTTGTTTGGGGTTACCTCCAGATGGGAGCTATCGATTTTCTTCACTTTCCATCAAAAAATGTTACCATTGGCAATGACCTTTGAACTTAGTTTAGTCACTAGTCAGACCTCAATACTTCCCTTTGGCACTCCCTACAGGGCACATTTGTGATCGGATCACTTTGAACTTGGTATGCTTGTTTGGGGTGACCTCTAGGTAGGAACTATTGATTTTCTTCCTTGTCCATCAAAATATGTTGACGTTGGCAATGACCTTTGATGAACTTGGTGCAGTTATGCATCAATATTTCCCTTTGACACTCCCTGCAGGGCACATTTATGATTGAATCACTTGGAAACTTGGTGTGCTTGTTTGGGGTGACCTCTAGATGGGAGCTATCGATTTTCTTCCATTTCAATCAAAAATAGTTGCTGTTGACAATGACCTTTGATGAACTTGAAAACATAGTACAATTGTGCATCAGTATTTCTCTTTAACACCCGGCAGGGCACATTTATGACTGGATCACTTGGAAACTTGGTGTGCTTGTGTGGGGTGTCATCTATATGTGAGCTATTGATTTTCTCTGGCAACAACCTTTGAACTTAGTTTATTGAGACCTCAATATTTCCCTTTGGCACACCCTTCAGGGTACATTTATGATCAGATCACTTTGAAACTTTGTATGTGTGTTCAGGGTGACCTCTAGATGTGAGCTATTGATATTTTTTTCATTTCCATAAAAAATTATTGTTGTTATCACCAGCCATTGAACTTACTGCATTTGTGCAGCAACTTATCCCTTTTGCACTCTCTGTAGGGTATATTTATGAATTTTCATAAAAAAGAAAAAAATACATTGCCACAAGCAATGACCTTCAAACTTAGAGCATTTGTGCATCTTCTTTTGGCATCCCTTGGAAGGAGCATTCATCGTCAGGTTGTTTTGAAACTTTGTATGCTTTTTCAGGGTGACAAGGGTGCTCAGTGGTAGACTGTTGGACTTCTATGCTAGAGGTCCCAAGTTCGACCCACATTATGTCTTTGGGCAAGGCACTTTATCCTGGTTGCCTACATGGGGGCACGATGACGCTGTGTACTAAGGCTTACTGCACTTCGATAGTGCACATGTCTTCAACCGCTGTAACCCGGCTTGAGTGGAGCTTGAACAGAGTTAGAATGTTAAGGAGCTGAAAGTTGCTCGTCGATGCTCTGTGGTTCTCTTTGGGTACTCCAGCTTCCTCCACTCATAAAACTGTCATGGTCACGATTAGCCATTGTGCATAAGTATGTGACCTTAAACACAAATAAATAAATATGCAGGGTGACAAAGACTGGAGCTATCAAGTTTCTTTTCATTTCCATCACAAACTGTTGCGGTTAGCAGCAATCTTTGAATTTATTGCATCTATGCATCAACATTCTTCTTTGACATGGCCTACAGGGCACATTTATCATAGGATTGTTTTTTAACTCAGTGTGCTCATTAGGCGAGACCCCGAGATAAGAGCTATTGATTAGCATTCATTTCTGTGAAAAAAGTTGCCGTTTACAATAACCTCTGAACTTGCTGCATTTGTGTTTCAACATTCTTCCTTTAGCCAGTCTTATAGTTTACATTTAAAAATTGCATGGATTACTCTAACGGTGTGCACACACAATGCTGTTATGTTGAAATTTCCTCAAATAGCATTGGTACCAATGATCTTCAATTTTACCATTTAAATATCACCAAGTTCAAATTTGTGAAGTTGAGCTACAGTGTCATTGACACTTTCATTTGTGGATCAAATTTGGTCAACCACTCGTGGGCCCACTATTCAATTGTGTTTATGTCCGTGTTTAAAATTAAAGCGGCTTGTTTGGGGTCTTCAACGATTAAGTAAAGAGAAGTGTCGTCAGCAGATAATCGAATTCTACTGGTTAGATTTAGTGTTATATCATTTATGTCGACAAGAAATAAAAGTGGCCCCAAAATAGACCCCTGTGGAACACCTGAATTTATTTGCTGCCAGGAAGAAAAGTCTGAGTTTACAACTACCCTCTGTTTCCTGTTAGTTCAATAAGGTTTGATAAATTCCAATAAATCCCCAGTAATACCAATCTGTTCTAGTTTATACAGTAGACCTGCATGCCAAACCTTGTCAAAGGCCTGGCTAACAAAATACAACTAGTGATGTACCGATAATCGCAATCGACAAGGGGAACTGGCCGGTTATGGCACATTGGCTGATTATGACAACCAGCAGTTAAAAACTGGCGGTTTCCAGTCACTCTGTATTTAACACTGACTATTAAAAATCTCTGATATCTGTACTGTCAGTATGGGATCGCCACCATTTCTCAGCTGATCGAAGTCTCTGGCCTTCAGTCACGGTGCTGAACAACATTGCATTGGGTACATGAGTAAATGAAATGTGTTTAGCCGGTAGTCTAGTATTTCATGATGCAAGCATCACAATACAATAAAAAAATTAAGATTGGAGAAAAAACTTAAAAAAACAATCTTTTTTCAATGATAGCCGATTGTTATTCAGCATGTAAGTAGCATGATTGTCACAAACACGCTTTCAGTTTGTCAAGTTAATTTTTTAATTCAGTTGCCTCCCTTGATGTTTCTCTCCAATGTTGATTGCCGAGTACAAGTAAACACTGGAGAAACACATCAAGGGAGGTAATAAGTTGAAAAATGAACATTAAATAATAAATTCTGACATGTCGCGTGTGGATCTGTAAACCATGTGTCATACAACTTCACAACACACATTAACATCAAAGTTATTATTCATTTAAGACACAAAGTATGTGTGCTTAGTATATTCCTGGTTAGTATAGCCAAGTGTATTGTATTCTTACACAAAACTGTATTAACACTATTTACTGGAATAAACAATCTTCACAAGAGAACAATATTGTGCGATTGTATCGTTAATAACGATCTTCTTCCCCCACCCTAAACCCCAAACATGCAAATATTATTTTGGCTAATATTGCACTTAACATGCATACTCTTGAGAACTTGTGTGGCATTAAGCTTTCGTAATTGGTGATTTATCAATGAAATTTTGTATAACAGGCACCAACAGATTTTCTTCTGTGTCTTATTTCAACCATCGGAATCAACATTGGAATTGGCAGAGAAATAAGAAAGAAAAAAGTTATAATAATCGGTTCATCACTAAAGACAGCCCTGTCATCCTTGCTTTTGTCAAGAGCTCTACTGAACTCATCATTTAGTCGCATCACTGTTGGGTCACCCTTGATGAAACCTGATTGGAATTGTGACAATAAATTGTTTTCCAGGAGAAACTTCCAAATTTTGTTGAAAATACATTTCTCAAAAACTTTGCCAGAACAGCTAATAAGAGAAATCAGTCGATAGTTGGAAACTGAATTCGCTGGATTTTTTTTTTAATTACTGGGCAGACATTTGCTAGTTTCCACTGAGAAGGGAAGTAGCATGTAGTTAACATTAAGTTAAACAATGAAGTTAGCAGATTAGTGAGACTAGTACTACACTCTTTAAGAATCCGAGGGCTAAGTAGTCAGACCCAGATGCCTTAGATATTATCACAATTTTAAGGCCAGGTATACATCAGTTACTTCTATAGTAGCAGTAGCAAGTGTGGGGGGTGACCAAGGAAGAATGGAGGGGGTAGGGATGCTTGTGAGTCATCAGTTGTGGAGATAGTACAGAAGTAATCGTTAAAGCTTTATCAGAGTCTTGTGCCAATATTTTATTCTGATAATATATATTTGGAATTTTGTCATCCTTATTCCCAGTAATCTGTTTAAGAGTTTTCCACCAGTCTTTAGGTTGCGTGTTAGGATCATTCAGGGTATTTTGTATTTTCTTATTGTATCTTGCTTTCCCTTTGCTAATATCTGAAACTACCTGGTTTCATTTCATTGGGTTCTTTTTGAAGCAAGAGAGTGAAAAATAAGTTGGAGTCTTGCTATACAGTGTGCATGTAATTTTCAGTTATTGAAAATATGGAAAGTCAGTTTTCAACTCATATCATAGCACAATGCTATGTTATGAACTCAGTGTTGATTTTATGTATATTCTATAGAATAAGTCCATTTGTCTTGGAGGTAAAGGATGATTTTTGAGTCATTTGTCCTCCAGAGTGAGTTAATTTAGGGAAAAATCTGTAGCCCCTGGTTGGTGCTGAGGGAGGCATTCTGGGGAGGTCCTTGCCCAATCTAATTTTTGCTGTTCCTTAAAACAGTGACCCAATGCAAGTTTCATATATCATCGAACTTTGTGTAGATTTTCTATATATTTCGTAGGATAAGTCAGTTTATCTTAAAGGTAAAGCATGATTTTATTGAATAAGGTCATTATTGAATAAGAAAAACATGATTGTTTTTTGTTGAATTTGTGATCTACATGTGTGGTTATAGTTATGATTATACTAAAATAATAATAAAAATAATTGAAAATGTTGATTCCAGACTCTTTTTTTTTCTCAACCATGTCATCTTTATTATTACTATTGTTATGCCCCCGACTTGGTCGGAGGGGGTATCCAGTGGTGAGCTGCGTACGTTCATGCAAATGTGTCTGTCCAAAATATTTGCTGCTCTAGCACAGTTATTATTTGTCGGATTCAAATAATTTTTGGCATGCTTGTCCGTCAAAATGGGGGAACGGATCCTACAGCAAAATTAACATCTTCGCATAAACATTTACAGAGTTATTTTCCCTTGTTTAACTTGGGGCATTATTATTGAAAAATGGTTGAAAAATGTGTCCGTCCAACATATTTACTGCTCTAGCTGTTATCATATGTTGAATTCAAACAATTTTTTATCATGCTTGTTCCTCAGCATGGGGGAACGGATCCTACAGTAGAATTAATATCTTCGCATGAGCACTTACAGTGTTATTTGCCCTTGTTTAACTTAGGGGATGATTGAAAAATGTGTCCAACATATTTGCTGGTCAAGCTCTGTCATCCGACGTTGGATTAAATAATTTTTGCCATACCTCTTTGTACAGATTGCTGCAGGCACATGTCATACTTCTGGTAGCATAATGCTATCCATGGTATTGCAGGAGTGGGCATATGCCACGCTTCACGTTGCTCTTATTATTAGCTCAACTTTGGCAAAGCCAAATTTGAGCTTATGCCATGGCCAGTCGTCCGTCTGTCCATCAACAATTCAATATGGCTCAGGCTAGAGGCCGTATTTATCAACCGATCTTTACGAAACTTCTTGGGTACCTTTGTAATGACCATGGGACGAGAACGAGTGTTTTGGGGTCCAACCCGAAATTCAAGTTGGCTGCTGGTGGCCATTTTGTACAGACTTAGGTGAAATCGGATTTTTGCACAGAACTTCCATGTGAAAGCACTGATTTGAATAATTTTTTGTATGAATGTTTAGTACCATGGGATACATCACATATAATACAGGTTTTTTTTCTCGTACGTAAATTATGCAAATTAGACTAACTTTGATGTATTTAGTGTTACTTTCAGCACTGTAAGTGCAAATGCCAATACGCCTCGGGCTAGAGGCCGTATTTATAAACCGATCTTTACGAAACTTCTTGGGTACCTTTGGTATCACTGTGGGACGAGACCGAGTGTTTTTGGGTGCGGTTCAAAATTCAAGATGGCCGATGGCAGCCATTTTGTACAAAATTAGGTGCAATCAGATTTTTGCACAGAACTTCCATATGAAAGTGCTGATTTGAAAAAATTTTTGTGTGAATGTTTAGTACCATGGGATACGGGTTTTTTTCTCGTGCAGAAATTATGCAAATTAGATGAACTTTGATTTTTTCAGTGCTACTTACACACAGTAAGTACACATGTCAAAAGGGCTCGGGCTAGAGGCTGTATTTATCAACCGATCTTCACAAAACTACTTGGGTACCTCTGTTATCACCTTGGGACGAGAACGAGTGTTTTGGAGTGCGGTCCAAAATTCAAGATGGCTACCAGTGGCCATTTTGTACCAAAATTAGTTCTAATCAGTTTTTGTACCAAACTTCTATACGGCTCAGGCTAGAGGCCGCATTTATGAACCAATCTTTACGAAACTTCTTGGGTACCTTTGTTATCACCGTGGGATGAAACGGGTGTTTTTGGGTGTGGTCCGAAATTCAAGATAGCCACCAGCAGCCATTTTGTACCAAAATTAGTGCAATCAGTCTTTTGTACAGAACTTCTGTATGAAAGTTCGGATTTGAATAAATTTTTGTATGAATGTTTAGTAAAATGGAATACATCACATACAGTACGGGTTTTTTTCTCGTGCAGAAATTATGCAAATTAGATGAATTTTGATTTATTTAGTGCTACTTACACACTGTAAGTGCACATGTCAATACGGCTCGGGCTAGAGGCTGTATTTATCAACCGATCTTCACGAAACTTCTTGGGTACCTTTGTTATCACCTTGGGACGAGAAAGAGTGTTTCTGAGTGCGGTCCAAAATTCATGATGGCTGCCAGTGACCATTTTGTACTGAAATTAAATCCAATCAGATTTTTGTCACAACTTCTATACAGTTCGTATTTATGAACAGATCTTCACGAAACTTCTTGGGTACCTTTGTTTTCATCTTGGGACAGGAATGAGTGTGTTTTGGGGTGCCTTTGTTATCACTGTGCTATGAGAACAAATATTTTGGGGTTCAGTCAGACTTACTCTGGGACTCAAATATTTCTTTTCTAGTTTAGCATCTGACTGTCACCCACCTTTACAATACTTTACCTATACATCTGTTACAGGCTACGGTCAGTATTTATGTACAGACCGTTACAATACTTTATATGTACCTTTGTTATCAGGTCATTACCTAGATGTTTGTCATTGCTGTGTCACATACTATACATGTACATGTCTTGACAAGTTGAGCTACAGTGTTATTGACACTTTCATTATTATTATTATTATTATCGTGCAGTGGTGTTAATGCAGATGTTTGTTTGGAGGAGAACAGCCTTTGCTTCATCGTGCCACCGAAATGTTATTTCACACCTTGTGCAAGTAGTTAATTTAATTGACATGTACTTTAATAATTAATCATTTCAATCATGACTAGTTTAATTGTATAACCCTACAAGAGTGGAGAGGGTCAATTTTACAACATGTTGTAAACTGGCATCACCTTGCTCACTAGTTGTATGCTGTGGGGACTTTCATGACACACAAGGCATTTCGCTACCACTTTTGGCAAACAACATGTTCATAACCAGCTGTAAACAAAAATATGCGATTGAGTACATCACGAATATTTGTCATATTTGCAGGTCTGGTTTATTCCATTTCTTGATCAATTTGATCATGCAAACACAACAATTTGGTTTCACAAATGGTGAGGGCTTTGTACATAACCAAGGCGAGTCGAGCCCGCTGTTCAATTCTCAAACCCAAGTAATAGACTAATAGTGTCCATCTGCCTCCTCAAATTTTCTGCTGTCACTGCCAACAAAACATGCAAATGTCTTGTCTGTTGAGGAACACAAGTCAACAAGACATCATTGTTAATTAAGCAGCAGGCAAACTGACATGCATTGCAAAGGCAATTAAGCTTATCCGTAATGCTCAAGACTGCAGCCAACAGGAACTTTGATGTGGAGAACACACTGCAGTGACATTTTTGTTACAATCCACATTGAACGTGCTGTAAATGTATATATTTAAAAAGTATTCTGAATTTTTCAAAAATCAAAACACAAGGAAAGAGAAATAAAAGTATTGTTATCAATTCAAACTATTATTGCTTATCTGTTCCAAACCTTACAATTCATTTAATTGATTTGTTACCAGAGGGAGAGAGAAGATTGTAATTGAGGTTATAGCTAATTTGTTTTTGTTTAACTGGTTGAGTGCTGGAAGCCCAAATCTGGGCTTTACTCTGAAGTGTGGGTGCCACAAGTGAAAGGCTTCAGATTCTGTGGATTCTCTTCATATCATCTTTGAAGTGAAATAATTTGGTCCGAAAGTATTTGCCCTGTTGCAATTTATGGGAGAGTGCCTATGGGCACTCTCCCATAAATTGTAACAAGGCAAAGACATGTGACCAAATTTTGCTGACCAAAATTAATTTAGCACTCTACCAGTTAAGTAATCACCGTGGTGACCCAGAAAAAGTTTCAGCACAGTCAATCAGGATGATTAGTCTTTTAGCACAACTGTTACATAACGGCAATCAGCAATACTGGTGTCAGTTTTAACTGAAAGGTACGCTTAATGTGATAGTTATATCATATTCGGACACGCAATAATTAGTTTTGTTTTAATAGCGGTTAATTGAGATTGAGATAATCAGTAAATTTGTAAGCTCTAATCTAGAAAGCTATGTTTGTCCAATGACCTGTCAGACAGATGTTGCGTAGACACTCTTCCTAGATTGAGCTTGTTAAATCAGCTGTATGCCATTGTTGAGACATGCCCTAACTAGCCTTTTGAAGATTAGCACCGAATTAAGCTTATATATGTTTTTGACAGCCAAACAAAACAATGAAAGTAGAGTCCTATATAAGTCACTTCACCTTACTCTGAAAGGCAGATAGGAAATAGGACAGGACAGCCACGTAATATGAAACAAAGACAATGTAGTTTATCGTACAATCATACAGATTTGGCCATAGAGATGGGCGATTTTCCAATTTCTGTTCGATTTTCGATTCCGATTTTTTAAGACAAAAAACCTCGATTCGATATCGATTTTCGATTTTTCTCAGTAAAGGTAGGGATTTTCTCACCAAAAGTTTAAAACACCATTATTAATGGTGTTTTGAACTTTTCATGAGGAAATTCCTCTAGGTCTATTATTTCCCAACTGACCTGAGCATTCTGAGAAAGAGTGGAAGACGACAGGAGACTGAGGAGAGGAGAGTATATTTTGATCGTGTGACTGTGACTAGTGTAAATAGTTCAAGGTCAGTTAAATATTGAAACATAAATGACTGTTAAAGGTATCCCAATTCCCTGAGTGTTAGCTGTGCTGCATGCAGTGGATAAAAACAAAGAAATCTGTACAAATAATCATAATTTCTTTTCATTTTTAGTCAAGAAAGAAATCATGAAATCTTCTTGGTGATTTGACTTTCCGACCAACACGAGAAGTAGTGCTTTCATGAAAAAGCTGTGGCAGATCACCTTCCTCCAGACAAAAATCATTCTTTTCTGTTTTCTCTTCAGCATCCAAATCAGCAATTACTTTTCCAGGAAACTTGCGGCAAGTACCAGGATCAGCAATAACCGACTCCCAGTTCTGCTGAGCATGATTGTCCCTGCAGGAGACTTCAGGAGATTTGCTGCAAGCATCAGGATCAGCAATAACCGACTCCTGATTCTGCTGAGCTACATTTTCCCCAAATTCTGATTCATTTGATGGCTGTTCTTGAGAAATTTTTGCCTGGTCATCTGATACATTTTCCTTTGCACTTGGTGTGTTTCTTTCATCACTTTCACTCACCTGTGTGTCTTGATTGTTGAGAAAGCTGTTTCACAATCTTTTGAGCCAGATTGGAATAAATCCATCGGTACTCAGTTTCAATTTGTCATGATGAATGACATAGTTCCCTTTTCTGTCTCTTATGGTGTACAATGGTGAGTGACTATGTACCACAAGATAAGGACCAGTCCAGGGTGATTTTAATTTCTTAGATTGACCAACTTTGATGGAGAAGTCACTCTTGTAAACCAGGTCCCCAGGCTGATAAGCATTTTCAACGGCACAGAGATCATAATCTTTCTTTTGTCTAATTTGTGATGTTCTCAAATTCTTTCTCGCAAAACTATGGATCCTTGGCAATACTTGGCTCAATCTTTCCACCCAATCTTCTGGTTCTGATTCAACATTTTTATATGACACTAATCCAAAAAGTAAATTAACTGGTTGTATGACCTCTCTCCCAAGCATTAAAAGATTTGGGGTGAATCCTGTTTGTCGATTCTCCATAGAATGAAGTGCCATGGAAAGAAGAGGGAGGTCGCATTCCCATTCTTTACTTTTACCATCTATAAAACATCGAATCATTTGAAGTACAATCCTATTATACCTTTCTATCTGACCATTTGAAGAAGGGTGATAAGGCGTTGTTCAGGTTCTTGCTATCTGTAATAGTTCACACAGTGATTTGAATAACTGACTTTGGAAATTTGAGCCTTGGTCTGTGTGAATTTCGAGAGGACAGCCAAACGTGACAATAAAGTGTATAAGGAATTTTTTGGCTACTGTGATAGCTTTCTGGTCAGGAATTGTTGTTAATTCTATCCACTTGGAAAATTGGTCTATCATCATCAGCACATAATTGTTTCCTTGATTACTTGTTACAAAAGGCCCAAGGATATCCAAATGCACCCGTTCCATTGGGTAACCGGCATGAAAAGATTGTAATCGAGCTTTCTGCCTTACATTCAAATGTTTATTCTTATTACATATGTGGCAAGACTGAACATATACTTTACAATCCAATGACATGTTATGCCATAAAAATGATCTTTTGAGGCGAAGTAAGGTCTTTGCTTGTCCAAGATGGCCAGCAGTTTTTGTGTCATGACAATAAGATAAACATTCTTTCTTGAGTGAGTCTGGAATGAGTAAAACAACATTTTGATCTAATTGATTTTCCCATTTGTAAAGCAATACATTGTTTTGGATAAATAATTGTTGTCTACATAGCCAGAGAGCTTTCACTGCAGGACTACGTAATTTGATGACATGCATAGGTGGTGATGTTTGTTGCTCCAACCATTCAATAATTTGGGAAAGATCTTCGTCATGTCTTTGAAGATTACTCATTTCTTTATCAGAGAAAGATTCTAACCAATTATTCTGAGAGAGTCGAGGTTGTGTTCTGTCTTCATAATCATTATCTCCAGTACCAATTTCATAATTAAGACATGTTAGCTCTTCACAATTCTTCATGACTTCTGGTGAGACAATTTTTAAAGCAAGTGGCACAACATCATCTACATCATCCTCAAATCTTGACCACTGCAGATGTGCCCTTGTACAGAATTGGCAGCCCTTACATGGTAAATTTTCCAATTTTGAGCCAGCTTGATAGCAATTACAATTTTCTAAAGTATCTGGTATTCGAGATAGGCTATCAGCATTCAGGTGTTTTTTTTCCTTCTCGATGGATGATCTTCATATCATATTGTGATAATTCTTCCATCCATCTTGCAAGCTGTCCCTCGATGTGCTTGAAGCGCATTAACCATACTAAGCTGTTGTGATCGGTTCAGTTCGCACCACAAAACTGCGTCCCAATAAATAATGCCTGAACTGTCGACAAAATTTAATAACCGCTAACAATTCTTTTCTTGTCGTACAGCATTTTCATTGTGCAGGTGGCAGCACATGGCTTGTGTAACAAATTACTTTTTCAGTACCATCTTGAATTTGAAGCAATTCAGCAGCAATGGTTTTATCTGATGCATCTGTATCAAGCAGAAAAAGTCCATCAGGAGATGGGTATACAAGCAATGGTGGTGAAGTCAATACTGCTTTCAATTTGTCAAAACATGTTTGATGAGTAATTGTCCAATCAGATTCTTTACTGTGGGCTAAATCATATAGACTGGTAGTCAATTATGCAAAGCCTTCAATGTGGTCCCTGTGGTAATTTACAAACCCTAAAAATGACATCAGCTGGGTTTGATTTTGTGGGATCGGCCAGTTGATTACTGTTTCAATCTTGCTGGGAGCCACCCTTACTCCTTGGGAATCAACTAATTTGCCCAAAAATTCAACTTGTTTCTGAAGCATGATACACTTTTTAGGTTTTAATTTCAAGTTGTATCGCCGAACCGCTGAAATACTTCACTCAGGTTCTGTAGTGAGCTTGAAAAATCTTTTCCCAGAACAATGATGTCATCCAAGTAGACCAGCACTTCACTCCATGTTAAGCCTCGTAAAACCAAATCTATGGCCCTCTGAAAAGTTGCCGGCGCGTTACCGAGACCAAAACCCATCCTTGTGTGCTCAAAAAGGCCATAACAAGTGATGAAGGCCGTTTTCTTTTTATCATTCTCGTCCAGCAAAATTTGATAATACCCTGAAGCCATGTCAAGGGTTGAAAAATATTCTGTGCCATGGAGTGTGTCCAAACAGTCTTCAATTATAGGTAAAGGGAAGCAATCTTTTACAGTTCTTTCATTTAATGCTCTAAAATCCACGCACCATCTTACAGTGCCATCTTTTTTCCGAACTAAAACAGGTGCTGATGCCCAGTCAGAAGTAGATGGTTCAATCACTCCAGCATCCAACATCTTTTGAAGATGGCCCAACTCCTGATCCTGAAAGCCTAAAGGTGTTCTTCGAATCTTTTGTTTCACTGTTGGAGACTGACCAGTTTCACTTTTATGTTTTATTTCGGAGAAACAACCTAGGTCAAGGTCATGAGCTGCAAATACATCTTGGAATTCCAGGAGTAGATTTCCCAACTCAATTATTTGATTGTTATTCAGGTTTGCAATGGAATTCCTAACCATTTCCTTCAAATGTGATGGTAAGGCATTCTCCATTTCTTCAACACTTGTGGTTTCTGTTATTTGAGAGGCCAATTCTGTGATTGCTTCTTCCTGAAAGGCTGTAAGTAGCACGTCGTTATTTAAACAGATTTCTTCTGCATTTCCTACATGGACATTCCTGCTTAGTTTAATATGGTGATTACTCATATTTATAACCTTCAATGCCGTTGTTTTTCCATTTCCCATGACAGATGAAAATAATAAGTCACTTGGTTGTGGAACAATCTTAATAATGTAGTCGCCACACAAATTGTCTTCCAATTCAACATTTTTAAAGGCTATGGAATTGGGAGGTACTTTTATGGTATTTTTTAACAAACACTCTTGAAATAGGAATTCTGGAAGCTGAAAAAAGTTGCTTGCAGGTAGCATTAATGAGTTCCTTTCCAATTCTAATGGTGTTGTTTCTTAAATTTAAAACACAATTTTCTGCTACCAGAAAATCTAGGCCCAGGATCATTTGATCTTTCAGTGGGGTTACACAAACATCTATTCCAAATGTTTCAGAACCAATCGTTACTGGAACATCAGTATATAACTGGCGCATAACTGGCTGTTCACCAATACCCCTTAATCTGACATACTTAATGGATATTGCATCTGGAAAAACACTTTTGAAGAACTGTTCATCCATTAGGATAACCATGGCAGCAGTGTCAACTACTGCAGTTGCTGGGCAGCTACTAACCGCCACATGCAATTGCAAGCTGAATCCATTAACCCTGTTGATATCAACAGCTTCCACAATCTCAGTTTCATCTTCAAAATTGCTAAAATTTTCAGAACTATTTACAGATTTTTCATTATTTACACTTTTACTGTGGCCTAGTTCTTGCCGGACTGAGTGTTGGCCTTTTCGCTCAGTCCCTGGAAGTTTACTGACTTCTCAGGTGTGGTCTGTCCGAACCGAGACTGATATTGTGGTTGAAAAGATGCAGAGTTTGATTTGGGTAGAGGCGAGCCCATCTTATTTGGACTGTTGCTGTTCCACCTCGGCTTATCTCTGTAATCATAAGTTTGCCTTCGCCCATCTTGCCGTTGTTGGTTTTGTTGTCCATAGTTCACCTTGATGTTGCAAATTTCGATCAAATGTTTGATTACTGTTCTCGAAATTTGGTCTGTTAAAGTTGTCAGGCTTTGATTGTATGGGTGATGGAGGTGGCGTTCTATTCTGCTGAAAACTGTAGAAAACCTCTTTCATTAAACCTTCCATATTCTTCACCATACCCTTCAGTTCATAAACCTCTTTCTCCAGTTTGTTTTGCCCATCTGAAATCACAGTGTGCACTTCAAGATCAGTATCTGGGTCATGATAAGATTCTTGAAAGCTGACTTGTCGCTGAAAGTAATTTTGAGGCTTCGCATAACCAAAGATAGCTCGCTGATTGGCTAATGAAGTTTTGACATACTTCAAAGCTTTGTGGATAGTAGTAGGTTTTTTTTCCATAGCAGCTTTAACCGCTTCTTTTTCCCTGCACCCTATCAGAAAAGCGTCTGTAGAAATCTGGCTAACAGTTTTCTTGTCAGAGTCTGGGTAGCCATCCAACGTTAAAAAATGCTGAGAGAATTCCTCCAGGGATTCATTTTCTTTTTGTCAAATGAACTGGAGCTGTCTTCGAGCAGAAACTGGGGCATCCTTGGTGCTAAACCTCTGTCGAAGCTCATGTTTAAGGGTCTTAAATGATCGACCAACATCCAGAAGATTCGCATATTCCAATGCTGTTTCAGAAAGGCAGTCATAGAATCTGTCCAGTTTTTTTCGTTGACTCCATTTCCTTCTCTTAGCAATCCTTTCAAATTGATATATGAAAGGTTCCCATTTTGTCTGTCCCGAATAAATAGGCAACTTTGGTCTTTGTGGGCTTTTACTTCGATGCTTTCTGTGTCGTCCAGATTTCTTTGATGTTCTTCGTCTTGAGTCATCTGATGAGTACTCACTACAAGAAGAGTCAGTGGATGATGGTGGTTTTTTGCCTCTACGAGATTTTCTACCTTTTTGACCGAGAAGAGCTCCTAGATGATGATGAAGAGTCTGAGCTTCCAGTCCTCCTGTGATCTCGGTTATGTTGTGAATGGTGTTCATTTTTTGTTTGGTATCAATGGCGTGTAGTTTGATCTCTAGAGTGGTCATTATATGAAGATCGATGACGCCAACTTCTGTGATGATGTGTCTCCATATTTATTGAGTTTCTGTGTGTATCCTGTCTATTTGGAGCAGCAGTGTTATAACCACAGCTCTTCTGTGGTGAGGAATGTCTATTACCAGAAACATAATGCTCTGAGCCATCCTTATTTTTGGATGAATGTCTGTTTGTTTGTTGATATCTGGTATAAGATTTTGACTGCTTTTTTTGAGCCTCATGATGGCGATCATCATTAACACTCCCATTACTGCAAGTTTCATCAGAGCTATTTTGTTCATGATAATTTTTATGGAATGTTTGTTGACGTGGTTTCACCATTATATTCTGTGGCCGTCTGTACCATTGCTCAGACACCTTTGGGCTTGTAGTCCTTTTATCAGAATACTTGTTGAGCAGCTGTTGATCATAAGTATCTGAACCATCACTTTCTGAGCACTTGTGATATCCATGAATGTTGGTTTTTTGCTTAATTTCAGGTGCTGGTACGTGGAGCTTTTCCTTGGGAACATATTTTCCATCTTTTGGAAATACAGCTGAAATTCTCTTCTGGTAAGAATCATCACGTTTTGGAGTTGACTGTACATTATGGTCTGCACTGAATGTCCAACTTGGTTGCACTTTTTCAAAAAATTGTTTGGATGCAGAAATTAGCTTCTCTTTCTCCTCCTGTTTCCTGAAAGTTGCCATTAACTTGTCATATTCTGTACTAAATTCTGCTTTTAAATTTTCAACTTTTCCAAGTGATTCTTGCTTCAGTTCATCTAAAGTGAGCCATGTTGTCGTGAAATAACAACATATTTGTCACTTACCATCGATTCCAATGACTTTGTAGTGCTGTCGAAGCTGTAAATGGTCTTTGTATTTGTTGATGTACGTCTTGTTCAGTTGAAATCTTCAGGTAAGTACGCCGTGTGACGTCAGTGCTGGAAGGAATATGAAGCTGACAAGTTGAGTTCTCTCAAAGGATCTGATGACTTCCCGGATGGCTTGTAAACCAGTAGATGATTCCGTTGAAGATAAATGTTAAAAAACAGGCTACATATTAGTGCTTTACCACACTAACCAACCACAAAATTCAGAAATGGAGAAGAATGGATTTTTGTAATTACTTTGTAGTTCTTTCTTATGAAGTTTTTGTAATAAATTGAATGGACTGTTATAAAAATAAATTAGTGTTGAAAATCTGCATTGAAGATTTTCAACACAAATTTATTTTTATAATCCTGTCTGTCACATTTCAGGTATGTATGGAATTGTTTATTGAGCAATAATCCTAATCTTTTCACAGGGGTCTTATAAAAACATCTCAATCTTTAATGAGTTATGTAACTGGATAGCAATTGAAACCCAATTAAGAGCTTTTAATACTTTTAATTAAGTTAGTATAACCACAATGGATTTTCCAATTCCAGAACAGGTAAAAAGTTTTTGTCATGGTTTCAGTCTTCAAAGGGGCGGTCTCTCAAGACAGGTCCACTATGGCATAAAAATTCAAGTTGGTACCAGGTCACAGTGGTCTCTCAAGACAGGTGGTCTCCCATAGCAGGTCCATTATAGAGTAAAACCAATCGGTGCCTGGCAGATGAGGTCTCTCAAGACAGATGGTCTCTCAAGACAGGTTTTACTGTAATAGTGTTCAATGCGGGAATGATCATTGATATTGTGGAGTAGGTAGAAGACGAGAGAATGGTGGTGGCATTTTCAAGTGGACGGAGGGCTTCAACATATTCACTTGTCAAATGCATTCAAATTCTGAACTTTTGGTATGGATACAACAACAGCCGAAAGAGGCTCTTTCTGCTCAACCATTCTTTCCATGAGGTAAAACATTGAATTCCATATCGTCTCACATTCACTTTTAAGTTTATGTTCTGGGAGGCCCATGGTCTTTTGCATTTCCTTTAATTTCTGAGTAGATTTAGCACTATGATGGAAATGTGAAACCAACTTTTTACATCTACTAATCACATTTTGTGTACGTGGGTATACCTTGATACTATCCTTAATCACAAGCTGTAGGGTGTGAGCAAAACAGTCCAACCTCATATAATTTGATGGTAACATTTTACCAGCAGCTACCATATTTGGCGCATTATCAGTAATGACATAAATTTTACGCATTTTCTCTGGCATCCATTTTTGAACAGATGGTGTTAAATCTTGAAAAATGTTTTCAGCTGTGTGTGATTCTGTAGTGTGTGATACAGACAGGCAGTAGTCTTTTAATACAAATTCTGATGTCAAGAAATGGCATGTTACAGCCATATAAGAATCATTAGTCCTTGATGTCCAATGGTCACTTGTTATCCCGACATATTCCACTTCACCTAACCTATGCATGATTTCAGCCTTCTTTTCTTCATACATCTGTGGAATAAGCAATGGCCGCAAATCTGTCCTTGTTGGAAGCACATACGATGGTTGCAAATGTTCAAGCAGTTTACGGAATCCCTTGTCTTCCACTATTGACATAGGCTGGAAGTCAATAGCTATCAGCTCTGTCAACAGCTTATCCCCTTTCTTCAGTTTTGGATCAATCTTGTTTCATCTATCAATTCCTGCAGAACTGAAGTGGCTGATTTTTAGCTGTTTCGTACCACTTGCTTTAGCCCCATCTCCAGTTGCAGACGACAACGAAGTTGAAGGTCATTTAGCACTACTATTACCGCTGAGCTCTATCTCGGCTTTTAATTCAAGGAACTGGCGCTTGTGTTTTCTCTCTAAATAAGCCCTCAAGTTTGTTGTGTTCCCCGAAGGGGCCACCACATCTCTTGAACATAAATTGCACTTGCACTTTCGATCGTCGATTCGTGTAAATTGTGAAGACCATACTGATTTACTCTTGGAGGTCGCCATTGTTGGTTTTATTTCCATAGCGACCAGATTGATTCCAACATGGCAGTATTCGCACGTACATTGGATATTTCGTTCCTTGACATTTCGCACTCATTTCAGACGTTTTGTACCAAATTTTCTGATCATTTTGCACCAAGGTTTTGGACATTTAGAGCCCATAGTTTGAATTAATTTCTCGGTGCAAAATGTTCACCCACTCAGACATGAAACGATCCGAGTGGGAAAAAAGTGTTGTGTTAAATATTTTTTTCTGTCAGAATTCCATCCCCCACCCTCGCCCCTATTTCAGCACTTGACTTTGGGCCCAAATACAGGAGCAGCTGATTCAGTAATGCACCCCTCCCATGAGAAATTGTCAACTCCTGTTGGAAAAAAAGTGTTATGTGTTCATTATTTTTACCGTTGGAAATGCCCGTATTTCGGCACCTGACTTTGGGCCCAACACAGGAGCAGCTGTTTCAGTAATGCCCCCCCCCCCACCCCCCCCCCCCCACCCCATGAGACTCCTGTTGTTATGTGTTCAATATTTCTTGTTGGAAATGTACCAGTGATGTAGCCATGCCCCCCCCCCCCCCCCTTGAAAAAAAGGAAGTGTTGCCAACCCCCACCCCTTTGATAAAATATAGCAGAAGAAAAAATGAATATTTTCTCTATGAAATTTCACCACATTCTAAGCCAGAATGGCACCAGAAACCACATGAGCTACCAGAAGTAAAAAAAAAAAATTTGTGGGAGAACCCCCATACAACCCCAATAACATGAGTCCCAAACGTTCAGTCCTGGGTGTTAAAAGTCTAGAACTTGGGGTATAAAACGACCAAATGTCTGGGTACAAAATCCACTAGACTTGGGTAATTTACGGGGCTGTTGGTTATGAGGACCTAAAAAAATCTTGAATTTCGATTTTTTGCAAGCACTCAATTCGGTTTTTCGATTTTATAAAAAATTAAAGTGTCAATGACACTGTAGCTCAACTTGTCAAGACATGTACATGTATAGTATGTGACACAGCAATGACAAACATCTAGGTAATGACCTGATAACAAAGGTACATATAAAGTATTGTAACGGTCTGTACATAAATACTGACTGTAGCCTGTAACAAATGTATAGGTAAAGTATTGTAAAGGTGGGTGACAGTCAGGTGCTAAACTAGAAAAGAAATCTTTGAGTCCCAGAGTGGGTCTGACTGAACCCCAAAATATTTGTTCTCATAGCACAGTGATAACAAAAGCACCCCAAAACACACTCATTCCTGTCCCAAGGTGAAAACAAAGGTACCCAAGAAGTTTCGTGAAGATCAGTTCATAAATACAAGCTGTATAGAAGTTGTGACAAAAAATTGATTGGACCTAATTTCAGTACAAAATGGCCACTGGCAGCCATCTTGAATTTTGGACTGCACTAAAAAACACTTGTTCTCGTCCCAAGGTGATAACAAAGGCACCCAAGAAGTTTCGTGAAGATTGGTTGATAAATACAGCCTCTGGCCCGAGCCGTATTGACATGTGCACTTACAGTGTATAAGTAGCACTAAATAAATCAAAATTCATCTAATTTGCATAATTTCTGCACAAGAAAAAACCCTGTACTGTATGTGATGTATTCCATTTTACTAAACATTCATACAAAAATTTATTCAATTCAGAACTTTCATACAGAAGTTCTGTACAAAAGACTGATTGTACTAATTTTGGTACAAAATGGCTGCTGGTGGCCATCTTGAATTTCGGACCACACCCAAAAACACCCATTCTCATCCCACGGTGATAACAATGGTACCCAAGAAGTTGCGTAAAGATCGGTTCATAAATACGGCCTCTAGACTGAGCCGTATAGAAGTTGTGTACAAAAAACTGATTAGACCTAATTTCGGTACAAAATGGCCACTGGCAGCCATCTTGAATTTTGGACTGCACTCAGAAACACTCGTTCTCGTCCCAAGGTGATAACAGAGGTACCCAAGAAGTTTCGTGAAGATCGGTTGATAAATACAGCCTCTAGCCCGAGCTGTATTGACATGTGTACTTACTGTGGGTAAGTAGCACTGAAAAAATCAAAGTTCATCTAATTTGCATAATTTCTGCACGAGAAAAAAACCCGTATTATATGTGACGTATCCCATGGTACTAAACATTCACACACAAATTTTTTCAAATCAGCGCTTTCATATGGAAGTTCTGTGCAAAAATCTGATTGCACCTAATTTTGTACAAAATGGCTGCCATCGGCCATCTTGAATTTTGGACTGCACCCCAAAACACTCGTTCTCGTCCCACGGTGATACCAAAGGTACCCAAGAAGTTTCGTAAAGATCGGTTTATAAATACGGCCTCTAGCCCGAGCCGTATTGGCATTTGCATTTACAGTGCTGAAAGTAACACTAAATACATCAAAGTTAATCTAATTTGCATAATTTACGTACGAGAAAAAACCCGTATTTTATGTGATGTATCCCATGGTACGAAACATTCATACAAAAAATTATTCAAATCAGCGCTTTCATATGGAAGTTCTGCGCAAAAATCTGATTTCACCTAAGTCTGTACAAAATGGCCACCAGCGGCCAACTTGAATTTCGGATCGTACCCAAAAACACCCGTTCTCGTCCCATGGTCATAACAAAGGTACCCAAGAAGTTTCGTAAAGATCGGTTCATAAATACGGCCTCTAGCCCGAGCCGTATTGAATTGTTGACGGACAGACGGACGACTAGCCATGGCATAAGCTCAAATTTGGCTTCGCCAAAGTTGAGCTAAAAATCGAAATGTTTGATAAAATCGAAAAATCGCCCATCTCTAGATTTGGGCCTGAAAACCCAAAAGAAATGGTACGTATCACATAAATGTGTTCCGATTCCATATCACACAGATGACTCATTCTGATTCCGTATCATATAAATGACTAGTTTTTGGGAACGCGACAGGCTATCATAATAGGCACTCGAATACATTCTATGTGCGTTTCAGTGATCGACTCAGCTGATCACTTACAAAATCACTTACAAAACAAATTTATTAACAGTTAGTGACAGAACTATTAATAGCCACACCCCCCCCCCCCCCCCCCCACACACCCAATAAATATAAAAAGAACAATTCAATATCATACACTTGTAAATTCAAGCGTATCATCATAGGAAGTGACACTGAGAGAGAAAAATTGTGAAAACAACTTTGAAAATTGCGGTGACATCTTTACTCATTGTTAGAGTGCACATCTATATAGGGTAACACAACAGGCTATCATAACAGGTGCATGAATACATTCTATGTGCGTTTCAGTGATCAACCCAACATTATGTTCCAAAACTGTTTTTAATAATTTAAGATTTAATCTGTTTTTTTTACAGAATTGATAATGTGCATGTCCTGTGATTTGCAACAGATTCTTGGTGGTGTCCAAAAATGGGATCACAACTCTCTGGCAAAGCTGGCTTGTTGAGATCCCATTCTGGACACCACCTTGAATTTGGTACAAATCACAGGACATACACATAATCATGATAATCAGTATGTATTTATGTTAATTCCGGTCAATGCTGCTATTTGGGCAAGAGGATTCTGAGTCAAGTCGTATGGACAGTGAGGAAGCCGGAGGATTCATCCTGAGTATTAGATTATTATAGTAACAGTATTATATAGTGATAGTATTAGGTTAGATAGTTAGTTTGTTTGTTTATTATGGTTTAGTGACACATGCAGCAGCCAGAGGTTGGACACTCCATGCCATGATATATATGCATATAATATAAGAGCCCTTAGCACATAATAGTTGATGAATGATTTATAATTTAAGAAATGAGTTTTGTTATTATGTTTAATTCCACATAACTTGGTAGGCACAGATAAGTGGGCTTATAGTTGTAAATTAAATTCTGCTTCATTATTTCTCTACGAATGCGAGTTTGGAAAACGCTTTGGTTGTAGTTAACATTTTCATGATATATTGTCGGGTATAGTGATCGATCACAAGGTTTTATCGGTATTTTATTATTATTATTTATTTATCATGCACATGTATATAGTAGTAGATTTTGTGTACAATATAAATTGTTGAATCATTGATTACTCTTCTCTTATCAATGAAAAAGCCCCGAGTGACTGAACAACCCATTGAAGCTTGGCCCCCTCCCCTCACAGTCAATGTGCATTAGGTCGTTCCAGTTCATAGTAACTCATTTGAAACATAGTGCTGCACGATGCCTTGTGAATGAACAGTTGCAATCTGCAGGAGTGAGCTTGTGGTTATAGGAATGGTTAGTCCAAGAGACATAACTTCCTCAGCAATTTAGATGCCCAGGTCCATTGTCATATTCGACTTCTATTATCTCATGACCCTCCATTGGTCAGCGCTCTCCGGCAAATAGACATCTACTCTTCCAGTGACGTTACTGCCGTGACGTCACGGGAGCAGTGATTTGTATTTATTGGAAAGGGCTACTGTCATGAGTCATAGGCTTATAGCCACTTGAGCCTCAATTGGTGGAAAGATATCCCCCGGTCATAGTTACTTACCGTACTTGCCACTGCTTTGTGGCTCTCACTGGACACAGAACCATAGTATTAGATTTGCTGTTAATGATTGTTGTTTAACTTTGCACACTGATGATAAAATATAAAAATTTCAACCTGACTTTTTTTCCCATAATGCAGCTGAAGATTGAACCAGTTCACTGATCTTCAGTCTTGTTTAACAGAGCTCAATGAAAATAATTGAATTGGTTAAATTCCTAGTTGCATTTTGGGAAAATTTGCTGTTTGAAATTTCAGTAATTTGATACAAGTATGCAGAGGGTTTACGTATCATGTACAGTGGCATCATGTTAATTGAACAGCCACATTGCCAGTGAAAAATATTCAGTTAACAGGAGTATTTGATTAATAGAGAGAGATGGTCATTTTCTTGAATTCCAAAAATAAGCAGAGCATTTATTCTATTATATCTTGTTTGGCAGAGCTCTGTCAAACAAGATATAATGGTTAAATGTCTGTATAGGATTTACTGAAACCAAATAGGTCATTAATCAGGAGAATTTGGTGATTGTATGGGAGGGTAATTTTTTCAAAATTTCTATTCATGTAACAGGAGTTTACTCTATAACCAATATGCAGTTAACAGGCCAAATATGT